>CM068370.1:333937774-334365274 GCA_034769895.1 Magicicada septendecula
TGTGTTTTATGTGTTTTAATCACATATGTCATTAAAAGACATACGCAATTATAATGCTATATAATTTAGTAAACTCGTTATTTATTTGCATTGGTTTTGGCAACGTTTCCGTAACAATTAATCTGTCATTTACGGCAAATGAATATACTTCGTTAACAAATTTGTTACATATAAATATAAAGTATTTCGGCTCTTAATGAACTGAACAATTTATGCAACACATGCACAGTGTAACAAGACGCGTTTTATATACGCTGTTACAAATAATTAATTCTTTGTGTCATGTTCAAAGAAAAAAAAAATTTTATTAAAAAAATTTTTGTTTGTTTAAAGGTCTAATAATTTATAAATAATTCTTGTTTTGTTGTTTCGTTAAAATTTTAAAATTCGGTGAGTTGATTTGGTCAATATAAGCACTTCTGGTAGACCTTAAATGAATCTGGAGTTAAACAGATTGTCTTCTTACCATAATCGATTTGCGATTTTCTGTTCTGCTCCAATATATCCCTTTCTTTTAATGTTTGTCGTCTCCCAGTAAGTCCTGTAATTAACTCGAACTCTGATTTTAATATGTGAAATAATTTTAAATACTGGTAGTTGAATTAATTTAATTTATTGACAATATTTATAAAAGATCGATTTAAAATCGATATTATTCAAATGTTCGACTCTTTCACAGGGCTTGGTCGATTTTACAATTACAGGTTATATTATATAAATGTTAAAATGGTTCTTTTAGCGATTATAATTATATAGTCAGAGAAGGGAGCAAGCATAGAAAGTATAACATGTACAAATAATTCTTAATAATTAATAAATGACAATGGATAATAATTTATAATGTTTATAATGGTAATTAATTCAAACCAATTCAGTGGGTGACGACTCTCGGCTGATATACACTTTGCATCACGGGAGCTCAAAATGGCGGCACGTCTCGTAGTTGAAGAAAATCCAGAAACGATGGTTATAAATTCTGTTAATAAAAACGCCTTCACTACCGTTTTATTGTCTCCGTATTATTGTATATTGTCTATTATGTGGTTAAAGGTGTCCTGAAGAAGTGTTCTGTATTCACTGGCGTTAATAGTCTGGTGTTAGGTGTGTTCGAATGTATAACATATATGGTGAAAAAATGTTAAAGTTCTTTGTAGAGTGAATTATCAATGTGGTATTGTTTTATTGGTTGAGTTCACTTATATTCTGATCGTTATTGTTCGTTTTCACTTTTTGTGTTGTTGTAGTGCACTGATTTTAAGTTTAAATTAAATAATTCGTTAACTCTCGTTTTCAGTTCACAACCTTATGCGCCATTACTCAGTACGATATACAGTTCCTTAACGAATTCGAGTATCAACCGTTCACGTTGAATGTTAATAATGAACTGTTTTACTTCCTTCTTCTTAGGAAATATCTTGCCAAGTTAATATGAAAAAAGTATTGTTTAAATATATTTCACTTCCTATTTATGTAAATATAAAATACATTATATACAGAATATTTTTAGTTTATAGATTGCTTTAGTGAACTATTAACAACATAATTGGTTTATTTACCTCATTCTGTTTAATTTGATATGGCATAGTCCATATTTATGAAGATTTTTGTTAAAATTACCATATTTCTGTCTTTTTGGAAATCTAGGCCCAAAATCCTGTTTCCTGTTCTTGTACACAATTCCTGCCATTTTAGGTGTTATAAATATAATTATAATAAATTTCAGATGGTCACAAATCTTTCGTTTTCCTTAATTACTTATAAATTTAACATTTAAACTGTCTTTAGTTATTATTCATGAATTTACTATTCCTCCTTTAAAATAGTTAGTTATTACATTTTGTAAATTTTTAATAATTTAATATATCCTTTTATATTACTCTTTTAAAGTATAGGATCGGTTATAATAGTTGGTTATCGATCCACCTTACATAAATCTTATTAGTTTACATGGTTCATTGGTTAATTAACTAGTTTATATTAATTTTTGGGAATTCATTATTTGTCCTAGATCTTAGTATTTTACTTATATTGTTTTTTCAAATAAAGTTATTTCTACACCTCCTCTGACTTTTTAAAGTTAACATAACATTAAATAAAATTGCTTACATAATTATTGATACCTGTAGTATATTACTCATGCTACTAATACAAAAAATAATATTTAACATTAACTAGCAGTCTCCAAAGTTAGACATGTTAGTTTGAACTCTTTTTACATACATAATAAATATTTTATAATCTGATATAGCATCCATACATAAACATTTTAAGCTGTATGCACACTGTTATGTATTAACCATTCTTATACTAAACATAAATCTTATTTTATTAGAACTCTTGGAAAAGTGGAGTTCATAGGCTCTAAACATAATTAGCCATTTAAAATTTATTAATTTTTATTAAACCTAAGTCAATCACAGTCTTTTCTGTTTATATTGTATTTTAATTTAATCCCCTGTTTGTGTAATTATTCCCCCATATACTCTCTTTATCCTTTGCATTTCTATGAATGTTTTTAAGATAAAAAGTGACCTCTTTTATGAAATATTAGAAATATTTTTCACTTCAATATTTCATCACTTGTTAATTCTGTAATTATATAACATATAAAAGTTATTTAATAGCACCTTGTTTCAGTAATAGTTACACATTAACTTGAAGTTTATTATATTTAAAATCACTTAACTGGTACACATTCACTGTTGGTTCTGACTTAAATTTGAGTTTTATTATATTCTCAGACCAAACCTTCAGTCATAATGGACTGTGAAGATTTGTTTATTTTACTATATAATAACTTTAGTTGGTGCACTTCTTGTCACACTTCTAAATACTTTTGTCTATAATTAATTTACAATTTTATGAGGTTTTGGGGTGTTATACTTTCTTTGGTGGTATTAACATTTGGTTTGGGGTTCATTGTCGTTAATAATAGGTTTGTTAATGGGTATTTCTTGTAGTTCTTCCATCCTATATCTTCTTTTCTTCTCTTTTTCCTTCTTGGGTTTACCAAGGTACTTGGTTTTATTTTGTCCGTTGGTTGGTTCGGGGTATCTTCTTTATTATCTGCTCCTAAACTTCCTGTTCCTTCTTGGGTTCGGGGTATCTTCTTTATTATCTGCTCCTAAACTTCCTCTTCCTTCTTGAGTTCGGGGTATCTTCTTTATCACCTGCTCCTAAACTTCCTGGGTAATCTCCTGATTTTTTATATGAGTTTCTTTTCATTTATTTTCTTGAGTTTTAGTGTTGCATTTTTATTATTTAATTACTTTTTTCCTTTTATAGTGGTGTTCTTCTTTAAAGTTTAAATTATTTTCATTTGAAATTCTTTGAGTTATTTGTAATTTAATTGTTTTTATGATCTTAATGGAATTAATTTTTAGTGGATTATCTATCATGCTACAACAGTTATAATTGATTACCAACTAGACGCAAACATGTGCCAGTTAACTGTTTTCAAGAAAGCGTACCAGTCATCGTGGATAGATAATTAGGCCTACTGTATGTTTCAGCAGGAACATCTCTTGATGTGTCTGCTGGAAGTGTTTAAAAAATGAGAACCACGGGATGACAACACCACAGCAAATGTACAACCAAGTTCTTGTCGACGCACAACTCTTAGTGGCAGCTAGGTATACTAGGAAGGTCAGCTGAAAAGTTCGCGGAGCAAAGTGTGTGGCTTAGCGGTAAAACTAAACATTTTGCGTGTAAGAGTGTATTTCATGTAAGATTCGTATGTCATGTAAATACCTATTAATTTCCAAATCTCTCTGCCAATCTGTTCATTGTTCACCAGTCGTTCGTGCATGGGTGTTTTGAAAAACTGTCAATATCAAACATTGTGCTGTGAATGAAGTGTTTGTTAAGAATGTTATTTGTAAATGAAGTGTTTGTTATTTGTTTTATTAGATCCTGTTCCTTCGAAAACAATGGCTTATAACTGGGTAGTCATGTTTAAAAACACGGTCTTACGAGAAATGAAGTAACTGAAACAGACGTTGACAAAGAAAATCATTTTAAATTTAGAGAAGCTTTTAAAAGTTATAAAAATAAATGGATTCATCCTGCCCTGAAAAATAACCGTTGATAAGACATGGTTCCATCACTTTCCCCACAGTGACGCCTTAAATTGTAACAACAGATATCATTAATAAAATTTCATACCGAGTGTTGAAAGACCGGCGACTGAGAATGGATGATACCGCTGAGATCATAGGCATTTCACGTGAGCGTGTGTATCATATTTTACCTCGTGAATTTGGTGCAAGCTGCCTGCCGCATTTGGAGTTGTCGCACTTTTTGGGACAAGCAGGACAAGCAACATAAGGAAACCGTTCGTCAGAGTAGCCAGCATTATGCTTCAGCTCCACGTTACAATGATATATACCAGATAGTCATTGCACAGCTGAAATGAAATGTATTTACTTAATTAAAAAAGAGTATACTCTTGAGAGAATCGAGCAGGTGAACTAGCTCCGTGCCAGGATAATAGTCAATATGCTATCCACACCACTAATTCGACATAACTCTTTATAATAATAATGGCTCCCATGTATACCACCGAAGTAGCTTAGGAGTAGGCAGGGTAGGCTGCCTAATTTGAGCCGTACGGCATACAAGGAAGGCAGTGTGGCCAGCACTACGCTTCAGCCGCCTATTATTATCCCCAGGATGTTATCCCAGGTACTCACTTTCAACAGGCTGAGTCGACCTGGGGGCTGAAAAACGCACCTTGATTTTATGGTGCGGGCCCGGGAATCGAACCCGGGACCTCTAGATTAGTAGCCAAGTGCCATACCAACTTGTCTACTGAGCCATCACATAACTTTTTAATATAAATAAAACAAAAAATATTGTTCGTCACCTCTTATATCACAGATATTTGTGCTTGAGATTCAGTTCCGTTTTTCCAACTGGATCTATTTATTTTAACTACAGTTCATTCTGTGGTATCAGGATTCCACTACTCAGAAACGCCTAGTAATCTAAAAATATTTACTGGCGAAAAAGACCTGCGTTTAGCTGCTATATTGTACGAAGAAAAGTCAAAAAGTAAAAGAAAATTCACTTTAACTCCCGATCATGTACAGCGCAGCTTTATGACAGATTTGTTATAAATCATAACTTAACAGCGCCTACTCGTTTGAAGTATTGTTTAATTAGTAGCAATTTCCTATTGTGTTTAAAATGAGAGCCCCATTACCCGACTGCACCTAGAAAGACATGCGGGCAGTGACTTCTTCCACAAGGCACATCTAAACTTGAATATATACGTATGGCACATCTGAACTTGAATGTAAGCCATAAGGCATTTTCAATTATTCACGACGATTTAAATTTTTAAAATGATTTTACTGCGTTCCACGTTTACTGACAGACGTTGACAAAGAAAAGCATTTTAAATTTAGAGAAGCTTTTAAAAGTTATAAAAATAAAGAGACTCATTTCTGACCTGAACAATAGCCGTTGACAAGACATGGTTCCATCACTTTGAAACCGAGAGAGAAGCGACTGACTTTTTAAAATAATTTGAAATATCTCAGACAACAAAAAATTCAAAACGCACACTTCTGAAGGTAAGTGGATGATGACGATCCCTTGGAGTATGAAAGGAGTAGCCCTAGTTTTTTGTTTATTTCATATCTAAAAGTGAAACACTGACTAATGAAGTCTAATGAAGTAACAACGCTACTGCAACTATTGAAGCAAGCAAAAACTCAAAAAATGCCGTAAAGATTTGCAATTTACGATTTTGATTTAGGACAATGCTTGACCCTACGTGCGCACAAAACAACCTTTTGTCTCCAAGAACTTGGTTCGGAGCCGCTGGATGATCCACTAAACTGTTTTGACCTGTCTGCCAGAAATTTTTATCTTTTTTGCCTAGTGAAAGAAGAGCTGAAAGAAAACATTTTTGGTCATTCATAGAAGCCGTGCGAACTTCGCTACACTCAATGCCAATCATTTTCTCCCAGACAGGAATTCAGAAGCTTGTTATTCGATAGAATAAGTGCATAGACGTGGGGGAAAATTATATAGGAAAACAGCGCATGTCTCATTTGTGTAGGCCCTAAGTACAAATAAAAATAATCACTTCATTTTTGATTTCCCTTTTCTTTTGACTCATTCTCACAGAAAAACAGTAAAAAACGGTCACTAAGTTTACATTAAAAAGCGTTTGAACAAACTCAAATTAAACCAAATTAAATAAAAGAAGAGAACGTTTAGTGATACACTTTATAATTAATTTCATGACCTTCGATGTCAGTGAATATTCTTCAGTGTAGTGTAATATTTTAATATAATAATACATTCTATGATTAAAATCCTTCATTTATTGAGAATTTTATTTCAAGCTACATACTAATACGTATTTGTATAAAAATAACGCACTTACTATACAACACTGTTAGTGAAATATAATACAGCATACAGTATAATTTTAGGTAAAAGTTACGTACGCAATAGAGTATGTTGTCGTGTTAAATGTATAATAACAGGCCTCCATTTTTTCGTTACAGACACGTTTCTTTAATATGTAATACCATATCATAATATTTCACTTATGAGAGCTACATGTAGTGAACCAGCTGCATCTCAACAATAAAATAAATGCGAAACAATAGAATGTTTGGTACTTTCCCAATAACTATATTTCCGATGTTTTGAATACACCATAGTATCGATACTTCACTCCGTGAAGAAGAAGAAGTAGACCAACTAAACGATTGTATTACTGTTAAAGTACATAATGGTTTATTGTTTAAGGTTAGGTAAGAATGTTTTAGTTTTTCAGTTTATTGTTTGGGGAAAACAAAACTCATAGTTTGGCAAAATGTAATGTTTAATAAATAAATACAGTCATTATAACAAAGTAAAATTTGGTTACAATCTCAGCACGCGTAAAAACCAATGCAACTGGAAGCAAACAGAACTAAGTATTGTGACATTTCAACGTTTTCTTCTTCTTGGAGAAAGTTTTGTTCATAATCTATTTACCCCTACTTTATGCTTACGAAAGCTTTGCACATAGCTCTATAGGTGAACGTAACCTAAAGAACCTAGCCTTGCGCACGAAAATATTACTCTTTTTTAACTCGGTAAAGCAGAAGATATATCTTTATTAAATTGCATTCTAACCATGTGCACGGTATACACAAACACACCCAAGGTTACTCTATAATAAGGTTGGGCCCGAACCGAAACGAATTGCTATTGGCTGTTGAAATGACGTCACCATCGAGGAACGAGCTGCGCGGTAAATACCTCTCAATACAAATATGTTACTTTTTTATTAACTACAGTTTCTTTGTTATTTATATTTTTATTTACGAACTTATTTTAGTGAATGAAGTACGTAATAATGTTATATGAAGCGAATGTTTGCGTAATTTAAATGTGTACGCTTTTAATATTAATCGTATATCCAGGCCCCGATTTCAGGTACCTTGCACCCTGGGCAAAGCATTCTTATAGCCGCCCCCTTTCATTTTTTTACTTTCCTCCCCCACCCCCACCACCTTTCACTAGGGAAACAACAAACTACAATGAAGATAAACATTTGACAGTTTTTATCTGTGATGAAATAACTGAAATTATATATAATTATACATATTTCACTACTAAGAGAACACATTTTTTTGCACAACGAAGTGAACGCGATAACATTGAAAGCGTATACTGAAAGGAAACATCAAACATGAAAGAGGAAATGACTGTATTAATTTTTTTTTTTACCGCAGTGTAAACAAGTTTGTTGTCAGTAAGAGTTGCAAGTTACTGATACTGAGTAACGATATCAGGCGACATCCGCCGCTGTCGTTTATCAAAAGGCTATACGTCAAACATATAAGCAAAAGGCTATAAGGCAAACATCACACACACACACGCACAGAGGAAACTACGCGTAATATAATATTATTCATTACATATTCCTTGGCGCGTGCCGGCGTTCATTCGAACGTAGTTTCCTTCATTCCTAGAATTTTAACAATAACACTCAACTGTCTACTGTCTTATAGTCTTAACGCGTATTGTATTTCGTTTCTTGGCGCCCCCTTGGACCAGGCGCCCTCTGGGCATTTGCCCAGTCAGCTCATTTAAAGCCCGGGGTCTGCGTATAGCAACTGAAGAAGCAGTACGGATTTCCTATACACAATTGTTAATAAACCGATTGATAGTCGGAAAAATAATACCGAAACACCTTGCTAAAAATTAAATTTAGTAATTAGATCAGTCTAGACCGATATAAACAAAGCCTGAATACTAATGAAGCAAATTTTAGTAGACTAATTACAGAAGTGACTCGTTTTATCAAACTATACACTTATTTGTTAGAACGTTTCCGTTCGCCTGCATACAATAGACACGGTTTGAAAAAATTGAAAGTAATGACAATTAAATGCTCTTTGTACTATTTTTAGTTCCTATTTTCTACACCCTTTTTTATAATTTTTTAAAGCCCGTGTTAGACTTTAGAAATAAAATTGCAGTACAATAGGCTTTATAACTTCTCTTTTTTCATCATAGTATTCCTTATAATTTGATGAAAATATATAATTATTTGGTAGCGCTCATGTGTTCGCGCGCACACACATGTATTTTTTTCAACCACAACTTCCCCTCACGCTTTATCTAGGCTTGGGACTAGCTATATTCTGTACAAAATTAATTTAAAATTTTAATTTTACAGAATATAGTCTGTTTAAAAATTGTGGGCTAATTATACATTGAACCCGTTTGTTTATAGACGGAACACAGAGTCCACTGACCAGTTACTTATCAGACCTCTACTCAGTTCAAAGTCCAAACCAGACAGCGGCTGTCTAAGTTCCGCCTTCCTGCAAAGAACAATGATGCCTATAATACCATCCTAATTAATACAAAAGTAGAAATATATTCATTAATGTGTGGGTTTAACTATGGACGATGCGTGCCACTGGCGTGATTTTCTCTTCTGTGCTTCTGCTGCTTTCACTGCTTTCATGCGGCAATTCATGAAACGAAGGCGAATGAACATTCTCGTCCTGGCGTATATTTTTACAACTTCTGTTGGCATCTCAGGAAATTTACTTAAAATTCTTGTAGTCATATTTTTTATAATATTTTTACCTTTATACAAACTATCCGGCCCATTGATGTCCCTAAAAATTATTTCACACTGTGAAATCTTGTGCACCCAGTCTTCTGAAGGAACAAGAAGACCTCCTCGAGATAAAAACTCTATCCAGCCTCCAGCAGAAGTACCAACGGGAGGGGGATATACATTTTCTGAAGGTGTTCCCATTGTAGGATCATGCTTTCTCCCACGATAGGCAATGTAGCCAGCTAGGTAGCGGAACCCCTCAGTAGAGCAGTCTACTCCATCACTGATCGCAGGAACGTCAACGTCTGCAGTAAATGACAAGGAGAAATCTTGCATTTCTGTTGACCCTTCAATCATAGATAGCTGCTCGGTCATGTCAGGTAAGATACCTTGCAAGAGATGAGAAGTCATAATTTCCTGATCATCATCTTGGACAAAAGGTGCTTCCTTCGAAAAAGGTATTTTATTTGTATTTTGACCCACCAAAAGCAAACGAAGTCGATGTTTAACTTCTGTCGGTGGTGGGTTAATAAAAAACTGCCCAATGCCTCGTATTTGGGAGAAAAGATTTTCCAGGCAGTCTTGATTTAGTCTTGCAGTTAAAAATATATTTAAGATTGTTTTTTCGTATATGACTAAAAAGGCCAAATAACGAGTTGATGGTCATCATGAAACCTTTTTGAAATGGCAACAAATTCCGAGATTTTCCTACGCGCATTGTTTCACAACAAGTATACATTTTTTTAAGTACGCCTTCTTGTACTTCGTGGTGAGTGCCATACCCGGTAGCCAAAGGTTTATTATCTACACATCTTCTTGAATTTAAAATATCGAAAGAATCAAAAAAACCTCGTATTAAAAAAACCAAAACTATGTCAACAGACAAAAGAATAAATGGAAAATTAAGAAAGGTAATTGAAAATAATTAAATTTTCGTAAACACCGATACAAACGTATTGGTAACCTAACACTGTTACTGTCGAAACGTTCTTGTGAAACGTCACGAGATAAAACAAACTCTGCTCACAGAAATACACCAACAATAACTGAAGTGTTTACCACAGAATTTAAACAGTTCTGTACCACGTTTTTTTTTTTTTTTTTGCAAAACACTACACATATTTGTTCTAAATCTGTATTGCTATACCTACGAACAAACGCATAAATTAACAGTGATTAACTTCACAATTTATAACACCCGGATAACACCTATATAACAACGTAACAATAAGCAAGCAGTAAGGCGTGGAATCCCGCCTCGATGGTGACGTCATGCGCAGTAGCGTGGATTCAGAACGCGTACTGCGCAACCCATTCGGGCCCCCCCTGCTAAGGAAACACACCCAAAACATTAAAAATTTGGTGCGGAACTACAAAAAGAATTAAAACCACAAATGGGTAAAATTTAACATTTAAAGCGAAAAGCGAGTTCTGCACATAATGTGAGGCATGTATGACCAGCCCACCCTGCCTTATTCCGTGTTTGTTTTCTTGTGATTTCCACACAAAAAACAGCATTATTTTAGAAAGGTATTGTTTTTTTTATGTTCTTTCGTTGTGCCTGTTAACGTAAGAACACCATGTTTTGCTATTACAGACCTGTAAGTCTGTCATTAAAACATTACACTTTTAATACGTTTTACCAACAATAGAAACGCTTCGCATAAAATTTAAGTAACAATGAAAAGCTATTACGACCTAAAACAATCAATTTATTGTAGTAAATCAAACAACTAACATGTTTTCAATAATTCTGCTACAATTATAAGGGATATTCACTACATATCGATACCTACTATCGTATAAACGGAATATCGCAAATTAGTGCAGGTACGGTTACTGGAAAAGAACCGTATATTTATTTGTTTTTAATTTACGGGGATTGCACCGAACTGTTAAAAAAAGAAAACAGAAATACCATGGTGTATGATGAAAGTGAGCGTTATAGTTTGTAACGTCACAGAACGTTCCATAAAGGAAATCATTTACATAGCAATTTATCATAAGAGGAAAGTGAGGTGAACAGTATCGAACCCAAGTAGTCCTAAATAAAAATTGTGTAATATTATCTAATAATTAATACTACTAACATAAAAAACGACCAGACTGTGACTAAGACACAAACCCCATATATATTATTAAAGTGAATAACAGTGATAAAACCATAAGATACTATAAGAGAGACAAATAATATCAGGATCAACCAAAATGAAGTCATTAATTATTAAGTTTAGTAACTCTGAATAGAGTATAAAGAACTATTTATTGTGAATGAATGGACATGATCCATTATTATATTATGTAATGTAAATAAAATAAATGTATAAAATGACTTAAATACATTATTAGAAAGAATCTAAGTTAAAATAAAAATTATATAATTGTTATGACAAAAAAAATATTAATGTGTTGGATTTGAGACCAAACACTCAGATTTCATGTAAAAATTAATTATTATCAAATTGAAATAAAAACTATATGTAATTGTCAAGCAGACAAAAATGAACAATTTATCTTAAATAAAGAAAGCTGTCAAATGAATAAAAGTCAGTCAAAATAGTCAAAAACCGTATTAACTAAAAACATGTGGTAGGCATATAATATTGTATGATTTATGGATTTAATGTTGCCAAAATGCAACCAAATTGCATTAGAAAGTTGAAATATAATATAAAGCGACTATACTAATATATTTGACTAACTTTAACATTGTAATAGTCGAGTTAGCAAAATATTTACCTATACCATGTATGGCTGGGGCCAATCAACCAGTAAAAAAAATAGTCATATCTGGCTAAATATTTACAAAATGTTGACAAAAATAAAAGAGAATGGTACAATACTTCTGTATACCATAAAAACGGACAGACTCAGTTGAAAATAAGATCAATTATGAAAGAATTTAACTTATAAGAGTGAGATTTGTCACACTATGAAAAAGGACATCTCAGGCAAACCAATATGATGCTATGTTATCCTGCAATAAAAATAATATGTATAAAGAGTAACCAGGTATCACAAAAGACAGACAATGTAATAAACTCTTAGTGTACACTAGTGAAATCCTATATATATTAAAGAAAGAGACTAATTATTGTGTTATAACATTGACAACAACATAGGCCATAGGCATGGACCATATAAAATTGAAATTATCTGTGTATTATATATGTTAAAATTTGTTTGTTTTGTTATAGGAAGATAGTAATGTTATGTGTTCATGTTGTGGAAGAAACATAATAGTTTCACAACAATTTTTTGTTCTTAAAATTGAATTTCAATGGAAACAACCCAAGGTGAGAGTTGTATATTGTGTTATTTATTATAGTTAATTTATTTAAAAACCAATCATAATTAGTATCATTAGATTCAGTTGAAAACAGAAAATCCAAATGTAATAATGGCAAGCAAATTGTGAGTACTGATGTAAAACTGTTTGACAAATACCAGAGTAATTTTTGAAATATCCTTAGTGTGAAGAATAAGAAATTTGTTCTAAAAGCTTCGACGGAAATTAAATTTGTTCCATGACATTCCATTTCTTTATTCTCGAACATTCTAGAAGGAATTTTTACACAAATATACCGGAAGTTCATGAAAACAATCAGCCTGACACAGTATAAAAGAGAGACCAAATTCGACCCGAAAACACTTGAAGCTTGAAATCCAGAACAGACGCATCACCCACGACACTGATCAACGCAACCAAGGCGAAACCGAAGGCGAGAAATCGACACCAGACACGAAGAAAGGCTTTTCCCGTACATTGACAAATAGACTGACTTAACCTCTACAAGAATCTACGCCAATGTGTTGCTGAACTAGAGCAGCAACACGGCACATTTTAATAGAAATCACGCAGCCAGAACGTCGACGGCCCAGGAGGGACCAAAATTTTAAATAGAGAACCAATTCTGCTGTGTTCGCAAAGACAAACTGACTTGACAAAAACTCCCATAACGTATTACATACACAAAGCCTTTCTCGCTACTGCAAGGGTATCAGCGCTGCGACGGCCAATTTGGGAACCAACGCGAAACAGCTGACCTGTAAGCGGCGGGATTCGAGCGAAAATCTACTGCCAAACCGTTTCACAAAAAGTGCGGAAATTGTAAATGATCGCATTTTTGACTTAAAATAAATTCAGTGCACACATGAAGAGGCGAGATTGAAAAACTACCCGAGAGGAGTGTCCAGTGCGAGATTAATTAACCATTGGAACGTGAGTTATCAAAATTAAAGTCATTTTTTACCTGGTTATATTTGTCACACAGTTGTACTACACATGCCACATACACCTTCAAATCACTTAATTTTTCTTGTAAAGCATCTTATTGATATGTCTTGGTAGTTCAAAGGAGTCACGTCCTGAGAGTAAAGATTTTTTCAAGTATTAAACTCATGCTTTTCAACTGAGTAAAAAATTGAAAATACTAGCCGATACTTGATTGGAGAAATAAAATTGTCAATAATAATAATAACTTATGAATTTTTTTGTAACTCTGGAATTTTATAATTGTTCATGAATGTTAGTCCTTCAGACGATTTTTTTTTAAGAATCATTAAACTTACTTTATTTTTTCAAACCAAACTGACTTGTTTACATTTTTTCATAGAAGTAAGAATTAAAAATTTTAATTTCTTTAATAATCACATTTCTTTCTCGGAACAAACGATTCCAAGTGGCGCCCACAAAAAACATAGTGTTAAGTTGTGTTACAGGACTACATCACCGCAAAGGATCCAGTCACCGGTAAGTACCAAAAAGTGCGTGGAAGTAACGCCCGACATTTTACAACACATAACAACCCATACACACTTCACTATTTGTTATAAATTGACGACTCCGACGTGAGGTTGTTGAAGAAGGCATTACGACCCCACAATCTCTGCAATTTGTTATAAGTTATAAGAAACAAACGACTGGGTGGATGATGCGACTGGCAGCGTTGTAGTGGAATGCGGTGAAGAAATCTGTGAAAATTGAATCCCCCCCCCCCCCCCCCCCGACATCACACAATAACACGCCGAGGCTGACGAGAAAGACAGGCCTTGGTGCGAGAAAGTCACGTGACTTTAGTAGTCTCAGATCCGGCATTATAATCGTTAAGTGTGTGTGGTTAAGTTAAACGTTTCTTCGAAAATATTAGTGTATCAGGATGTTATAGTGATTTAAAAGTTTTCTATTGACGGTTTATTTATATACTATTCAAGTGATTTACAGTGTTATTACGAATATTAAAAAGTACCAAAACTTTGTACGGGTTAAGTTAAACAAGCACGTGTTTTATGTTAAACGTTTCTACCTCAATTTTGATGTATCATAATAACGATTAAAAGTATACTGTTTACGTAATTTACAGTGTTATTAAGAATACCGTATTACACAAAAATGCCAAGACATTGTAGTGTTTATGGTTGCAAGTCCAACTATGATAGCCAGGAAGAAAAGGTTAGCACTTTTTCTCTTCCTTCAGAAAAAAGTTTGCGATAAAAATGGTTAAATAAAATACCTACAGACTTAAGTATATTGAAAACTCCTGTTGTGTGTATAAAGCATTTTCGTGACAGTGACGTTATTAAAACAGACAAGTGTGTAGTGGCTGGAGAGTTAAAAGAATTTCAAAGAGAAAGACCTAAACTAAAAGCCGGTGCAATTCTTACAATTTTTAACAATGTACCCAAATATTTAAGTGAGACTCCAAGTTCCTCGAAACCAGTGAAAAGACTTCACCAAGTTGAGCAAAAAAACATTGAAAAGGCAATTGAAGATAGCTTACAGACACAAAAAACATATGTAGGAGAAAGAAAACTTAGTAGTCTGGAAGATATTTTATCTTATTATTATAATTCGACTAAAATCTCAGAATGGATTTTAATTCATGTAAACGAAAATGTTTATCTTAGTATTATAAGTATATATAAATATATACCTTTTATCCTGTGTTCCCTAGTGATTCATACAATTCTGAGTTGTAAAATTTATATAAATAATGTAAAGTTTTAAGTGAAAAAAATCCCAAAAAGACTTGCAGTTTTAAAATCTGTTAATGTGTTAGACGATGTTCTTGTTTTTATTCGTGAAGTTGCTGATAGTGCTCAGAGTGTAGATGAGAACAAGTTGGATAAAGCAATAGAACTCTTATCAGAGGTGAGTGAAAACAGTGATGAAAAGTTTCAGTGTCATTCATTATTGAACAGTTAGAGTTATATAAACAGCCAACTAATAATAGACGATACATTAATGTTAGCTTCTACATTATATGTGCAATCGTCAGCTTCATACGTTGCTCTTTATAAGAGTAAATTTGTATGTTTTCCACATCCTAGAAATACTAAAAAATTAATAGGTAAATTTTCATTACTTGGATCTGATCTTGAGGGTAGTATTGAGTATTTAAAAATTAAACTACCTTTATTAAAAGATCATGAACACATTGCCAACATACACGTAGATGAAATTTATGTAAATCCTGAGTTAAATTTTAAAGGAGCTAATATTTTAGGTTGTAGTAAAACAGATTCGACAAAGATAGCAAAGACAGTGCAAGTTTTTAAGATTTCCAGTACATTTTTTAAATACAAAGATGTAGTGAGCTTAATACCTGTTAACAATTTAACTGCCCAACAACTACAAATTCTAATGTTAAATGTATTACAGCAAATAGAAAATATTGGTTTTATAGTTATAGCTTTTGTGTCTGACAACAATGTTGTGAACAGAAAAGCTATTGAACTTTTTTCTGAAAATGGTATTTTGCAACCATACCTTCCTCATCCTCTAGATCCAAACAGATTACGTTTTTTAACCTTTGATGTGGTCCATATATTTAAATATTTTCGTAACAAATGGTTCAGTAGAAGAACAGATAACTGTAAACTTGTATTTCCTGATTTTGAATTTAGCAATAATGATAATTTACATGTAGCACAGTTTAAGCATCTTGAAATTTTATATGAGTTGGAAAAAAATTCTCTTGTAAAATTTGCTCACTTATTATCATATAAAGTACTATACCCTTCTACTATTCAAAAACAAAATGTAAAATTAGCGTTAAAAATTTTTAGAGAAACAAATGTAGCTGCTCTTCAATGTATTTCAAAAGACAAAGTGGATCTACTTCCAGATGTTCACGGAACATGCTTGTTTTTAAGCATTATTATTAGATGGTGGAAAATTGTTAATGTAAAAAGTGCTTGGGAAGGCAAAAGGTTTAATGATGAATATAGAGTCCCTATTCGCTCTAACAGCACATTACAAATAGATTTCCTAAGAAAAATGTCTCTGTAGCTCAAAAACTGGAAGCAGACTGTACCTATTTCTCAGTCACTATCAGCACAAACCTTTCAGTCTCTTATTCATACAATTGACACTTTTTTACACCTCATACCCTACATATTTGAAAAATATAAAACTGATTATTTGTTGTTAAGTAAATTTCAAAATGATGTATTAGAAGGTAGATTTGGATATTATAGACAATTAAGTGGAGCCAATTACTATGTTAGTTTCATGCAAGTTCTAGAGAGTGAGAGAAAAATCAGGTTTAAAGACACTATTGTCTTGTTATGTGAAAATAAAGAGATATCTCTAAAGACATTGCTTCCATGTAAAAATGAGCCTTTTGAAACTGTAGTAAACATAGATTCATTTTACGAAATTACATATTATGACTTTTCTTTGGACTGTGTCCCTAAAGATAAGCTTACCATTTTAGTTTATATAGCTGGCTATGCTGTTAAAAAACAAGTGAGAAATAATATCTGTCGACTCCTGTAGTGATTGGTTACAATCAAATAAAGAAATAGAAGTAGATATTCCCACAGACTTAACATTAGAAATGAATAGAGGTAAATTAATGTTACCCTCTGAATATGCATTAGTATCAGTTTCAATTTCATGGCATATACTGCAATACTTATGTGACATATTTTATAATTTATTTTTAAGTGTTAAGAATCAGCTTTCAGTACTGCATAAACTGAGTTGTATTGTGCTTAATAAATATTTACAAGATGTATTCTCACAAGATTTTGATGAAGTCTGTTGCTGTAATAGTAATTTATACAAAAAGTTAGAGGATATAAATTTGACAGCATGTAAAATTATGTTAAACAATTTTGTTAAAAAACAAAATGATAGTCAGTTTTCTTCGAAAGAAAAACTAGAAAAAGAAAGAAAGGTTAAAAAACTTAAGAAATAAATGATACATACTTTTTTTATAAACAAGTGTTTTATTTTTCCTGAAAAATATGACTTCCTTATGGAATGTACCAAGACACTGTGTAATTTTTTTTATTTATTTAATCAGCAATCAGAATAAAATGCATTCTATAAGCTAATGTTATAAGATAATATTCGCATAATGAAGAAGCCCAGTGGCAAAATCTCTATAAATTTGTGTAATTTGTCACAAAAATTATAATTACTGTATGTTTCAGCCTATCCTTAATATCGTATTTAAAACTGAAACCGTAGTTTTAAACTGAAATTTGTTATTTGTTATTATTACTTAATGTTCGTAAAAATTCCCGCATAATTTACACGCCTTAAAGTCTGTGATAAAATTTGGTAATAAGAAGTGAGTAAATTACATGAATAAATACGGCGATACTGGAACCGTAAGACTAGTAGAGTTACGTGACCGCAAGAGTCGTCTTACGCACCACGGCCTGTCTTTCCCGTCGGCCTCGATAAAACGCGTGCTAACAGTTTGCAGCGCTATGCATATGTAACAGCCTCGTGTTTGCCTTTTACTACACTGAAATATGCACGTAATTTCTAATCGCTCTACATAAATAAGTTTTCTTTAAAACTTCATTGCCGGAACAGAAATAGCTTTCAGTCAGCGCTGCATTACTAATTTTTTTCTCCGACTTACAGTATTTGTATCCGATAAAAAATGAACAGAATGCAAATAAGAGAAGACAGCGTATAAAGCGTTTTGCATTTTAAAATGGTGCAGCAGCATTTAAACAACCGTACTGAATCACTTAGACAGATCTGTCACTTACCCCACCCTAGACACGCTGCTTGCTGCTAAATGCAGTGACGTTACAGCAAACGAAATTCGTTTTACGTACAGTGTAAAGACTACAGCGTATGCTGTCTTATCTGTCTCATCTGTCTTATTTTCCCTAGTTATATAATACACGTACATTTAAACTATAAAATAAAAGATTATGTTTGGGAAGACATGTAATGTTCGAATAATATTTATACATAAACTATTGTATTTATTTTATATAACTTATTTACGAAAAACCTTTTTTAAACACTTACATTGTGCTGCTGTAAATTCAACAGTACAACAATAAATTAAACCCTGCCAAAATAAGCTAATTTGTAAGAATTATGAATGTTTATTTTTACAAAAGTAACTAGAGTGGCAACATATTGGATTTTGAAAAGTGTCAAATTGAAATGTAATTAGAAACTTGTAAAATTATTCAAAGTAATAGTATTGGTAATGTGTAAGAGTAACAAATGCATTTAAAAAACTTTAGATTAATCCTTCAAACTATATGCACAAATTGTAAAACTCAAAATTGTGTAAACTATGATTTACGCGTATTAAATGTGAAAGTAATTGGTAAAACATAGAATTAAAAACAACATGTAATATTCAAGTTGTACACGCTTTATGTAAAACTAGGTATTATAATAAATTTTATAAGCCACTAATAATTAAAAAATCACAAAATATCAAAATATTGTAAATTACTGATAAAGAAGTGTATTTAAATTAGATTTTAATGTAACTGTATAATGCAGGAAATTAAAATATTATAAAAACTATTATAATGTAAAACTAAACCAGGGAGAAGAAAAAAAGTGTGGGCTTCAACAGTGCAGTAATTTCTCACTACTTCCTGTATCATCAAACAGAAAGCGTCTCATAGAGGGAAACAAAAATTTTACAACTGAATATCAGAATAAGAGTAGAAATACTGAGAAAAAAATTGGTAGATGAAGAAGTTTACAGCAAGAATAACTCCGGATACCAAGGAAAGTATAAAAAGTAAATGAATTATTAGGAAAAAACGTACCAAGCAGTTTAAGAAGAAAGTAGTAAGCCAGAATAATCCAAATATAGCATTGATGATAAACCTCAAGTAATGAAAACTTATTAAAACAACAAACACACATTGAATTATTCTACAACTAAAATTTTTTTAACCTCAAAACTGCACTTAGCACATTTTGGACAAGAGCTTAAGTGAAACAATAAACTATTTAACTTAGTTATAATATACTGTTGTGCTATATAAACCTCTCGTATTAAAATACTATGCTATTAAACTGTTTAGTGTAAAGAAATTGTAATATTTAAAAGTTTTTTTAAAACGTTTAAACTAACAACAAGACAAACAGTAAGCTGACTAAAGCAGGGAGGGTACTCACTAACGAGAACAGCGGGAAACATGGATGCTGGATTTTAAACTGTAAATTAAATAATTATTTGTATTTAAAAAAGACAATTATAACCTTCTGTTTCAAATACCAGAAAATTACTTTGTTACATTATTTTGTACTAGTAAAATTATCTTTCATTTTGTTTGTATGTACTAGCCCTGGGATTAAGGGTAGGTTATGTTTATACTATAGAGAATAAAACCTATTAGTATTGAGCATATTTTGTTGTTGTCTATTGTTGAAATAAAATAATACATAACAACACAATATGTTTACATAAACTTCTTTTTTCAATGATAATTAAGCTTTTCTTCAAGTTTACAGTCTGAAGCGCAAACGAAATGAGAAACAAGAAAACTAGCAAAACTACAAGACAAAAGTCGTAGAGTATATTTTCTGCGAGATACACAATACTGTTAAAAAAAGCAACGACATATTCCGTATACGAAGAGACACACTTGTTCCAGGATAGGCCTATGGAGTCGTGGAAAGAACGAAACCCACTATATCAGAAACCCATAAAAGGACAATTTTGGTCTAGCAATCTGAGTGATGCTCAGTGCAAATAATACTATGTGAACATTATAATTTCTATCTAACCTACGTTTAAAGCGATTTTTAAAACCTGTAACGTCAACGTTTAAATAACAATGCGAGCACATATTTATGTTTAAAGGATGATTTCCGGACTTTAATTTCTAAGACCACCAACAGCTATCACTTGTTCTTATCAAACGCTACTTTAAGCAACAAGGCTACTGTTTTTTCTCCCGGAGATGTTTTATTCAACATGTAGAAAACAAAACAAATCAAATTAAAAGGACACTGAGGACTCGACAATTATCATACGGTGCAGATAATGGTACAAGGTAAGATTAGTGGACGGAGAGCAGTAAGAAAGGACACTATGAATGGGGAACACAAGAAATGCAACAACAAAGACGGTGGACCAGAACAGAGACCAGTTTGACACAATAATTAACTATTTAAACGAAAAAGGACATAATAGATATAATCTCATTTCTGACATATCTGTAATTTCTTTGAATGACTACAATTTTTCTAAACTGTATTGGTTCAGCTGTAATAATAGTAATTTTCGAGGAGCAACTAGCCGCCGTACCTTAGGAAAGCACAAAGTGCCGTTCCATCGTGTCTTTAGAATCGCAAACTTTTTTTCGTGCAAAGGCCGTTTCTTATATACGCTGTTATCTGTAACTTATAGGAAAGAAGGAGGAAAACATTATAGTCGTGACGAACATGATTTTTCTGGCGCCATCAAATGGTCATAAACTTTATAGCTTAATAAATATTGTCGCTGGCGGATTCGACGGTTTTATTTCCTACGAGTTTATGTCAGTAATCATGTTCTCTCTAGCACACACATGTACACACGCTTTCGTTATATTACGGGATTTAGAAAAGCATTACTAATTCAATATGCTGTACACTATGTAATAGTTATACGCTCTATACTTCTAATTGACAAGTACGTTAAAACATCTTCCTTCCTCGGTCTCCCTCTTCGACTAGTGCCTATCATCGGTCCCTTTGTTAATTTTGTTTGAGTATGCGAGTGTCACTCATTTGTTCATTCGTGCCATCTTAGACGTGTAGCCTAATATAGTATACAGTGTTGGATTCTCTGTAGCAGTGGCGTATCTAGAATTTGGCCTTGGGGAGGGTCACATAAAAGAAAAAACAAGTTAAGACTAATCAATATAACAATCTTCCAAGTGTCGGAAAAACGTGTGATAGCATCCTGAAATCAATCCCATTAAAGTAACCGGTAATACATAAAAAATGGTTGTTATTGAAAAGTTGTTTACAAGATATTTATTGACATTTTACATTAGAAAATGACAAGTATACAGTTTGAATGAAAAAAAGGTAAACTAAGAAAATTGTATACATCAATAAGGAAATGTTTTAGAATTTAATGTCTGTTCACCTTGATTTTTTTTCTGTTTCATTAAGAATTTCTTCCGGGGTCACTGAACTGATTTTCCTGTGTTTCATACTTCAAACGTATACGCAAATGCTGTTTGATAAACCTGTTTGTATACTTAAAAAAGTGTTACTATTATTATTAGCGTATACAGCCTAATTTCCTCAATACAAATTTCCTCAATAGGCCTACTCCGAGTTTTCTATAAGCATCCAAGTATCCTAACCACATGTGACGATTAATCACATTATCGTGCTACATAAATTTTGTTTTGCGATGCTAAAAATCTCAGTGAATAGAAAGCCCTCCTATCCTTCAGAACTGTACTTCTTATCTGCTGAGTCACATTCTCAGACATTTTTCGAAATTCATTCTTACTAAACTAATTTCCCTAATGGGTATTTTGCATAATAACATTTTTCCTAATCGCTTTTCCTAATAATTTTTTTTACGCTGTTTTCCTAACCTATTCCTTATAACCTTCATCCTATAATATGTTTCCTAAACACATGTTGTTTTTTATAAAATAGTGTTTTTCTCACAACCGCTTCTGAACTGTACTACGTTCTGTCGTATCTGCTTTCCAGATTTTCAAATTCAGAATTCTCTGCCTCAAAAAATTTTGATTGCTGCACAATAATATTTCTAGAAGTACAACTTTCAAGATGTTTCTTTCATTTTGGTCTATATATATATATATATATATATATATATATATATACAGGAAAGTTCAGAGTGAATTATTGCGAAAGTTTATAATTATGTGTATGATCGCGTACTGAAATCCCAAACCCATACGCTATTATCTCTCTCTTTCCTGCCGGAAAATGATGTAAAGGATTCCTTTGACCTTCTAAGAGACGAGGTAGTCGATGAGTTAATATCAATCATGGATTGCTTTAAAGAATTCTATATACTTGAATGTGCAACAAGAGGAAGAAGAAGAGGGGTGTTATCTAGACATCGAGTGCGCAAATTACGAGGCAAAATGCAAAGATTCTCAACGAATAAACAATGATAGGGACTTATCGTCGAAAGGCACCACCATAATTTGTATTCGGGTTGGTCGAGTTTCAGGGAAAGCAATGAGACGCCGATATTATTGTAAAAACAGGATTTAAAAATGAAACGGATTGCTATTGAAAAAAAACAGAAATAAAGTGAAAGATTATAAAGTTTAAAAAAAAGTCGTGTTTACGCTACCTACTTGCATTAGCACATACTAAAGATTATGTATACTAAAAATTGTAAATAAGTCAAAAATGTTAGTTTTTAATTCCCTTTCTTCAATATTTAAAAAGCAGTTTTAAGATAGGAACAGAAATTTTAATTTTAAGAAAATTGGTATTCGAAAAAGTGAACTTTAAGAATAATGGGAGGGAATCCCTGGGTTACATCATTATATTTTTCGAAACACTTAATAAAACATGAGTCAGAAATATACGTTTTTATGTCCGAGGCTTTATGTTGACTTCGTTTTCGTTTCCTGCTCTGCTGTTTAATTTTTAGGCAGTCGTTTCGTGAGCAACTGTTTCTCAAGATGCACTACAGCAGTTGTGGTCAAAACGACTGACTAAAATAAAAACAGGCCTAACACCTGCAAAACAAAAACAAAACTAAGATTATTTATCGGTATGGAGAGCCATACATTACTTCCATGTTCTAAGATTTATATTTAAAATCATTTTCGAAATGAAATATTTCCATAGAAACTACTTCTTTCTACTTACTGCTTCAGCCTTAACCACAGTACTGTGGTCACTAACGAATACCACCTCACGTTATCGCACTCGATTTTCACTGATGATGGAAGTCGATGGCACTGCCGAAACGTCTGGTGTTAAACTTTGTAGCTTTTAATAACTGCATATGTAAACAGCGGGCTCGTGCAGTGACGTCATTCCCCCCGAAAAACTGCTACCAGCGTGTCCCATTACGCTCGTCGCAGTCAAGTTAGTTAACTGTTAAACTCTGAACGGACAACAGCCTTCATCACCGCGGCTATGTAATTCTTTCAAATCGGAATATTCCACTTTAATTTATTCTTATGCTTTTCAGTACTTAATTCAGTCCTACTTTCGCAATGCCACGCTACACTGCACGGGCCATGCAATCATTTTCACATAAATTTAAATAAACAGTTAATTCAAAAAATACAGTCCATTACGTTATTTCATATCTTACCAGCCTCACGTTGTAAGACCTACTCAAGAAATTTTCGAGAGCGTCGAAGACGTAACATTTGGTCCTCCGGGCCGGATCTATATTTCATTTAATAGGCCCATCCAACATTTTGGTCAATCCCGAATCTTCTTAAACGTAAAATTGCTGGCCGTGAGCATACATTCATTACTTTCAAAAAAAAAAAAAAAAAACTTCATACTTGGCCGTACAAGCTTCTACAAGACATCATTTCTAAGACCGCAATATATTCCAATTCATCGTCACTTGTCATTCATCAGTGAAAATCAGAACTTCAAGCCTGCACAGAGAGCTACAACTTCAAACATCACCCGACAAGCGGAAACAAGACTTGCGCCACCAATCCAAGGCCAGCCGGACAGGATCGCCAAGGAAACGACAGGCAACGGAGCCATCTTAAACCTGCCGAGGACTCTCATAATTCAGGTGACTATGAACTTGTATTTCTCCTAGTTTCTCACTTATATAATTTTATATACAGTAAAAATGAGTAATATTTGCAAAATAATTTTTATATAAACAGAAATCAGTTTCAAGTGACTATAGACCTGTATTTTCACATAAATTTTCACTTATACAAGTTTACAAGAAATCAGTCAGAAACTTAAATAATGGCATGAAGCTATATTTATATTTTTATTTTTAAATGAGTCATATTTTCAAATAATTTTCATATAACTATTGTTATTAAAAAATAAGTACATATTATAATAAGGAATTAGATTAAGTTATATACCACTCACTGGCTGCCGCATTATATCAGAATTTGATAAAGTACTCAAATTGCATTAGTTTTTCACCTGTTCTGCATTTATTTATCGATTTCGGAACACCAGCTTGTAGTTCAATCATGACTGATGTGAAAGCTTTGATTAAAAAACGTGGCACAATTAAAGCCACGTGGTCTATATCCCGTATAAACACCTTCGCGGACAATCTCGATCCTGAAATAAAATAATGATTACCGTGCTTAAATATAAAACCTCGTCACTTGATGGAGTTGTCCGCGAAGTATGATGAAATTCAGACCCAAATTGAGGCTGATGAATCTGATTTCACGTCGGTAAGTGACAGGGTTCAGACAGAGGATGATCTCTGCACTATTGAGTGTAAGCTGCACAATTTATTAGAACGTGTAGAAGAGGTGAGCAAAAAACCATTAAATCAAGCGGGAGTTCGCCAATTAAAGCATCCCCTATTCAGTTAGAGCCAATTAAACTGCCCTGCTTCTCAGGCAACATTATTGATTGGCAGCACTATTACAACATGTTCTTGGAGTTAGAACACGTCAGAACGGACCTTACGGACATCCAGAAATTGCATTATTTACATTCTTCACTAAGGGACGAGGCTTTAAATGTAATAAGGCCTCTCCCAATCACCCATGATTATGCGGTAGCCATTGAGCTATTGAAGGCCAGGTATGATAGTAAATTAATTGTCTCAGCGTATCATGTAGGGAATGTCTTGGGCATGAAGTCCATTCAGCAAGAGTCCATGGTTGGCATTTCAAAATTTATTGACGATATCACCGCAAATATGAACGCTTTGAATTCATTGAGTTTACCTGTAAATACTTTTGAAATTATTTTTGTTCAATATTTAACTCACAAACTCGATAACCAGACATGTCGACTATGGAAGGAAAGTCTATCCGACGAGCGATTCCCTAATTTCAACAATTTCATTAAATTTTTAAATGGTAGAAGGCAATTAATGCAAAACGTTGGCGCATCAACCAGTTCAGCAAACAGAACACAAGTTAGCGATAAGATTCCCTATCGCAAGACGATTAAACCCGTTGAGCTCACTAGGTCAACATTTCATGCTAATATCAACAATAACATTTGTCAGCTGTGTCGCGGTAAACATAGACTGTCTGAATGCCCACAATTCGTGGCTACATCTCCCTTTGAGCGAAAGAACATTTTACTCAAATACAAACTTTGTTTAAATTGCATGCGTCCAGGCCATGAGCCCTCACACTGTCCTTCCAAATTTTCTTGTAGGACATGTTCTAAACGACATCATACAATGATTCACATATCAGGCAGTAACACTTCAAACAGGGGCAACAATCAATTTTCCCTCAAATTACAAACAAACAAATCTATTCTGTTATCCACCGCTGTCTGCAAGACAACGGACCAAGCCGGCAGGAAGTATCCAGTAAGAATTCTATTAGATTCAGGATCTCAAGCAAACTTCTGTACCATGAGTTTCGCACGCCGCATGGTCTAAAATTAACCAACTCTCAACTACCCATCACTGGTGTAAACAATTCCCTATGTAAAGCTGACTTTAGTACAAGGGTAAGGCTGAATTCTCATTACAAGGATTTGAATCTGTACGTGCATTGCGCTGTGCTTCCCAGTATTACGAATAATCTCCCTGCAGAATCGTTTAATATTTCATCTCTAAATATACCAAAAAACATATTATTAGCTGACCCGCAACTAAACTTTTCTTCACAAATCGACATATTACTTGGTCCCCAGTACTATTTACAATTGATTGAACCTATCAAATTCATCCGCAGCCCACACTTTCCCATAATACAGGAGACAAAATTGGGATTCATCCTCGCTGGTAACCTGCCTTTTAATGTCGACATGACAAAACCTGTTTGATCATTTATAGCGTGCGAAGATAACAATGCCATTTCATCGCAATTAAAAGACTTCTGGCAATTGGAGGACGTTGCAGTCCGTTAAGGACTCAGAGTGCGAAAGTCATTTTATCGCTAACACTTTCCGCAATAATAGTGGTAGATTTGTGGTGTCCATAACTCGCAGGGGATACAACTCTCATTTGGGCGATTCTCTTCCCGGAGCTATTCGCAGATTTCAATCATTGGAACTTAAGTTCAAGCAGAACCCTGCTCTTCATAAAGACTATAGTAAATTCATGCAGGAATATTTTACTCTGGGTCACATGTCTTTGCTTGATTCTTACGATTTGTCAGTCAATAAGTCAGACACCTTCTACTTACCGCACCATTCGGTTTTTAAGGCCTCTAGTATAACCACCAAATTGCGAGTTGTTTTCGACGGCTCTGCCAAAACAACAAATAAATTGTCCTTAAACGACATATTGATGGTTGGTCCCACGGTCCAGCAGAATCTTTTTTCGATTATGTCTCGGTTTCGAAAGCACCGATACGTCCTCATTTCGGACATTGAAAAACTGTACCGTCAAATTTTAGTTACTCCCAGAGATTCTAGTTTGCAACGAATTGTTTGGCGCGACGCCCCCCATAGGGAACTTCAACACTACGCCTTGAGGACAGTCACATATGGGACTGCAAGCGCTTCATTTCTGGCCACAAGATGTTTGTCACAAATAGCCCAGGAAAACAAAACTCAACACCCTACAGCCTGTTCTGCTATCGCAAACGATTTCTATGTGGACGATCTCATGACCGGTTCAGATAACCCACACATTTTATCACAAATGAAGTCCGACATTACAAATTTATTAAGTGAATACGGGTTTACTTTACACAAGTGGTTTTCCAATGATCAAACCATTATAACTTCACACGCCAACTCTTCCCTTGACTTTAACAAGAATCAAACTATACGTACTTTGGGTATTCAATGGGTCACTAACGATGATAGTTTCATATATAGTTTTCAAAGAAATTTCGAAGTGGAGGTATTTAACAAGAGAAGGGTATTATCCGTTATCGCCGGAATTTACGACCCATTAGGACTTATTGTCCCGGTTACATTTTGGTGCAAACATTTCATGCAGATACTGTGGTTAACGGGAACAAGGTGGGACGACCCCCTGTCAGACTCATTATCTACTCAATGGATAGAACTTTTGCTCAGTTGATATCAGATACTTATTTTAAGATTCCAAGATCCGTAAAGAATTTAAATAATTCCCAAATCATTTCATTTCAGCTCCATGGGTTTGCCGACGCTTCAGTAAAGGGTTACGCGTGCTGCATTTATGTGCGAACGGTGTATTCAAACCACAGCATTTCATCAAACTTATTATGCTCTAAATCTAGAGTCGCCCCCTTAAAGCAGGTAACGTTACCCCAACTTGAACTTTGCGCCTGTCTCTTATTGGCTCAGTTGGTTTCCAAGGTTGTAAGCGCTGTGAGTTATAAATTTGACGAATTGTATTTTTACTCCGACTCAATGATCTCCTTACACTGGATTCACCAGCAGTCTTCCAGATGGAAAGTATTTGTCTCCAACCGCGTTGCGGAGATACAGCGACTCACTGCAAAGGGTACCTGGCATCATGTCTCCTCACATGACAACCCAGCTGACATCCTATCGCGTGGTTGTCTACCCCGTTTTTTACACTGTCACCCACAATGGTGGCATGGTCAATCCTGGTTGTCCAATGAGTCATCATCATGGCCCACCAGTGCTTTCGATGCCCATTCACCCTGCAATCATCCCGATCTTGATCAAGAAAAACGTAAACAAGTCCAAACCACACTGGTTGCCACTTCATCTACGCCTAATTACTTTGAAAACTACTCTTCGCTTTCAAAACTTCTTCGTGTATTTTCTTACTGCCTTCGATTCATTCGGAACTCTAGACTTCCCATGGCTGACAGAAACACTTCTTTTTTAACTTCCCATGAGCTGCATGGTACACTTTTGATTTTTATTCGTCAGTCCCAGCGACCGCACTTTAATATCGAAATCAAAGAACTTGAGGCACAACGCCCTATCCCTAATAATAGCAAAATTCTTTCACTTAACCCCTTTCTGGACAATACGGGGATATTACGCGTGGGCGGACGCCTTCAGCACTACCAGCTCACCTATGATAGCAAACAACAAATCATACTCCACCCGCATTCTCATCTCAGTAAATTAATCATAGAAGGCGAGCATCTTCGTCTACTCCATGCAGGGGTACTCTCTACCGCAGAAATACTGGATAATCAATGATAAATCGTACATACGTTCAGTAATACACAAATGCATCACTTTTTTCGATTCCGTGCAAGGGGCTCAAGCCAATTATTAGGACAATTGCCCTCTTCCCGAGTTACCCCTGCTAAGCCATTTTCTCAATGTGCAGTCGACTACGCCGGTCCTGTATTTATACGTCAGGGCGGGCAGCGTTCCAAATCGATCTCAAAGGCTTATATTTCTCTATTTATATGCATGGCCACTAAGAATATTCACCTTGAATTAGTTACAGATCTCACCTCAGACGCTTTCATAGCAGCCTTAAGACGTTTTATAGCTCGAAGAGGCATCCATTCACAGATATTTTCTGACAATGGTACAAATTCTCGTCGTGCTAGCAGTACACTTCACGACTTATACAAACTTCTCCAATCAAACGAATTTGAACAGACTACCCAGGACTTCACCAGTGCCCAAGGAATCAAATGGTCCTTTATTCCTCCGTCAGCACCTCATTTCGGTGGTCTGTGGGAGAGTGGAGTCAAGAGCGTCAAGTTTCATTTGCGGCGCTGTCGGCAGAACTATTCTCACGTTTGAAGAATATTACACCATTTTAACTCAAATAGAGTCCTGCCTCAACTCACGCCCCTTGTTCGCCATCTCAAATGACTCTAGGGATCCCGAGCCTTTGACTCCAGCGCACTTCTTAGTTGGTTCTCCACTCACTTCACTCCCGGAACCTGACTATTCCGAAGTCAAAATTGGTCGTTTGGGTAGATGGCAGCTGCTGCAAAGATTCACCCACTCTATATGGAAGAGGTGGTCAAGGGATTATTTGCACCAGTTGCAACAATGCAACAGATGGCGTCTCCAGTCAAAAACTTGGCTCCCGGACAACTCGTCCTTATTTTGGAAGATAATTGCCCCCCCCCCCTGCAGTGGAAACGCGGTGTAGTCACTCAGGTCCATTTGGGTCAGGATTTCCTAGTGCGCGTAGCGGATGTTCGCACCGCATACGGGATCCTATGTAGGCCCGTTCACAAATTATGCCCACTTCCAGTGGCCTCAGATTAATCCCACTACAACGTTCAAATGAAATGTACTATTGACTTAAACTTTTATCGCATTCTCGTGCTTCATGCCCGGGACATACCCGGGCGATCGCATGGTTTCCATTTGTTATTCTTATTATATTATTATTATTATGTCTTTCGTATTATCATATTATTATGTATTATTGAATTTTGGGGTCATTATTCTATTATTATGTACTGTCAATTATTATGTCTTTCGTATTATTATATTATTATGTATTATTGAATTTTTGGTCGTCATTATTCTATTATTATGTAATGTCAATTATTATGTCTTTCTTATTCTCATATTATCATGTATTATTATGTCTTGACACTTATGATGCACTATTCATATAATAACTCAAACTGCAAAATCGCCCGATTTTGTGCGGGCAGTATGTTAAACTTTGTACCTTTTAATAACTGCATATGTAAACAGCGGGCTCGTGCAGTGACGTCATTCCCCCCGCTAAACTGCTGCCAGCGTGTCCCATAACGCTCGTCGCAGTCAAGTTAGTTAACTGTTAAACTCTGAACGGACAACAGCCTTCATCGCCGCGGCTATGTAATTCTTTCAAATCGGAATATTCCACTTCAATTTATTCTTATGCTTTTCAGTACTTAATTCAGTCCTACGTTGGCAATGTATGCCACGCCAAACACACAAATACTTGGCAATGGCAAGTACTACCATTACCATTGCCATTGCCATTGGCATGGTAGTATACTTGGCGCTACTTTGGCAATGTATGATTGCATGTTTGCATGGGCCATGCAATCATTTTCACATAAATTTAAATAAACAGTTAATTCAAAAAATACAGTCCATTACGTTATTTCGTATCTTACCAGCCTCACGTTGTAAGACCAACTCAAGAAATTTTTGAGAGCGTCGAAGACGTAAAATCTGGTTTTGCAGAAAACATTGGTCTACGGCCAAACAGGCCGAGAAGGAATTTTAACAACAAACTACTTCTTTGTTGCCGATAACGTAGTACATATATAAAAAATTATCCCCTCCCCCTTCAACTATAATTTTCATTTATAGAAAATTACCCCCACCCCGTTCAACTAGCCTCTTCATTTATAGATATTTCGTCTAAGTTTCTACAGTGGATTATTAAGATCTTCTTATCAGGATACTTTATTTATCAAAATTAAGTACTTTACTCTTGTTACAACAAAAAATGTTTCAGGTAAACTACCCTTTCCTCGTAACCGATCTTCGCCAAAATCAATAGGCGTTGAGTACTCTACAACTCAGGCACATATGTACAAAATTATTTGATTCTGTTTGAATTTACGGCAGTTATCGTTCGTCATGAAAACATTTCTCTTGTTACAACATAAAATGTTGCAGGTAAACCACCCCTTTCCCTTAACCGATCTTCACCAAAATCAACAAACCTTGATTTCTCTATGATTTAAGGATGTATGCAAAAAATTATTCTATTATGTTTGAATTTACGGCAGTTATCGTTCGTCATAGAAAAAATTACCCTTGTTATCACATAAAATTTTGCAGGTAAACTACTCCTTTCTCTTAACCGATCTTCACGAAAATCAAAATACCTTGAGTTCTCTATAATTCAGGGAAGTACACAAAAATTATTTGATTCTGTTTGAATTTACGGCAGTTATCGTTCGTCATAAGAAAAATTACCCTTCTTAAAACATAAAACATTGCTTGTAAACTACCCCTTTCCCTTAACCGATATTCACCAAAAACAATAGGTCTTGAGTACTCTAGAATTCAGGGCTGTATGCGAAAATTATTTGATTCTGTTTGAATTTGCGGCTCTTATCGTTTTCCATAGAAAAAAAATCTACACATAGACAGACAGAACACAGATAGACAGACAGACAGACACGCACACACACTTTTCGAAAAATGACTTTTTTTCATGTTTTGAGGGTAGTACAGTCAGAATCTGCAATTATCTCAAACACGATTTTTTTTGCCATCACCATACTTCCATTTCCTTATGGAACATGGAAGTAAAATGACAAAATGTCTGTGTCTACGTGTAGATTTTTTCTATGGCAAACGTTAAGAGCCGCAAATTCAAATAAAAGCCACAGAATCAAATAATTTTTTGCATACTGCTCTGAAATGTAGAGTACCCAAGTCCTGTTGTTTTTCTAGTGTTATAAATGCTTTATTTCATCGTATAATGAATATCAAGTAATACTAACCTTGTCAATGGGTTTGTAAGTACAGTAGATAACCTTAAATCTTTAAAATCGTTGCTCTATCCCGTCGTTTCCTATGTGGTCTGTAATCTGACTGTAACTTATTCTTCATTAAATCGAATTTTTTGAATTTATAACCTTCATAAACAACTGATCCATACTTTAAAATGGAGTTTATTTCTGAACAGTCCTGACATCCTACTTCTGATTCTCCGCGGTACCTTACACCCTACATTAAACCCTGAAACGCCCGTGGTGTTATAAAAGTTCATTTGTACATCTTTCGTAGTTTTTCTGCTCACTGTCCTTTTTATTCTATTACACATCAATTTTGGTATTATGATCTTATTACGAAGTTCGAAATCATGGTCATAAAATTGGTTGCAACCCAGGTAGTTAAAACGTTATACCCGCTAGAACGGCTTTCTGTTTAACGCGATTTTTGATCTGAGTGGTTGCCTTTCTCTAAAGACTTGTGTTTTCTCTGTTAATATTGGGGAGTTATAATTAATTTTTCAGTACTTATAGTCTACTACTCAGGTTACTAGACAAGATAGGGCACATAGACGAAACTTGAAAAAACAAGGGAGTTCATTAACGAAAATGTTCCGTTGTAGGCGAACCTGTGCGAGTTGGAAGAGGACTTGCTCTGACCTGGATGCAAAGGATTTACACGTTTTCGCTAATATTCAATTTATTGTTCTGCATGTAAACATACAGCAGAGTAGGACATTTTTATTGTTTCTTACAGTCCTCCGCCGGTGTTGTGTCGCAGACCAGTATGTTTTGTTTTTGATTGTAATTAAGTATTTTAATGCTAAGTATAAAAAAATAAACGATTATTCCTCGTATTTTTACACAGAATATGAGGAAAACAAATTTCAGTCAGGAATGTCTTTTTCTGGACATTTAATTCTTGATTTCCGAGAATTGTTCAAATTGTAGGTATTTTTAAAGCTGCTGTAGAAATTTGGAAATTATGACACTGCCTTAAAGCTAACACTCAACCACTATTTATTACGGTTGTCTAGGAATTCGACAATCTCTCTTATAAGAACTCGCAGTTTGCTTATTTAAATCTTTATTACTAGTCCAGACAAAAAGCTCAAAAAGTAATAGTTCGTAATCGAGTTTTATACTGTAAAACTATAAACTTTTATACTGTACTGTAAACCGTGTCCCCGAACACGACAATTTGTCCCCGGACAATTTTTCGCCGACGATTCCTCCCAGAAAGTTGCTCCTCGGACAACTGCCCCGCGACAATTGCCTCCCGGACAATTGCTCCCCCGACAATTTCCCCCGGACAATTGCCCTCGGGATAACTGCTCCCTGTACAATTTTGGTTTATAATACGAAAGGACGACGGAATATTGGAGAACTAGAGAAAAGATGGTCGGACCAAGGAGTGCGCAACGGATTGTAAGTTCCACAGCCTGAATAAGAAAAAGAAGGAGAAGAAGACAATTGCCTTTTGATCAGTGTCGTGAGATTTCGGCTTTTTAGGGTACTGACTTTGTTTTGATACTGTTCCTCTCAGTGAAGTAAATTCCTTTATTTACAAAAAATTCCACTCTGCGTTTACAAGGTTGTGACTACATTGGCTTAAATTCGTCCTTTAAATACTTTTTTTGTAAGTGTTTGGTGATTAAAGAAAACAATGTTTTTAATTTACTTCTGATCAAGCCAGCCCGCATTAATATTTTTTGTGGTGAGATGCAAGTCTTGTGTAATTTCTTTATAAGTTTGTTGTTTTTTATTTTTAATGTATCTTTTTTTGCATTACTTGTAATTTATACAGGCTTTACACATCAAATTCAATCAGCAGCTTTGGAGTTAAAAATTCTGAGCTATTCTGCGCAACTAATTTAGGACGTTCTTTTCCTCATACTGCTCAATTATCTTGATCCTCTTCGCTGTGTCCAATACTTTCGCTTTTTTCGCAGGTTTAGCTCCAGCAAATATTCCTATTATTTCTTCTCCACTGCCCACTGTTTTGTTTTAAGAGCCTTAATATCGTTGGATGGTAGGGGGACACATGACCATAGCGAACCGGCGATTCCATCCCTCAGTTGAATTGTTTGTTTTTGGCAAATAGTCTATACAACCGCCGTGACGATTCCAATGACGAATTGGGAACAATGGCTCTGCTCTTTGAAGTATTCGATTTACCCTTTCTATCCAAGTATCGTAAAAGTAGTTGAGGGGAGAAAGAAGAATTCTCTCATTATTGACATCTGTGAAAAAGTCACTCTCTTTAATGAACTACTAGTAACTGTTAACATCTGCTGGCGGTACGTACGCTAGTGGAGCCAACTGCCGGAATTGGAAGACTGGGTCTGTCGAATTAGTGTATGTTTCAAGTTTATCTGGTGTCTCACACTTGCAATACAAGTATCGGAGCATTTATAGCAAATGTTTAAATAATGCCTGAAGTAATTTTCCAGACTCATCACCACATTAATTTAGAAAAGCATTATCAAATTCAAATAACTTTTTAATTTCTTTTAATTCTGTGAGGTCTGTATAAAATGTTGCTAGAGGGAAGGAAAATACCTACAAATACCTTATTACTGCCACAGTTGTTGGAGCTGTTAACAATATTTTTTTCCTTAAGATTAGCTGAATAAAATAAGAATGTGAATAATTAAATATAGTATTTATATGAAAAACAATCAGAGTTTCATAACAAACTTTCAGATCATTTAACATGGTGTTACTGGAAAAATAAATAAGACTTTATTCTAACGACACGTGAATGGTCCGGGTCCAATCTACTTCAGATTCCACTGGGAGAGCAATTATCGTAGTGAGAAATTGTCGCGGACACCTGTAAACTTGTAGAAAAGTTCTTACTTTCGGAGGCGAGTTTTCTTACTATCTTTCGCATACTCGTAGAGAGCGGCTGAGATAGAAGAGGGCATTATGATTGTCACTAAATAACTTTGTAAGTATGCGTTTTACTAGAAAACGTAATTACACCTTTTTTGTAGAGATTAAAGTTTCTTTAATTTTATTGTTTCCTCGTTGTGACACAATCGTATATGGATGAAATATGTCGCTGGTCAGTTCCCATTACTTATATTACGGTTCACGTCTCTCCATTGTGTATGTTTAAATTCAAAAATATTAGAACACAACCACGAGTAGGCCTAATGTAAGGATAAACAGCGGAGTGTTAGTGTACGGTAGTAATTATAAGAAATTAAAAGGCAAGTGTACACGGCGTAACACGTAATGTAATTAACAAAGTAGTCTGACGAGGAAAAAGTACATAAAGGGCTGGAAAATTAAATTACCGACTAATGAGCTATATTTTCGCTGGCAATTAACGGTGAAACGGGCGGAAAATTAAAACTGTTTTATTAAAATTAAAGGAAAAAATAATCTGAGAGACGTGTTCGTTCTCCGCCGTGCGTTACTCCAGCGACTGGATAATTTAGATTAATTTTATTGTAGCAGTTTGTGAAATCCCTGCTCGACGCCCTAGTGCGGATGATTATTTACCTCAAAACTTTGTGTACGCCTCACGTGCCGTGATGAAGTTTTTACTGTATGTGTACAACGTATATAAACATCGTTGCTTGTCTCCTAAGTCATTTTCCAGTGAATTCTCTCCTGAATAATTATTTTTCTTACTGCCCCGATCATCTAACCAGTCATTTTATAAAGCGTCGTGATGGTGTCCCGTTTGCGTCCGTTAGTCACCGTTCCATCCAGATTTGACGGATCTGTTTATTGCCTAGGCAAACTCGCTGGCCACCTGCATGAATGATTATGTCTACAGAGAAACCTCAACACCGATCAAATCTTCTAGTCCCAACATCACTTACATTAATGCAACGTAAAATTATTATAAATATTAAGGTACTCTCTCGATAACGACATATTTTTCTATTACAATTGTTTTTTCCATCCCCGTTAATGTACGATATCCCAGTAGTACGATATCCCATCCCAGTAGAACGATAATACGGACCGTGAAGATTCGTTCATGTCACGTAAAGGGTGGACTACTTGTGAGCATGACTACTTGGCTGCCAGCATTCTTACATTCTTACAGCTTATAAAACTGTGGGTACCTGACTGCCTCAGACGCCGCAAACCCAGGAGACTATCCTGTTTGAACAGTATTTAACTGACGAGACCTCCCACTCCGCCAAAAAAAAAAACGTAAAAAGGACGTTCAGTAGTACTCGAAAAGTATGATACCCTGCAGATAGTGGTACAAACTGATGTAAACGCACGAATCAGACAGCGTTTTTCACAATATTCCAATATGTAATTTAAAAAAAATTAAGTAATGGATATAAACCCTTTGACATAATTGATGGCACATAGGAAGATCACGATTACATCTTAACTAACTTTGAAGTATTCTAATTTTTTTAAACTCATATTTGAATTGTTTCACATGTAATAACAATAAATTCTGAATAGAGCAGATAGAGGCTAGCTGATATAATTTAGGAGAGTACAAATAACCGTTCCATCGTGAATACTCCTTTTTGAAAAGCAAACGTATTTCGCGTGACGGTCGTTTTTACATGCACTGTTATCTGTAACTTGTAGAAAAGAAGTTATAGTCGTGGCGAACATGAGTTCTGTGGCGCCATCAAATGGCCATAAACATTTATGGCTTAACAAATGTTGTCGCTGGCGGCTGATTCAACGTTTTATTTCCTACTGGTTTATGACAGTAATCATGTTCTCTCTACCATACACATGTACACACGTTTCCGTTATATTACGAGACTGAGAAGGGCATTACTAATTCAATATTGTGTACATCATATTAATGGTTGGTGATACTGAGTCTGCAATAACTTCATACTCTTCATGCTCGTCAGGAGAAATGGGGAACGAGCCAGAAGGGCTAGAGTGGTGTCTCTAAAGCTACAATGGCAATGTAACACCCAAACCGGGAGAGACAAGCAAAACTACGACAAATACTTCCATTCAACAAGTCACAACAAAAGCAGAACCACAATTACGGAAAAGACTCAATATTACGTTAAATATTAGTCTGTGAAGTAACAAGGAACAATTTAATGTTTATTTCATTTAATTAACCCGAAAGGACGGAGAGGCTTGGGCGTCCGAAAAAGCGTTGTAGTGACCAGTCCTAGTCTACCTGCTTGGACCGGAACAAACAAATTTTTGTTTAATTCTTGCTGACGATGATGATGATAATGATGATTTCGTTTGGTTGATCAGCTGGTTCTAAAGTTGTGTAGAGTTTTAAACATATTTTAATTTAAAAGTAATTTGCTTATTCTCTTTTAGTAACAGAGTAGCAGAACCAACTTATATGAATCGAATGCCAAACAATTCGTCTTTATGCCAAAGATTTGTAAATTTCGAAAATATTATAAATGGCAATTGTATTTTAATATTTGTGGTTAGTTGTCATATAATAAAAACTATTATTTTCTATATTTTGTTTTTCAAAATGTTATATTTACAATATTATTCTATAAGTAAAATATCGGTATGGAGAACTATACATGACTTCCATGTTCTAAGATTTATATTTAAAATACTTTTCGAAATGAACTATTTCCATAGAAACTACTTCTTTCTTCAGCCTTAACCACAGTACTGTGATCACTAACGTATACCACCTTACGATAGTGCACTCAATTTTCACTGATGATGGCAGTCGATAGCACTGCCGAAACGTCTGGTTTTGTAGAAAACATTGGATCAAGCCCAAACAGCCCAGGAAGGAATTTTAACAACAAACTACTTCTTTGTTGCCGATAATTTAGCACACATGACATATAAATAAAAATTATCCCCGCCCCCTTCAACTATCATTTTCATTTATAGAAAATTACCCCCACCCCGTTCAACTAGCCTCTTCAAACCCGATTTCATTACCTCTGGAAATAATATCAAGCATTATTACTGAGTTCAGGAGCTAAAGATAAATCAGATTAAAAACAGGTTTGGTAGAATCACAGATGAATGACGTCAGATCCTGAGTTACAATTTTAAGTGCATGCGAGAACACTTTAAAATTACGATAAGTGCAAATTCAGAGCACTCGTGTAATTAAATTACTAAACCCGTATAAACTAACCCGGAGATAATAGAACTTAACTACATAATTATCGGCTCTAACTAACAGACGTGCGAAGATAAGGGAACCCACACAGGATTGAAATATCGGTATGGAGAACCATACACGATTTCCATGTTCTATGATTTATATTTAAAATCATTTACTTGGATTGGTTCGATAATTTCTAAAAAAACATCCCCCACCCTCAACCCATTTTCACTATTTATAGATATTTCTGTTATTATGGGGTAGTCGTTTAATATAATGTTATTTTCGAGTCACTTTATCTATAAAAATTAGATAGTCCTATTTTATTCTTAGAAAGAAACTGAACTACGCAGATAATCATGCATTAATTGCATATTTATATAATCATGTGGCCAAAAATTATTTTGTGAGCTGTTGGACCGTGGTTTCGGATCTTCACGAATAGATGATTTTAAATTAAAAAAGGAAATGTATAATTTTATTGCCTGGCAACAAAATTATTTTATTTTCAACAATTATCATTGTTTGAAAAGTTTAAATGCATTTTTATTTAATTTCGTCAAATTCATTAAAATATCGGTATGGAGAACCATACACGACTTCCATGTTCTAAGATTTATATTTAAAATAATTTTCGAAATGAAATATTTCCAAAGAAACTACTTCTTTCTTCAGCATTAACCACAGTACTGTGGTCACTAACGTATAGCCCTACCACCTCACTTTAGCGCACTCGATTTTTACTGATAATGGCAGTCGATAGCACTGCCGAAACGTCTGGTTTTGTAGAAAGCATTGGACCACACCAAACAGCCCGGGAAGGAATTTTAACAACAAACTACTTCTTTGTTGCCGACAACGTAGTACACATAACATATAAATAAAAATTACCCCCACCCCCTTCAACTACCCTCTTCATTTATAGATATTTCATCTACGTTTCTACAGTAGATTATTATGATCTTCTTTTCAGGATACTTTATTTATCAAAATTAAGTACTTTAGTCTTGTTAAAACATAAAACCTTGCAGATAAACCACCCTTTAGCCGTAACCGATCTTCACTAAAATCAATAGGCCTCTACAACTCATATGAAAAAAATTATTTGATTCTGTTTGAATTTACGGCAGTTATCATTCGTCATAAGAAAATCACTCTTGTTAAAACAAAATGTTGCAGGTAAACTACCCCTTCCCCTTAACCGATCTTTACAAAAATCAATAAACATTGTGTCCTCTACAATTCAGGTACATATGCAAAAAATTATTCGTTTATGTTTGAATTTACGACCGTTATCGTTTGGCATAGAAAAATTACTCTTGTTAAAACATAAAACGTTGCAGGTAAACTACCCCTTTCCCTTAAATGTTAAAAGGGATCTTCACCTTTGATCCATTTGATCAAAGGGAAGATCACCTTTGATCTTCACCAAAATCAAGAGACCTTGAGTCCTCTACAATTAAGGGACGTATGCAAAAATTATGTGATTCTGTTTGAATTTGCGGCAGTTTTCGTTCGTCATAGAAAAAGTTACCCTTGTTGAAACATAAAACGTTGCCGGTAAACTACCCCTCCCCCTTTACCGATCTTCACTCAATCAATAGGTACTAAGTCTTCTACAACTCGGGCATACACGCAAACAATTATTTGATTCTGTTTGAATTTGCAGCAGTTATCGCTCGCCATAGAAAAAATTCCACACACACACACACACACACAGCCACTTTTCGGAAAATAACTTTTCTTTCACGTTTTGAGGGTAGTAAAATCAGAATCAGCTCTTATCTTGAACACGATTTATTTCGCGATCACCATACTTCCATTTCCTTACAGAACATGGAAGTAAAAACATAGGAGTCCATAGATACACCACAGCAGCTTCAACACACTCAAGCAGAAGGCTCGGAGAGAGGAATTTGTCCGTCATGTAACATGCTACATTTATAAACATATTCATACAACGGTCAAAAATACTTTAATTATAATTTATACGCCTCAAACACAATAATTTAATTTGATTTATGTAAAATTGTTACAGACAATTTAGTTTAGATAATTTAGTTAGTTTAGAGCATTTAGTTTAGATAATTTCATTAAATATCGACCTCCATAATAACAGGCGTTTTAATCATTTATCTATGCAACCTGTATGTGTTATTGCATAGATAATATTCCAGAAGTTTCATTTGATGATACGTCACGTTGCAGTATATAAGTGAATTAATGTATAGCCCGTGGCCATCTCTCGCATCATAGTTTTCAATGTCTTTTATCCTGACACGTTCCTTTATTTCACCCCTTCTATGCATTGCCTGTTTCACCTCTGTTTCCCAAGTCCATTTTGGTCTTCACTTCGTTCTTCAATTCGCTGGTGCCCGTTGGGACACCTTCTTCGGCCATACATTTCAGGGATTTTTTGAACATTTCCGAACATTTCAAGCGTTTACTTCTATGGTCTCAATAATGCCATTGCCGATCCCATCTCTTTCCGAACGTCTGCGTTTCTTACTCTATCAAATCTGGCTTTTGTCCCCAGAAATCCATTTCCGTCGTTCTAATATGTACCTATTTCTTTGACTAATTACCCACTGGTCGCTTCCATAGACTGCCATGCTTCCTATCATGGTTTATAAAAATCCTGCTTGTTTAAGTACAAAGACATAAAGTTGTTTGAACTTCTAGCATACGTGTTTACCCTGTTTCTAAGACGGGAAGAATTATCTTTCTGATAGACGATCTCATATATAAGTGATATTTATAAAGAAGATGATAGAAAGGAATGCTCTAACTACAGAGACATCGTCATTGAAAGCACTCGTCTAGAATACACGGGAAATTTGTTAAACAACGTATAGAGCGAACTTTTAAAGACGTTGAAAAACAAAGTGGGTTCAGGGCAGGCACATCCTGAGTGGACTCAGATTCAAACAGTTGGGAAAAAACTACCCCAATAACTTCATAGACTTGAACAAAGCTTACTACAATGTCCCGCGGAAACTATGGAAGAAGAAGGTACCAAACGTACTTTCATAAAAGCAGTTCGGAAATTGTATGAAAACATGACCACAAGATAAAAGTTGGAAATAACTTCTCCAAGAGTATCCACGTTACAAAAGGTCTCAAACAAGGTTACTCTATTGCCCCTACCCTTTTTTAAAAATATACTTAAAAGGAGCTCTTAAAGACTGGCAAAAGAATCTCACAATATAGGAGTGTCAACTGGAAATGCAAGTATTTTTACTCTCAATTTTCCGACGACCAGGTGATCTAAGCGGAATACGAGGCAGACATCAACTACATGCTAAGGAAACTACATGAGGAATCTTTGTATTTTGTAACACTATTTCTTTTGTAAGTTTTAGAAAGATATTTCTTTTATTAACAAGCGTATTTGTTGACTGTATACGTTATTATACCACCGATGTTGAACACGATAGTACGCTGCATTGCTGTACCAGGGTAAATTTTATGCACGTTACAGAGTCAGTTCATTTGTATACACAACGCATTTTTAAAAATACACAACTCCAAATATTTGATTTTCTTTTCTTTTAAAGAGTTAAAAACATTGTGTTGTTGTTATTATTATTATTATTATTATTATTATTATTTGTAACGAATACGTACTACAAGTAAAAACAGTTTAAAGGAAATAAAATTCCATAGTCGTGTATTTATTAAAACTCAGTGTTTATACAAGTAAACAAATCTATAGCGTGTATAAAATTTATTCTGGATTACAACAATGCAGAATACTACGGTATTCAAATTCGAATTCAATTTCGTGGATAGTTAGTCTTTAATAAGTCACTTAATTGAGTCTTTAGTGTTTTCTTAATTAGTACCTCAGATATATCTTATGGGGAAAATATTCTTGATGTCACGGGAAAGTAAGCTTATTACTTCTACATACAATTATTCAAAAACAAATCGTATTTTAAAAACCTTTCACACATTCGTTTCTATGGAAATAATGTTGACAGTATAAATAATTTTGTATGAAACAGTAAGATATTGATGTTATGCACGAACCAAACCCAACGATCCTAAATTCTATTTGTGTGTGTGTGTGTGTGTGTGGGGGGGGATTCTAGTTGACAGTTTACCTTTACCTAAGTGCCATTCGTATAAATATTTCCCCAAGCGTCTCCGTTTAATTCTCTTCTATACACTAATGTTCTAACTCAGGCTTGCTATTCTACTTGATGGCAGCCACTTAACTATCTTCTATGTGGTGTCCATTTAAATGTTTTTTTTTGTCCATAAATCCATAAATAATTTTTCGATAAAATACTTCCAATCCTCCTGATGTAAGTATACCATGATAGTAATTTCTTCACTATTCTGTCCAGTAGTGCCATAGTGCCTTCTTGCAACTTGTAACCTTTTTTTAATATTATCTATTCTAAGGTAATCTAGGAGAAAAAACACGCCTTCTCACGTAATTATTGTCTAAGGCATTTACTTTTATTTTAAAGTTTCATCCGGTTTCCAAACTTAGAAACTGTATGCAGTGACAAAAACATTCGCACCTTTGTTGCATTCCTTAGAGTCTAACAGTTCGTCAGTCTATTTTTGTATGGCTCTTCTATTATTTTCCTTATGAGATTATATGATGCGTAAGATATCATATGTCATCTTCCTTTACCGACTCCTAAACAATTACAAACCTGTGCACATTTTACGGTTTCTTTGTTAGTAACCAGATTTTGCCCTCTGTCACCTATCACCAAGCACCGACTTTCTGGGCTCTTTATTTCCAAACCCAAATCTTCAAAGTCTTCCGCTAACTTTACAGTCTTTTATAAATATGACATTTCGCTCAGATCCTTAGCAAGACAAACCTGTCTCCTTGTACTTTCTGGACTGTTTTCTAAGAACCACGGTTAAATAAATATTGAACAAATTTGGAGGTATGCAATAGCCCTGCCTCGAAACCTTAAACATTTCAGAGATTAGATACTCTAAATCGACCACTTATAGCATTAAAATTTTAAATTTTGTTTGTAGGCGTTTTTCATTGTACTTTCATAGTGTTCATTCACTCAATTTTAATTTAATTTAACATTAATTTAAAGAGATTAACGCTACTGTATTCATTTCTCAAATCCCTGCTCTACCAGTCTGAAGCCTGGGGTCTCACAACTATTAGCCTCCTAGTTCGATTCGTATGTGCTAATATTCCTTTAATACCTGAAGCGCTTTATTTAAATATATTTTGAACCTACACTGAAATAACTTACTTGAGATAATGATTTACCTTTACCTTTTCTTATATATTGCAATATGAAAAAGCTTCTGGACTCTTTTTTCCTTTTATTGTGTTTAAATATTTTCTTAAAGCCCTACCTTTGTGTGTCAATTCTATAATATGCTGAGATTTCTCGTCTATAATTTATGTGTTTCTTTTTTATGGTAATTTATTTTTTTTAAATAAATTATTATTTATATTTCTTTTTCAGGTGTTGAGCGCCAAATTGTTTTAAAATAAACAATTAAAAAAAATATGAAATAATATTTTTCTTCCTTTCCTTGTTTATTTGAACTAACTTGTTAGTTTATTCAAATTCAAGTCTAGTGCCAAAAAATAGGGCTTGCCAACCTTTCTTCTCTGGTTAAAGAAGAAAACTAACTTTCATTATGTATTAGAATTGTTAATTATTAAAAGAATAATTATCCATACAAATTATATTAATCAATACTCTTTTATTTGCTTTAAATTCCTACTATTTTCCTTTATTCAATTTAAATAACCTTTATTATAAATACATTTGTCCCGGCTAATGATATTTTTTCGCTCAGCGGTTGGTGTGACTTCATAAATCAGGCTATTACATTAAACTCTGTTATTATTTTTAATGTTGTGGATTCTTTTAGACTACAAACAACTAACGAAAATATCACTTATGGAGTACAAAACCTCACAAATATAAATCAATTATAATATTATACAACAGTAAATAATATATAGTTTTTTAAATGGTTAATAAGTTAACAGTGTAAGTTTCTAGGTTAGTTAGGTTTCATAAAATGAATTTCCTCTAATAATTCTCAATTTCAAATAAATAAGAGTTCATAAATGAAATATTTATAAAATGTAAGTGTCTTAGTGCAGTGATACAATTTTTATTCAATTAGTACAAGGATTACAATTTTTATTCAAGTGTACACTATGAAATCTAACAAAGGACTCAATAATTTTTGTTTAAATATTAGGTTGTCAAGAGACAAAAGTGTAAAATTTCCATTGGTTATTTCAAAACATTGTTACTGATGAGATCATTTTCTAAGATTAAAATTTACAAAATTATTTATAACTGATCTAACTTCCTTGTAATAAGTACTAGCTTGCAGTTATTAGTATAGTACTATTGAACAGATCTTTTCTGAATGATTATTTAGATATCTTACATGATCAGTATCTATTCATTAATTACAAAGTTACATTTTATAAAATTTTGAATACTTCAATAAATTAGGTTTACTGTAATCTTTTTGTACCTAATTTATTACTGTAGTTGTACAAATAAATTCTTGTTAATATTTATACATTTAGTTATTCATGATTCATAATAATATTATTAATTTCTACAAAATCTCTTGATTAAACTGTAGGCCTTATAATGCCTAATGTTACTCAAGTTAGAATTCATTTATATCATAAATTTTCTTATTTCTTTTATAATTTTACATTTATTAATTAAACCTAATTAATCACTCTATCTATTCTTATATATTTTATAGTTTGAAAAACTTTCAGTATACTACAATAATACCTTCCACATTCCTATGTAGATGTAAGTTTTTCTTGTCTATAGAAAATACATTCTTATTTACATTATAAAATGATCAATTATCAACACTCATAATTGATTCTAACATACTCAAAACAAAATACAATCTCTATTATAATATAAAACAAGGTTTAACATAACTTTTTATGCAATAATAATCTTATTTTACCTACTACTCAGGTATACAATAAGATTGTCTTAACTAAGTCCTAGTCTTTTGTGGTTTTGTATTTCAGTCTTTAGATTAATTTTATGTGAAGGGAATTTTCACGTCACAATATGCATCTGAAATAGTGCATATTTCAATCACTTTTATAGCGATCAGGAACAGCAGCAACAGCATGCCAGTAACGTAAAAATAGTACTGCAAATTTCTTGTCCATGTTCCATACCTTCCTAATCCTGTGTTAATACGATCTGGTTATAAGCATAATGCAATATGAAAAGTGTCGTGTTGCCAGCTGGGATTCTCATTCACCTACATTTCCGTTTCCATTGTGATAAGGTGACCTCAAAGTATACAGAGGATCATAGACATACTACACCCTTGCCGTCATGAAAACTATATATAGACTACACACTTTAACCGTAGTAGACGCCGGCACAGAGGGTGGAGTAAATTGCTGATGTGACCTTTAACTGACCTCGGGTTGCGTGCGTGTTCTGTTTTATTACACAGCCGTTAATCAGTTAAAAACTTCGTGTCATCATTGCGCGATACAATGCGGCGTTTATCGCTTGCAGTAAAATGCAACTTATCACGACACAAGGAATTTTAAGTGCATTTTATTTGCCCCGACGGTGAGTTAAACATTATTAAGTACCGATCGCCCGCATAGCAAACGTACTGGAATATATAAATATTCCATCATCAGATAATATAAATATTATCAATCAGTTAATTGATTAAATATGGTAGTTTCCTCTGTCTACATACAAAAGACAGAGAAATTAGTTTAAGTGCCACAGCAATTATTAATATTTTATATTTTCTTCATTTTTAATCCAATTGTCAATTATTATTTTAAAAACAATGTAAAAACTTAAATTTCCACGGATCAATTAAGGTCTTTATTACACTACGCAACTGATTGCAAAAGAAGTTGTGGGGTATTGGTTTAAATGTAGCGTATTACACTTACTGCAATCGGTTCCACAGCTTGCAATCGATTGCAAAACAGTTGCAAGCCTTGCAACTGCTCGTGCAACTTTTAGTTTCACGCACTCGTTGTGGGGCATTGATTCAAATTAATGTAGTCTGTTACACTATGCAACTGACTGCATGCAATTGGCCTGCGCGCGTATTCTGTAGACAACGAAGAAATTTCATAACATGGGACCAACACAACATATACAATTTTTTACAAACCACCAGTATCTCAAAAATGAAAAGGGGAATTTTACTGAAACAAAAACCAAAATAATATTGTAATTTTTTCTAAATTTCACTCGCTGACACTATATAGCTATCTCTTATAGAACGAAAGTTTTCGTATGCAAAAAATTTCACTACATGCAAATTAACAAAAATTCCATGACATGGGACCATTTTATATCTCTGTTCTTGAAAATTATTAAAGTTATTGGTTCAAATTTATGTCTAAAATCATCCTCAAACTTCAAGGAACACGATGGTGAAAGAATTATTTTTTTTGGATCAGTAGTTTCTGAGATTAGCCCAGACAGCGATACAAAAAAATGTTACCTCTTTATAATAGTAGTATAGACTCTGTAGTTTACTCTGCAACTGATTGCAGAGCAGTTGCAGCCTGTTTTTTCTGCCGTGCAACTAGTTTCATGTAGGATTGAAATCAGGTGCATGCAATCAGTTGCGTAGTGTAATAGAGGTCTAACAGTATTCCTTTGTTTTTGTGTTTTTTTTTGACCGGTTAAACCCTACATCCTTTCTATGGATTGTGTATGCGCTTAATTGTGGGATATAGAATTAACAATTAATTTGAGAATAAATTCGATATAGAGAACATAATCCCTATATTCGAGATTAACAGTTAAGTGTATAAGGCTACTCTGTGATAGGTTTTGAATATCACCATAACTCTGCCAACAGTCGGAAATTATTGCACAACATTCTCTTGAATAACTGGAAGTGGATAAGTAGCACTCATATTTTCGACAGCGTTTAACAAAAATTTTTGGTTTCGCGGCCGAAGCTCTCAGAAACCAACTGTTCCGGTAACATTTTACCAACTTGATGTTACGACTGTTAAACCTGGCCCAACAATTTTAATTAGACTGATCAGTGTACTATGGAACACACTGCGCACATATGTATAAGGATTCGCCCAGTCTAGTACAGTGTTATGGCGATTTCTAGACACTACTCACAAAAACTGTTGGTTGTTTATTCGAATGACAATAGTTATTAAAATTATTTTATCCACTATTAGGTTAAGGTCTTCTCAAACACGCGCAATGTTCGCCGAATCGAGACGCACGATTCCACTACCATTCGCCTCGTTTCGCTTTCGTACGCAATCAGTTTCCAGTCACACATCAAAGGGACGTGCAGGATCTTGTGAGAACAACAAAGCATGTATTGGAGCCTATCAAGTCCTTTCGGAAAATGGTGGAGTAAAGTAACGAAACATCACGAAATCCGGGAGCAGAAGATTCGGTTTTGTTCGTCAAATGAAGACGAACGAAGAAGCATGTATGCGAGGGCCTTCAGAAACGCAGCCAGCCATAGTGTCTGATACAAGCTACTTATATCGACAACAATCCTTTTTCACTACTAGTAAGGTGTCTGAGCTGCAGAATTCCCTCACGATTTTCAACAAAATATAAATTTAAATATAAATAAAATATAAATATTAATAGATAAATTTCAATAACAAATCATTTTTAAATTATCAACAAAAAAAAAAAAAAACTCCGGGTATACTCCACAAATTTTGTTTGTTTTTTAGGGAAAGTAACAATTGTAAAGCAGACAATCATACAATAGATCCCAAATACCCTAAAAGACCAAACTACTGCACTGGTTATTTTAGTTAAATTTATAACCGTAATGCTAAAGTGACAGATAATAAAGTCCCAGTGTTTAGGTTTATGTATGTTTTTATAGACATCTGTAGACCTAACACTTTTCACAGATATACATAACTGATAACAATATATGAAGTTTTGTTTATAGCATAGCTTACAAACTTATTGAAGGCGATCCAAACTTTGTAAGGAGTGTTGGAAGATATTGAAAATGCCAAATTTGAATTTTGAGTAAAATTACTCATAACTTGATCCTCCACATAGACACTTACAGTTTTCTCAAAGTTTTGAGTTCCGCTTTAGGTTCCTAAATTAAAAAAAAAATTCATAGTAGGCCTATACGCTACGTTCGGATTTAGTTTAAAATTCCCTTTAATCTAACACTCGGTTAAATTTCACAACCTTTTCAAATTTTGTATTCCTTTTTAAGCTTTGCTGTTCTAATATTTTGAAATTTCCAAAACTACATACACGAATTTGAGGGATTTTGTCATAATTTTCGTTCACTTTTTGGACCCTGGCTACCCTAAATTTAAAAATGTTGTAAGATAAACACTATATTCAGACTTTGATTAAAATTCCCTTTAATTTGATGACCCACATGGTTTTCTTGCGAGTTTTTTCAGAATTTTGTCTCCATCCAATTTCTGCCTCCCGCCTCCTACTTCTGATGAGCTCAGTAACAATTGTGATAAAAGTGTGGCCACGCATGCAAAGTTTTACGAAAATCGGTTGATGCATTCAGACGTTATTACCAGACTTACCCCAAATAGAGAGCCAGACAAAACTTCCAAACGGTCGAGTTTGGCTACGTAAAATTGATAACTCGCTTCGCTGAGTCAGTTGATCCAGCGACTCTTGTTTGCACCGAACAAAATATCCACATCGTGACCGCTTGTGGCTTATGTATACATTTTTACGTCGGAAAAAGGCTGTTGCTTCGTGTTTACTTTTAACTGACTGTACTAATGGAACAAAATCATTTTACCGCGGTAACTGGTATTGTCATGCAAACCAGTTGACGTTGAGGAAAGGTATATGTAGCCTTAATGATGATGGCTATGCATTACCCCCTTAATTGTTTTCCGTCAGAGACAGCGTCTGAACACAAACAATATGTTTATGATGAAATTCATATATTTAATGAAGAAATTTGTGTTAGTGGTTGAAATCACAATCAGAATGATCACAGTTGCACACCACTATGTAAAAAGTTGCACACCACTATTTTTACATAGTGGTGTGCAACTGTGATCACTCTGATTGAAATTCATATAGGCTACCTAAGTTGTGCTCAGTCACAACTTCTCTAATTTTGGATGAATGTAAACCAGATTATGGAATTAATGCGAGACACACTAAAAAATTCCCCTGTTTAAAGAAAAATCCAGTGACAAATGTTATCTCAGTAAAGGCGCACTAACGTATACAACAAATGTCTATATCATTTGAAAACCTGATAGTCAATACTATGTTTAGAAAAGTAAAACTGTAAACACAAAATACGAACAATTTAAAAACCTGTCTAATATTCTCCTTTATCACTGAATCATTAGCTTTATATATACATGTTTTCGGTAAGTAATTGCATCCTCAACGATAAAGACATTTTGCATCGGAAAATAATACAAACTACGAGGGTCAGCAGAAAAATTTGGGGAGCGACATCTAAACCTTAGGGGTAAAACTAAACTTTTCGTGTAGTGTAAGATTTCATGTAAAGACATGATAATTTCCAAATATCTCTGTCAATTTGTTCATTGCTTACCGGCTGTTCGAAATTTGCGTGTCACGGGTGTTTAAAAACTTTTTTAAATAGGTGCAGGATTTGTTAACTGGCTTAAAAAATTTAAAACTCTCTTGTTTTGGCTCAACTATTAAAACATAATGCCCGACTTTAACATATGATTAAATCAGTTACAAGTTCTGCAAACTAATTCAGAAAAAATTAATACTGCTCCTAACAATTTTGAAAAAAATCATAATCTAAGTTATTAATAATGTAAAATCTGTGTTTGATACACAAGAGAAAATAACTTATCTGAGAATGAAGTGTGTGATCTCTGGTTAACAAATGGAAAATGAAAGCCAATTCAGCCAAATCAGCCCATGTGACATTTACTATGAAAAGAGATGACTGTCCCTATTTTATTTAATTATTTTTTTTGACTGCTGCAAACTGTTGCAGGTAAACGAGATGAAGTACTTGGGCCTGTACATCGACCGACGACTCACTTGGCAAAACCACATTTCTATGAAGCCGAAACAACATGATATAGGCCTACAATTTCAAAACTGTACTGGCTGACTGGCAGGAAGTCCCAGTTGAGTTTATAAAACAAAATGTTAATTTATAAAGCTATCTAAAACCTGTCTGAACTTACGGCTTCTATCTCTGGGGAACGACCAGTAAATTTAAGCTTGGAATAGTCCAACGCTTTCAGAACAAAGTTCTCAGAGTCATCACGAAAGCCCTATAGTATGTGCCCAACTGTGTACTCCACAGAGATAAATGAAGCGAAGAAGAGCCAGTTTGTCACCTTCATCAAACCTATGTATGTTACCTCGCCAGCGAGTTCTAGGTTTCCCTCTACTTCCACTCCCTATCAGTTACCCCTCTTCTACCATTTTCGCAATCGATGATTGTCCATTCTTTCTACTTGTCCCCTATTTAAGTTGTATTTTCCAGTAATGTACTAACTTCCTCTACTTATATAGTTTTAAGGACCACCACCGTAATAGATGAACGTGGTGCTAGGCGCTTGAAGAGTCATCGAGCCGACGCCGCACTGAATAGGAGCCGACGGACGCTACATGGAAAGAAAGTCGATTGACTACGGCAAAGGGTAACCGGCCTACGCTGTACGGGAAGATAGATGCCCGATGCTACACGGAAGGAAAGCGGCCTGACAGCACGAAAAGTGAGCCAGCCGACGCTACACGGAAGGAAAGCCGCCTGACTGCACGAAAAGGGAGACAGCCGCCGCTACACGGAAGGAAAGCCGCCTGACTGCACAAAAAGGGAGCCAGCCGACGCTTCGCGGAAGATATGTACTTACGTATAGTGTTTATGTAATCGTATTTATAAATTTCTACGTATTATGTATTGCATATATACGGTATATATTACACACAAAAAATATAAAGCAACAAATACGAGCTACATTGCCTAAATTTAATAAGTGAAATATATTCATATATACGCATGCACATACACTTTTTTTTACATTTAGGGTTATTTTGTACATTTTGTCAATTTCTTTTTAGGAGATGGGAGTCAAAGGTTTGACTCAGAGGTCGAGTCAGGTCTGCCACCAACAAACCCTACTCCCAGCGTCTATGTACGTGACACTCGGGCAATGCTCCCTGAATGCACAGAGATGATGAAAGAGGATGGAAAGCGAGTCTCCAGCCTCCAACATTTGGTTACGGGATTACTGTCGACCTAACAGAGCTAACAGATGAAAGTAGGGTAAAACTGCAATATGAAATTTTATATTGTAATCAAATGATTTGTTTATGTAACAAAGAATTTAGTAATTGTAAAATTTCTATGTTTCTTTTCATTTTATCGTATTTATGTTTTTGTAAATGGGCTCAATTATTTTAAAGGATGGTTTTATTGTGGCTTTTGGGCTCCTGTACCACTTGACTTTCGGACTTTCGATGAAGAAGTACGAAGATATTTACACTCCCCGCTCGTACTGGCTCTACCAATTAAGCTTTTTAAGGTTAATGAAGTCAAGGAAATAATACTGTATAATTTAAAAAGTAAAAAGGCTCCCAGCATTGATCTGTTGTCAGCGAAAATTCTAAAGGAGCTGCCTTACAAAGGCTTCTTACTAATAACATACATATGCAACGCCATACTCAGACTTGAATACTTTCCTCTTCTCTGGAAATCAGCTCAAACAATCATGGTCCTAAAACCTGGTAAACATCCTCAAGAACCCTCTTCTTATCGACTTATAAGCCTTCTACCGATACTTGGTAAGATCTTCAAGAAGCTATTTGTAAAACGACTTATGCCAACAATTGTAGAAAACAACTTAATTCGTAATCATCATTTGGCTTTCAAGAAAAGTACTCTACAGTGGATCAAGTACACAGAATAACCAATGTTATAAAAAAATCGATGGAATCAAAGATGTTCTACTTAGGTATGTTTCTCGACGTTTCCCAGGCATTTGATAAAGTCTGGCGTCTTGGTCTGTTACACAAAATAAAGAAAAATCTGCCACACAATCATTACCTTATTCTACATTCCTACATAGTGGGCAGAGTGTTTCAAGTCAAGTTCTCGGATGCTACTTCTCCACTATTACCAGTGGGGTCAGGTGTACCGCAGGGTAGTGTCCTGGGTCCTCTACTGTACCTCCTGTTCACCTCGGACTTACCGTCAGGAAGTGATGTCACTGTTGCTACCTACGCCGATGACACAGCAATCATAGCGATACACTCCGACATCTCAATAGCTTCTCTTATGCTACAAGAATCATTAAACAGCGTTCAATTATGGCTTGATAAGTGGCGCGTAAAAATCAATTCGTCCAAGTCACTACACGTTACCTTCACCACGCTTAAAGCTAACTGCCCTCCAGTAACACAATTAACGGTCAACCAATACCCCAAGCTGAAAGTGCTCCTGAAAGTACCTTCAGATGCTCCTGGACAGGAGACTAACATGGAAGAAACACATAACCTCTAAGAAGACCGAACTTAACCTCAAGGTCAGAAATATCTACTGGCTGATAGGCAGAAAATCGCGGTTAAGTCTTGTCAACAAAATTTTAATATACGCGTATAAAGCGGTTCTTTAACCGGTATGGACGTAAGGTATTCAACTTTGGGGTACTGTTAATACGAGTAACATCGAGATTACACAGCGCTTTCAGTCCAAAACTTTAAGATCAATAGTCGACGCTCCATGGTTTGTCTCCAACAATTCTATACATCGAGACCTAAAAGTTCTAACGGTAAGAGAAGTAATCGTGCTCCTCTGCAGGAAACACATATCCATATTAGAATACTATTCTAACCCTCTAGCAATTAATTTGTTAGACAGTAGTGAAGACATTTACCGACTAAAAAGACATAAATTGTTAGACCTACCCTTCAGGTTCAACGAATAATGTGTACTCTGTATTGTAATGTTTGTGTTATCTGTTCTGTAACATCTGTATCTTTTCTGTTCATGTCAACATTTAGTGTTAATGTCAACCATTATATCTGCATTATAAGCCTATTGTTTAATATATTTAATTATTGTATCATGCCAGCAGCAAGTGAAAGTGACTTTTGTTCAGTTGTTTACACGTTTTGCCAATTATTCCTTTAATTTTTGTATCTGTTTAATCTGTAGACAGTAACAAGAAGAGCTGTCAATGGTCAGCTCTTCATAATCATGTATGTGTTTTGTTAGTCAATTTGTTCAATGTTCGCTTAGTCGAACAGATTACAAATCTGCAATATGTAGATTATTGTTTAAATCGATTTTGCGCTTTTGCACAAGCATAATGCATTACAGTTTACAACTTGGTGCAGAATTCATTCCTACGGTTACCGTGGTAAGATAATTGTTCCGATTTGTTTTGTTTTCATTCTTAAAAAAGTGAGCGAAGAAATCTTGTTGAGTTTAACAGGTCACAAACAACATACATTTGATTTACGTCTCCAACTTGAAGTATTCATGGTATTTATAGTGTTGTTATTGTTGTAGCAAACACAGTAAACCTGCCGTGTTTCAGTATACGGAAAGAAACACGAAAGTTACCATACATAGAATTCAATGATCACAACACGTAAAATTTTTTTACTTTAATCTTATTTTTGAGATGTGGGTATGAGATGTATATGATGGTTTTTGGTATATGATGATTCACATTTATTTTTTATTTTTCCATGTATTATCATACGAAATTATTGAACCTAAAATTTAAAATCAAGTTATGTTTTCTTTAACTATTAAGCGCTCCTATCTACAGAACTCACTAACTATTATATGGAGTAAATATGTTTAGTATCAAGATAGATAAATTTGTATATGAGATAATTTTTGAAATGATCAGAAAAATTATGATAAGCTTCGTCTACTTGCTTTTTTTTAGTTAAAGTAACAACTGAAAAGCAGAACAGACAATCATGCAATAAGCACTAAAAGTTTCGAATAACTGAATTGGTTGTTTAGTTAAATTTATAACCATAATGTTAAAATGGCAAATAATTCAGTCCTAGTTTATCCAATACAAGTTTTTGTATGTTTCCATAGATATCTATAGGCCTATATCTTAACACTTTTCACAAAAGTTCATAACTAATAACAATATAATTTATAATTTTTGTTAAACATAGATTACAAACGTATTGAAAGAGATTTGTAAAGGAAATTTTCAAGGAATGTTGAGAGATATTCTTTCTGTTAAATTAATAAAGACACTGAATGTGTTTTCAAAAAAAAAATTATAAAATCTCTACAGTTCAAGTGGGGCATGAAATTAAAGATAATTTTAACTAACATATGAATGTATTACTTCGTTTTGGGAATTTTAAATTTTTTTTGCACTAGGACCCAAAAAAGAGATCAAAAATTTGAAAAAGATTGTAAAAATCCAGCACTGGCAGACTAAAAGGAATATTTCAATTTTTGTGTGTTTATTATACGACTTTGTGCTCCATAATTATTATATACTAAAGAAATAGTATTGTCTTGGCATTACGCTTGTTGTCTGGAGGGTGTCTTTGTTGTCTTCATGTGTGTTTATGTAGAATGAAAGTGTCACATAACAAAAGGTTAAAACAAACCACACAACAAATGTTATTAGACTTTTCCGTTGTTGCAGCACTAACGAGCGTATTTGTCAAGTAATCCTCATTTGTTAGGGAACACATACTTCTCGTGAAGTAATCTACTCCGTATAGAAATAATTAATTCCAGTGTAAACAATAATTACACATAATTGTCTGCTGACTGACAGCAACAATCCTAATTAAACTGAATGTTTCACATAATTGAAACCTTATCTAATATCGAAATTTGTATTATAATAAATGTAGTTTGTTCAAAATGGTGAGCGAGTTCTGCAGGTCAAGGATCATACTAGTGTATGGATGTGCAAAGTTCTCATTTGAACCTGATACAAAGATCAAAGAACCAGACACACAATGTTGAAGTTAATATCTTTTAGGATCCGACGCCTTAGGGCATCAGAAAATGACAACGAAGATGAAAAAAAAAAGGGAAAGAATTTTTTTCAGATGTCGGAAGTATTTCATTTGATGTTATTAATATTGAACAGTATTTATTAACATTACGTTCAGCGTTCCCACGACTTTAGCTGTCGAAGTACACAAGATATCACACGGAGATGCACAGTTTTAACAAGCTGTAGAAAATGAATTCACATAATCGGTTTCTGCACAGTAAACGAGATGAGAAAATGAGGTTTGTCTGTGTAAGATGTTACGATAGAATAACGGTAGGAACATCGTTTGCAAAGCTGTGACGCTGTAATTTTCCTTTAATATCTCGTTTTTCACTCGTATCAAAGTACAGTTTCTCGGAAAAAGCGACGACGAGTCTGTCTGGCAGAAGCACGATTTTTCCCACTGTACAAACAAAACAGTATATTCATGTCGTTTCTTATAACTTTTAATTAAGCTTGTTGCTCTCAGTCAACATATGTATATTGTTTACACTATAATTCATTATTCGTATACGCAGTATCTGATGAGAAGTGTGAGTTCCGTAACATATGAGAGTTACTTAACATGGTGCTGCAACAACGAAAAAGTCTAATAGCATTTGTTGTGTTGTTGTGTGGTGTGTTTTAACCTTTTGTATGCGACACTTTCATCCTACAGAAAAGCACATGAAGACAACAAACGTCTATCCTACGCTCTGGACAACAAGCGTAATGGCGCTTTGGGAAAGCTGAAAAATCTGGAAAGGTCTTCTGAAAAAAAAGAGACAATGGAAACTAAGTTTTTTACATGCAGGTTAAAGGATTATGACCCTTAGAAAATTAAAGCAAAGGTAAATCGTCGAAACATGAACAAAGAGACAATCGGAAGTAGTGCTATTGATGACCTGGACTGTGCAGCTTGTGTATGCAAATACGAACCCGCAAATGTGTGTCGAATTCTGAGCTGTAACCTCTAGTTCATGCTTCGTGGCGTTCTCCAGGTAGGACAACGTTTTCTGACAATATCTACGACAGCTGCTAAATGCTAAATTGTATTAGTGCACTGCACCCTGAGGTCGTTTCCAAAAAATATCTGGACGTAAATGGTATTCGCTGTGTCCGGTTATGCGGGGGTTGCCTCGAGTCGTTGCGGTTCGATAGTAAAGCTTACGTGAAGCGACGTCTCATAGTGTCGTCCAAAGACTGAATACTGTATCCACTTCGCAACAAGCTAGAAGAAAATTGACGCTTGCCTAAACCTAAGACCCTCGAGTACGCTTTGCATCTTTTTATGAAAAGCGGCACAATATTCCCAAACTGGAGCAGCGTAACGCTTATGTTACCTAGCATTCGCGTCATAACCAGGTTGACCAGTTGTGCCAACACACGTACGATAACTGTCTGGGCGTCATTACTCCAATTGAGCCTCCGTCCGATAAAGGTGGGTACCGACATCATTTGACAAACGCGTAAGTCCACGTTTTTCTTTCCGGACTTTTCAAAAACACCATTGCCAAGTCTACAGTTTGTTAGAAAGATGACAACACTGTTCGCTGTCTCAAAAGATCTGACAGCAGAAAACAAGAGTTTCTTCCATGTTCAAGAGTTTTGTCAATTTGTCTTAATTCTGATATCAAAGATAAAATCAGCTACAATTAAAAAAAATTTTATTCTGCTGTTTTTTATTTGATATGTTTACTGAACCGTATGTATTGTGATAAAGCTTGTTTTATTTATTCTGTAAAACATAGATCTGTAAATACCGAACAGAAGTTCAATATGTCGGACACTTTTTTTGGCATAAGCTTGACGACAGTTACCTCGTTTCACGCTCACACGGCACTGAAGGGTAGTATGTTTGAGACGGAGGAAAATTGAATCGCTGAGTTCTGTAATATATCGTTTATAAGTTGACTGACAGCTTTGCTTCAGTTGGCTCTGATATATATTATGTATGTTTTTACTTACTGGAACTTTGATTTATTTCAACTAGTTTGTTTCAACTTTTCCAGTCTCTCTGAAACAGAATTATGCTAAAAACTTTCAGAACTATTTTTCTGCACGACTTCGTTTGAACCAGTTGATGATCACATCGTCAGACTCTGTTTAACGTGAAGTCCAACTTATACGTAGAGAACGTGGTAACTGAAAACATACTTGCGACGCCCGGTAGACCAATGACTACATAGTTACGTACATTGCTCCGTAAAAATTAGTATTAAAGACATCGCTAAAGACACTACAACGATCGCAGATTATTACTCATTATTACCTAGCGTGTGACGTATTAAAATGTGACTTCATATTGTTCTTATTGAAAAGTAATGGATATTTTAAAGGAATGAAATATGAACAAGAAATAGATTCGAACAATTTATAAAACGGGTAAGTTCTACGCTATAGCCTACTAACTCTGTAACAACAATACAGAGCCAGAGGCATTACAAAAGGACTACAAGGAGGAGGCTTGAGTCCGTCTTTTATTATAACGCCCATTAATTAAATCCTTATACATATACAGATAGAAGTAATAAAGTAAAACATGGTCATCATTATTATCATTATCTTCAACAAGGATTAAACTAAAAATTGTGTGTTCCAGTGCTAAGAAGACAGGCTAGATCTGGTCGCCTCCAACGCTTCTTCGGACGCCCCACACATCTCCATCCTTACGGCTTGCCACAGTTTAGTAACCAATATGTCCCCTGAATATGTTACTACCATATCGCAGAGTAAGACGGTGGTAGGGCTGCCACCTTTGGGCTTAATGTTCAGCCCAATTTTCTGTTTGGGTTGTCTCCCACAAACTGGCTGCCTTCCCGGACTAAAGAGACCAGTTTTCCCGGTACGCGGTATTACAGCCGGATAAATCCAACTCGTTTCACAACTGTTGGAAATAAGAAAAAAACATCTTGGGGTAAAGTTATTACAAATATTAAATATATTATATATATCAAGAAATAGACTGTAACAAAAAATGTTTGAATGTATATTATAATACTACCTTAATGGAATAATAACTCATGGATATGATTTAATAACATAATGATTTAATCTGTGTAACATAAATTCAAATTATTGGAAAATTCCATTCGATACATAAGGTTGTCACAGGGTCGATATTTATCTCAGGATTTATATATTAAATAATTTAAATATATTTCGTGGGAATTCTTGTGGCTGCTACGAAAAGTTCCTTTGCATGTTGATTAATAATAGAGAGTACCTTTACAAACAATATATATCTTATAATCTAAAAATTTACACAAATTATATATTAAGTTACATACAAGTTTTGACGATATTCAATTTGTCCGTCTCAGAAAATAATGTAGTTTATTAATGTGTACAACAAATGTTTTCCTTGTAATCACTGTTAGCTTATATATTGAATTTGGTTGCACTTTAAAATGTTGCCTAGTGATTAGTGTTAGTGTAAATTGTTATATTGTCTAGTGGTTGTTCCTTGTTGAAAACAAAATATTGTCAAATTATACTTTACACATCTAGACGATATTGCTGAAGGGTTCCTGGTCTATTCTGAATATTTTTCTTGATTGTGTGTATTATTCGTTCATCAAAATTGTAGTGGAAGGATTATTATCTTCGATGATGGTCCTTCAGATCTTCTTTCACAAACGGGTTATCTATTTTTATATACTTTTAATTACCTCTAGACACGCACTATACAACTGCTTTCCATCACAATTAACAATTAAGTGTTATTTCTTCTTTCTTTTAGTTACCTACTCATACAAATTTCTTAAATTTTGATTGGTCATTTATGTACAGTTTAAATGTTATAGGATCAACACCCATTACCTACATTATATTTTATAAATTACCTTTAATAGATAATTTTATTATTATACTCTAATTATATATGCAATGTTTATACAATTATTAATTAGATAATTATAAACAATTTTATACTAAACATGCCTCAGTTTATAACTGTAAAACCTTATTAATTTGAATTTCTATGATATGTGGTGGAACAATTTGTTATGATTGATTGTAATTTCTACTTTGACTACCTGAGATAAATATATTTACATAAATTAACTGGTGACATAAAATCTTATAACATACAACAAAACTTTTAATAATAATAATTGTTTTTGACAGTTTTAGTTTATTTATACTGCTAAACTATTGTCTGTATGATAAACTAAAATTCTGTCTAATAATAACAAAACACTTCCATCAAAAATAATTACACTGTTTAACGGTAGTCTGTGTCGCTATTTCTTATGATCACACTCATTACTTTAAAGGTTTGTGTCCCTTTTCCTTTCCTTGATTATAGGCCTATATGATTATAATTAATACAATTTTATTATATGGATTAGGTACTCTTTATCGGGTTTGGATTATTATTCAGGGTAAGTTGATTAGTCCTACTAGGTTTATTTATTTAACTTTTTTCTGTTTACTGCCCTATTCTACTGGGTTATTTCTGGGTTTCTGGATAATATTATATAAGTCAAACCAAATAGTTTTCCTTTAATTTGCTTTCAATTATTATTTCTTGTTTCTTCTCTGGATCGGATTTCACTATTATTTACTATTCTTTTGTAACATTTGTTTCGTTACAATATATACAATGCAATGTACAGGTGTCGCACAGAATAAGTAGTCGGTTAAATCGTGTAAATCGTGTATTGGAATGCTATCGGATTTATTAATGCTATTACTACAAAGCTGCACTCTTTTGATTTAATACGGTTTATGGAAAAAAACTAATTACTCTGTCTCTGTTGACCTGACTACAATTTAAATAATTTTCTCTTAGAATCTACTACATCAAATCTTTTTATTAGTTCTTTTGTCTTTTAGTTTATAAGTTTATAACAAAAAAGTCTCGTTCCTTTATGATGACTGTAGATCGAGAGACGTTGATGATCCAACCAGGAATACAGTTGTGTGTCGTTCACTCTACATACAGATCCTCCTGGTGTCCGGCGTTCAGGGTCGTTCTCGGGTTGAGAAATTCTATAAATTGTAGTTAATTAATTTTCTCACCGTTATTTATTTTGTGTATTGAGCTTACACAATATATTCACAAAGATCCAGTAACTTCAAGTGTTTTTTATCGCTATACGGACTATCTTCCGCTTTCATGGATTAGCACTATTTAAAATTTTACGATACCATCAACTCGCGAACTTTCTAACATGTGTTCAAACGCCTTCGTAGATCTAGCGTCTAGATCAAAACAATACAGAAACACGACTAAACGAAGCTTTATTAAATCGTTGATTAACACAGTTTTTTCTCTAATCATTCGAGCTAGTTCAGTCGCACGTTTTCAAGTTCAGAGAAAGACTAGACTAACTGACAAGAAATCAGAATTCAAGTGAAGAATTGTCCTATTTCTCGTACGCTGATTGGTTAGGGAGACTCTTCTCAGCGTCTGAAGCCAAGATAAAATTTGCCTTCTATTGAACTGTTCGAAAACAATTTGCTGCTTGTCCAAAAAAACGGTATGAATTTACAACTTATCTAAAGGGTTATAAAACGTGCTTTGTTAAAAAAACTCATATATTCAGTTCTTTAAATTGCAAACAAATACTGACATATGACTGGTGTTTCCATTAGGCGTATTCTGGTACAAGTTTCGTCTCATAGTTCCACTTATAACGAAAGTTATTTAATTTAATATGTTTTGTATTATTATCCCGTAATATAATTACATATTCTCGCACACGTGCACTCACCAATACGTATAGTTCCGCAGCATATCACAACACAAACTGTTTTTTTACTGTCTAAAAATTACTTAAAACTAACAAATTGAACATATCTCTTATTGCCTAGCATACAATGTCCGAACCTGCAGTCTTTACTTATACAAATTTTCATTTCAACTTGCTATCGTATGCTCAGAGTCCCAGTACTATTTTATATGTATATTCTACTCATTGCAATATATATATATATATATATATATATATATATATATATTGTAACGATATACTATTTGTATATGATGATTGAATCTTATTGATTGAAACGTAATGTAGCCTCACTTCAGGTTCGTCTATTGGTAACCAGATTTTTCGTTACGTACAATGTTATTGTGAATCAGTTACTTGTATATATGTCGTGTGCACTTGGATTACACCACCCGTAGGAAGTGTGAACTTGTAATATATATAAATAATGTAGCGACAAACTCGCACTGGAGTCGTCGATGTGTAATTATAAATGTGTTATGTTGAACGGCGAATGATTTTGTAAATTGCCGCTTACTCCCACTATGCTGCTTCTTTTCCGTGACGTCACTCAACGATGCCAACTGTCGGGTCCGCTGCAATCTGTGAATTCTATTTACTAAATGTAACAGCAATAATAACGACACACAAATACTATCAAACATATATCCTTGTGGAATCCTTTATTCGGAAAAACACTGGTTGACTGTTTTATTAAATTTAAACAGGATAATCGCAATTGTAGCGAAAACTATAAGTCTTCTTTTACCAGTTGGCAGCAGTAGCTGTTCAGTATTTCTATGAGACCAAAACAATGCTTTTTGTTAACGTTTTTAAATAAAATATATCAATTATCTCAGGGCGTATATGGTTCGGGGATAATAATTATACAAAATAATACACTATTAATCAAAATACAAGTTTACAAATTACAGGATATTACAACGTTGGAGTGATACGTGCACAGAGAAATTGTATAGTGGTTACCAGTTTTAAAAAGGTTATGTCCAGTTCAGGCTTTGATAATTACTATGTAAATTAAAAATTCTTGTTGTGTTTAAAAAGGTGTTAGTCTTATATGGTGTTATTAGTGATTGTTTTTAGTGTTTGTCTTATATGGTGTCTGTAGTTTAGTTGATTATTACTTAAAATACGTGTATACAAATGTGTGTGTTGAAGTACGATATAATGAGATGTCAGAATCACCAAATCCTCTTCTTGTACTCTTCTTGGTTGAAGATAGGGCCCACGTACACGTCAGATCTTCTTTCTCGTCCCTCGTCCACTTCAAATCTTCTTCCTGGTTATTATATCTTCTATTCCATGTAATGGGTGTTCTTCTGTTATTGCAAAAAGTTCGTGTAGTGTACCTCTAACTGTATTTATCTGGTTGTATAGTTTTTTCACACTTTATAACATATAATGTAAGACGATTTAAGAACGCGTCTATCTGCTAAGATCGTTGTCAAAGAAGTCCCATTTTATTTATCCGAAATTTCTGGTTGCTAAGGGTAAACTTGGAATCTGGTTGGCCAATTCGGATATACATTGTCATATACTTTCATTATTTCGAAGTCTAAAATTTGTTCAAAATCTTTAAACTAACATAACTTTTCTATACTGAATGGGAGTTTAAAACCATTATCAGCATTATTTTGATCTTCACATTTGTTATATTTAGACACCAAACGTGCCTATTTTTGCTTAAGAACTATGGATGTTACAATTCTGTTATTTGGAATTTTCTTAAATAACTTGATATGTGTTATTTTGTTTCTATATTCCTTGTATACATTATTACCTACTAGCGAGTACCCGGCATGCGTTGCAATGCCACTCAAAGAAAGAAAGTGTTTGTATATATATAATATATAAAGACTTCGTTCGCGTGGTCTTCAATTTAATGCGATAATATATTTAGAACAGAATCTATTCCATTGGGTTGCCATAGTAACCAGATCTAATAAGTTAGTTTTTTAAGACTCCAAAGGACCCCCCAGAGGATCGTATCGAAAAAAACACCTGTCCTATGTTGGTTCTCCCGTTGCGTAAAATATTTGTGCCAAGTTTGGTTGAAATCGGTCCAGTGGTTTAGGAGGAGATGTGGAAGACCCCAAAGAACCCCCAAAAGAACCCCATCGAAAAAACACCTATCCTATGTTGGTTCTCCCTTTGCGTAAAATATTTGTGCCAAGTTTGGTTGAAATCGGTCCAGTGGTTTAGGAGGAGATGTGGAAGACCCCAAAGGACCCCCCGAAGTATCATATCGAAAAAACACATATCCTATGTTGGTTCTCCCGTTGCGTAAAATATTTGTGCCAAGTTTGGTTGAAATCGGTCCAGTGGTTTAGGAGAAGATGTGGAAGACCCCAAAGGACCCCCCAAAGGACCCCATCGAAAAAACACCTATCCTATGTTGGTTCTCCCGTTGCGTAAAATATTTGTGCCAAGTTTGGTTGAAATCGGTCCAGTGGTTTAGGAGGAGATGTGGAAGACCCCAAAGGACCCCCCGAAGTATCATATCGAAAAAACACATATCCTATGTTGGTTCTCCCGTTGCGTATAATATTTGTGCCAAGTTTGGTTGAAATCGGTCCAGTGGTTTAGGAGGAGATGTGGAAGACCCCAAAGAACCCCCAAAAGAACCCCATTGAAAAAACACCTATCCTATGTTGGTTCTCCCTTTGCGTAAAATATTTGTGCCACGTTTGGTTGAAATCGGTCCAGTGGTTTAGGAGGAGATGTGAAAGACCCCAAAGGACCCCCAAAAGGACTCCCCGAAGGATCATATCGAAAAAACACATATTCTATGTTGGTTCCCCCGTTGCATAAAATATTTGTGCCAAGTTTGGTTGAAATCGGTCCAGTGGTTTAGGAGGAGATGTGGAAGACCCCAAAGGACCCCCCAAAGGACCCCATCGAAAAAACACCTACCCTATGTTGGTTCTCCCGTTGCATAAAATATTTGTGCCAAGTTTGGTTGAAATCGGTCCAGTGGTTTAGGAGGAGATGTGGAAGACCCCAAGAACCCCCCATAGGACCCCATCGAAAAAAATTCATAAACCTTCGCGGGCGTGCGCACAACAACTCACCGAAGTTTCATCGCAATCGGATGAATGGTATAGGAACGCATACGGGACAAAGAAAGAAAGAAAGAAACAAACATTCATTTTTATAGATATAGATAAATACATCTACCCTTTCACATTTGCATTACAAAATTTCTAATATAATTGTTCAAAATTTACTAAAGTTGGTTTCACCTGGCCTATGTAATAGTATTACTTTCATCACCATGTTTTAACATCTTTAACAATTAAATTAACTTCTAACACTCATCAAAATGGTTTAACATATAACGTTATTTTAACAACACAAAAGATATATTATTCTAATAGTTAAATTCATGCCCACATGGCTATGATTATACCAAATCCTTGCACAAATAACTGTTTTCTACTCAAACTGTATAGGTGTTTGACACTTAACAAAACATCTTTGTATAGTCCATTCTGCTTGGTCAATTAATTTACCATGGTTTAACATCAGCTCTATTGTTATATTTGTTAACACAACATAAAAAAAATGGAATTAATATCATTAAATTGACATTCCTTTAAACTAACTGTATCACCTGTTACATACAAAAAACACAACACAAATACTATGATATAACACTGTGCTATAACATAAAACATGCACATTTTACAAAACAAATTCTATACTAATTAGTTAGTCCATTGTCAGCTAATTTACTCATTATTCTGACACTGTCTATGTCATATTTACTATTTATATGGGTTTCAACATCCGTATACTTACTGATGTTTGACTTACAAAAATTACAATAAAGTGAACACTGTTGCTCTACCTCACCACACAGTTCTAATAATCTTGTTACATTTACTGTTTATCTGGGTTTTACTCTTGTTATAAATGTTATTGTGACCATGTTATAATTTGTTGTTTACTGGACAACTCTATGAACTCTATATGTGACAATTATTTGTATGGTTCATGTATCTATAATCAGGTGTATTTATATTCATTACATCAATTAACTTAATTATTTACTAATATTTCTCTTACATAATATTACATGTTTGGGCCTATTATCCCTCACTTTGTATTTTGATTATCTGGATATAATGATACATTAACTGAAACCATTTGTTTCTTTATAGTCCTGGTTCATAAGCTGTTTGTCTTTATAATTCTTTGTTTGGTCATTACTGAAAGTTCATTGTCATAGTTGGGGTTAAAGGTGTTTTGCATCACTTAGCCTAAATCATTAATTTGGGTACGGTCAGTTGTCTTACTAGTCAGTCTAAAATTGTTAGTCGTTCCTCTTCACTATCATCTTGGAAGATATTGTTCTCCTTGTCAGCTTCTTAACCAAAGTCTTCATTAAATCAGGTACGATATTATGTTGTTCCAAATGTAATGTTACAATATATATATATAAAAGATTAAATAATTATATGAAAATATTATGGAAATAATACGCCCGTAGCATCGTGTAGTTCTGGGTAATTAACAGGCCTAAAGGTTTTAGATAAGCAGAGTAGTAATGCGAAACAAGTACAGATGCGAGTATGTTAAACGACTCCGACATTTTAATTCACCGGCAAGGTGACTGTTTCAGAGCTATAAATTGTTTTTCAAAATTGTCCCTATATACTTAGGCTACCGAGTTGTTTTACATTTAACTCTATAGTGTAAATCGAATCTGGATGCAGTCGTCTACAAGTACAATTAATTACATTTTTTGGTGAACATGATTTGAATACAGTTTGAACTATAAAATTAATTTTAAACTCTTGTGCCATGTGGGCTGTACGGATTGCACGTCACAAACTTTAGGAAATTTTAGAAGCGACTATCAATATTACCTTGCCTCAAACTGATAAACACTTTTATAATTAGGCACACCTTTATAACTGATAACTTATGAACTTATATTTTTTAAAGCTGACGGAAAATTTATAAGCTGCACGTGCCACTGCTGCTACAGAAGTCGGCAAAAGTCTTTTCATGGGTGGCATACAATCCCCCCACATGATCTGGAGAGCTAATAGCATGATGTAAGTAGTACCATGGACATTAAACTAGACTCTACAGTCTTTTCATGGGTAGCATACAATCCCCCCACATGATCTGGAGAGCTAATAGCATGATGTAAGTAGTACCATGGACATTAAACTAGACTCTACAGAGTCATCAACTGTGTATTCAGTGACATTCCCCCCCCCCCGTCGTCATGCAGTCACAAATTGTGTAGTTTTATAAAATTTGAGTCTGTAAAAATGGTGTGTTGTGTGATTGCCAGTTGCAGAAACCACGATAGACACCAGATGGCGTTAGAGAGTCATTTCCACCGTTTCCCTCAGAAAAATGAAACATTAAAAATAGATAAATGTTTGCAAACGAGTCGATTCATTTGAAATTGACTTCGCTGGTTTATGCTCAGTACATTTCGGCGATTCAGACTATATAAGGGAGTTAACGAGTAAATATTAAACCGCCCTAAAAAACACGTGTGGAAGCCAAATTCAGTTGCCCATTTAAATATGTCCTTGTGTAGTGGCACAGTAAATTCGACTAGGTCTACTGTAATGAATTTAATATATGCGACAGTTCATAGAGAAGTAGAGAATCGTCTACAATCATCAACAAACAGTAAGACAGACAAATACGTGGAGCAATATGCAATAATAAAACACAGGACAATTGTCATAGTGGTTATGAACTCTCTGCAGAATTAGAATCCATGACAGGTGAAAATGAAACTAGAAATAGTTTTAAAATGTTCGTATCGTAATGCTCCATTCGGTCATGGTAACCCAATGGTTATGCGCTCGGATCTAATGTCTTGAGTACCTCGTTATATTTCGGGATATTATAATCAAAGCGAGTTTATCAGCTGCCAGGTCATTCAGCTTCTAAGAATGAGTGTTCTGGATAACAATAACAATAATAACCAGTGATATTAAAGGATGGCTGAACGTAAAACTGGTCAAACTACCAGCCAGCCAAGTATGTGGTTTTCACACGACTCCGATATATGCTGATGAATAATGCATATACTGAAATGAAAACATCTCACTTTAAATATAAGGTAAGGCGCTACCTGTCCGGTTGTGGTTAATGTAATTTTGCCTATCCGGTCCCTCCTAAACAAAGTGGACACTAACTAAACTGCTCACAAGCAGTCACCGGTCTCACAAACGGCAAAAGTTGTTAGACTTCAAATCGTAGTCGTTCCCCCAGTCACCTCCAATCTAGCTGTACGCCAACGATTCAGACTTCTATGTCCATTTAAATGCTAAATGACTGTTACCTAAAAATACAATCCCCATAACAAAATCGCTGGTTCTAGAAAAGAAGAAAAGTCAATTAATAATACTCTGTATGTAAAACGTAAAGTTTGCAAGTAAAGTGCATGGAAAATTCCACTTTGTATGAATTTCCATATTAATCGAACAGACCCCAGTGTATTACCAAGTGTATGCAAATTTAAGTCTGATAAAGTACACATTCACAAGCGCATCGTTTTATCAAAACGATACAGCAACATGATTAAACAAAGCTTTACTAAATAGTTCATTAAAATAGTTTTTCCCTAGTCACTCGTCGACTGAGAGTCGAAAACAAAAGCTAAGACAGGTGCCTCTTTAATTAACTGAAGCTTATAATATGTTATCTAAATTCAGCATTAAATGTCCTTCATTCAGTTGTTGTTCCAGGCCAGTCTAATACAGGTGAAATCCTCTCGCGTACTATCAGTCCAAACACGTTTTAAATTAGATAGCTGATATATGATGTTGACGAGGACGCGTCCTGAACAACCAATTACTGTAAAAGCACAATATAGCCATCTTTTCTTATATTGAAAGTGTAATGCTTTTATTTTAGTACATGCATTTGTATACAATGGAGCCTTGTGAAAGCCATCAGAACTGAAACACGACTCAATATGACATGACGGTGATTGGTGTTTGTGATGTCGGTATTAATGGTAATAATATTAATCCATTGTCTCAAAAAGAATTATTCTGTGCTCTAGTACTAAGGTAATAACACGTACAATCGCGTTACTTTCGCGGTGGCCTCTCCATAGCTGCGCGAAAAGTGAGGGTAGTGGGGAGACTCAGTGTGCTCAGTTGTAACACCTCATTTTAAAAACGTCCGTCTTACTGTTCTGTTGCTACAGCCGGCTTTATGCGTGTCCTTAACTATTTAATTATTACAACTCGGGTTTTACACATTGTTGATATTTCCGGATTTCATTCAACTAACTACTATTTATAAGTCTACTCAGTATTACTCGAAATTGTATAAAATATATATTTGTAATACCACAACAATGTTATTTGTTACATAATATATAAATAATTACTAGTGTAAAGCAAGCAAGTGGAATACTAATAAAATAAATAGAGAAATATAAATCTAAAATGACGAGAAATATGCTTTATGCAAGTGCTGCTAAAATAGGACCTAAACGAAAAAAGTGGGTAAAATATACGTAACCACGCATAAAAATATGCATACCTTATATAAAATCGAGCCCATTAATTTTTCTTGCATTTAATACAATTATTAATACAGATTTTAAAATTAATATATAAGTAATGAATGTAAGTAACTTACCGACTTATAAAGAAGTATATACGAAGTCAGAATGAACTTCAGTATCATTCTCCAAGTCCGGCGATGTTTCTCTGCCCAAAATTACTTCAACACCGGAGATATAGCTGCCATCATCTGAAGATCAAGATTCAGCGCTTGATAGGTCATCGTCGTCGTCATCGTCATCTTCGTCTAAGTTAATTACAAGCCTATCTTGCATTTCATCTATTAACCCTTCTCTTTCCAAACATTCGTCTTCAATTTTAATTACATGTTCACACACTGATGTCCATTGTTGTTTTTCTATTGATTAGCATGCTTGCCTAGTTAAATCTATTATGTTTTTATTATCAAAAGTGGTGTTGTTTTTTGCAACAGAGTGTTTAAGTTGAGCCCAAATAAGTTCTATGGGGTTTAGGTCAGGATGATACGGAGGTAGACGAATAACAGTGTGGCCGTGATTCCTAAAATACTATCTATATTATAGGGTTTTTTCTAACGGCTTATTCATTTTTGTTAACTTATATAGCTTTGGTTTAAACATATTAGGTGTAAAAGGAATTTTTTATTAGATAACCACTACATTAACTAACTTTTTGAAGAATTTGATGTGGGACATTTTTCAGATTGGTAATTGCGGTATGGTGCATTATCTAATACTAACACCGAGATTTTGCGAATCTCGGAATTAGCTTTTCAACTACCCATTTCTCGAAATTTGTAATATTCATATCCCCATGATAATCACCTGTTTTCTGTACCGATTTAAAATATTGGTATAGAATGGAAGTCCATACATGACTTCCATGTTCTAAGATTTATATTTAAAATCATTTTCGAAATGAAATATTACTATAGAAACTACTTCTTTCTACTTACTGCTTCAGCCTCACGTTATCGCACTCGATTTTCACTGATGATGGAAGTCGATGGCATTGCCGAAACGTCTGGTTTTGTAGAAAACATTGGACTACGGCCAAACATCCCGGGAAGGAATTTTAACAAAAACTGCTTCTTTGTTGCCGATAACGTTGTACAATATATATAAAAAATTGCATAAAATTAATGGCTTGTATAAGTTAATGTTTGATCTCCATTAAGTAGTGCTCAAGTTTCCAAAGTTTTAATATTATGATGTCCGTAATTAAAACATCAGAGCAGGTTTAGTGTGTATGAGGGTACACCGTGGGCAAAAATTTTCAACATTTACTATTGAGCGTTGCTACAGTGTTCCTAGTTGCAGCGTTCCTATCAAGCTGCGAATCTACAGTGTATGTTTCACAGAACAAACACGCGAAAAAGAAGGAGCGCTCCGAAGTCACTCATGGACCCTCAGCATCTTGCAGATGGTTAATTCCCTAAAGACGAAGTCTGTCTATGAATCGTTCCTCTGTAAACACGTGCAGTTACACTGCCCAGCGATCCACAGGAAGCAAATCGCTATCCACGCTGGACACTTTTTCGGCTTGCACGCGTTATGTTGGTATGGGTTTCGGCACTTTCCATTTAAAAAGCGTGCAAATGTAAGAAAATAAACATGAATGAGGCCAGAAATAACGCGAATTGTGTGTGTGTGTGTGTGTGTGTGTGTGTGTGTGTGTGTGTGTGTGTGTGTGTGTGTGTGTGTGTGTGTGTGTGTGTCTTCCCTGCCTTTTTATTGCGGTAGTCATAATAATAAAATGGAAACGTAAACATTACATAACTATAACTGAGATATGCTTGCCTGCCACGAACGATATATTATTTTATACATGTATATTAACTCATACATAAATTACATTAAAATGAAAAAATTATAATTTTATTGCCTGGCAACAAAATTATTTTATTTTTAACAATTACCATTGTTTCAAAAAGTTTAAATAAATTTTCAAGTACTTTACTTTTGTTAAAACGTAAAAGGTTGCTGGTAAACTACCCCTTCCCCATAACCGATCTTCACCAAAATCGAAAGTCCTTAAGATCTCTACAATTCAGGGATGTATGCAAAAAATTATTTGATTCTGTTTGAATTTGCGGCTGTTATCGTTTGCCATAGAAAATTACCCTTGATAAAAAAATGTTGCAGGTAAACTACCCCGTCCCCTTAACCGATCTTCACTAAACACAATAGGTTTTGAGTACTCTACAAATCAGGATTACATGCAAAAATTTATTTGATTCTGTTTGAATTTGCGGCTGTTATCGTTTGCCATAGAAAATACCCTTGTTAAAACATAAAACGTTGCTGGTAAACTACCTCATTCCCTTAACCGAACTTCACCAAAAACAACAGGTCTTGAGAACTCCACAATTTAGGACTGTATGCAAATAATCTTTTGATTCTGTTTGAAATTGCGGCTGTTATCGTTTGCCATAGAAAATACCCTTGTTAAAACATAAAACGTTGCAGGTAAACTACCCCTTTCCCTTAACCGATCTTCACCAAAATCAATAGGTCTTGAGAACTCTACAACTCAGGGCTGTATGCGAAACATTATTTAATTCTGTTTGAATTTGCGGCTGTTATCGTTTGCCAAAAAAAAAAAGTAATACACTTGATAAAAAAAAACCGTTGCAGGTAAACTACCCCTTTCCCTCAACCGATCTTCACCAAAAACAATAGGTCGTGAGTACTCTACAAATCAGGGCTGTATGTAAAAAATTATTTGATTCTCTTTGAATTTGCGGCTGTTATCGTTTGCCATAGAAAAAAAATCTACAGATAGACAGACACACACACAGACACACAGACACACACACAGACACACAGACACTTTTCGAAAAACGATTTTTTTTCATGTTTTGAGTGTAGTACAATCAGAATCTGCAATAATCTCGAACACGATTTTTTTTTGCCATCACCATACTTCCATTTCCTTAAGGAACATGGAAGTAAAACCAGTAAGGCACCATCGATGAACCCTTTATATGTACGCGCGTGAACTATTATGAATCTGTCCTTTATTTAACGGTACACTCGCTCCTTCACCACTTTCGTCGTACCACGACTTTTTTAGTGCATGAGACGTGTGTATATACGTCTCATCTGTGTAAACGATTGGCCGGTTTTCTGTCCTGAATTGTTTTATTTTCCTAAGGTATTCAATTCTTTTTGCCCTTATCTCTTGACATTCATTTAATACACTTCTATTATTTCTAATCTTCTTCCACGTAAACCCTAAGTTTATAATAACATTCCTTAAACATGATAAGCTACCTTGAAAGTTTACACTAGACTTCAGAAGTTGATGAAGTTTTAATAGCGTAGGATATGTTTTTTGTGTTGTCGTAAAATTGTAAATTGTTCGTCTTATCAGACATTTATCAAAATCATCAATATCAAAATCATCATTTTACTTCCATGTTACTTAAGGAAATGGAAGTATGGTGATGGCAAAAAAAAATCGTGTTCGAGATTATTGCAGATTCTGATTGTACTACACTCAAAACATGAAAAAAGTCATTTTCCGAAAAGTGTCTGTGTGTGTGTCTGTGTGTCTATAGATTTTTTACCTATGGCAAACGATAACAGCCGCAAATTCAAACAAAATCGAATAATTTTTTGCATACAGCCCTGATTTGCAGAGTACTCAAGACCTATTGTTTTTGGTGAAGATCGGCTAAGGTAAAGGGGTAGTTTACCGGCAACGGTTTTTTTAATCAAGGGTAATTTTTTTTTTGGCAAACGATAACAGCCGCAAATTCAAACAGAATCTACTACTCTTTTGCATACAGCCCATAAATTGTAGAGTTCTCAAAACCTATAGTTTTTGGTGAAGATCGGTTAAGGGGAAGGGGTAGTTTACCAGCAACGTTTTATGTTTTAAAAAGGGTATTTTTTTGGCAAACGATAACAGCCGCAAATTCAATCAGAATCAAATGATCATTTGCATACAGTCCTAAATTGTAGAGTTCTCAAGACCTATTGTTATTAGTGAAGATCGGTTAAGGGAAAGGGGTAGTTTACCTGTAACGTTTTATGTTTTAACAAGGGTATTTTCTATGGCAAACGATAACAGCCGCAAATTCAAACAGAATCAAATAATTTTTTGCATACAGCCCTGAATTGTAGAGTTCTCAAGACTTTTTGGTTTTGGTGAAGATCGGTTTAAGGGAATAGGGTAGTTTACCTGCAACATTTTATGTTTTAACAAGGGTATTTAGTATGGCAAACGATAACAGCCGCAATTTCAAACAGAATCAAATAATTTTTGCATACAGCTCTGAATTGTAGAGGATTGAAGGTCTATTGATTTTGGTGAAGATCGGTTTAGAGAAAGTGGTAGTTTACCTGCAACGTTTTATGTTTTAACAAGGGTAATTTTTTCTATGACGAACGATAACTGCCGTAAATTCAAACCGAATCAACTACTCTTTTGCATAACTTTTTGAGTTATACAGAACTCAAGGTGTGTTGATATTGTTGAAGATCGGTTAAGGGAAAGGGGTAGTTTACCTGCAACGTTTTATATTTTAACAAGGGTATTTAGTATGGCAAACGATAACAGCCGCAATTTCAAACAGAATCAAATAATTTTTGCATACAGCTCTGAATTGTAGAGGATTGAAGGTCTATTGATTTTGGTGAAGATCGGTTTAGAGAAAGTGATAGTTTACCTGCAACGTTTTATGTTTTAACAAGGGTAATTTTTTCTATGACGAACGATAACTGCCGTAAATTCAAAGAAAATCAAATAATGTTTTGCATACTTTCCTAAGTTGTAGAGACCTCAAGGCCTGTTGATTTTGGTGAAGATCGGTTAAGGGAAAGGGGTAGTTTACCTGCAACGTTTTATATTTTAGCAAGGGTATTTACTATGGCAAACGATAAGAGCCGCAAATTCAAACAGAATCAAATAATGTTTTGCATACTGTCCTGAATTGTAGAGGACTGAAGGTCTGTTGATTTTGGTGAAGATCGGTTTAGAGAAAGGGGTAGTTTACCTGCAACGTTTTATGTTCTAACAAGAGTAAAGTACTTAATTTTGATAAATAAAGTATCTTGATAAGAAGCTCATAATAAACCACTGTAGAAACGTAGATGAAATATCTATAAATGAAGAGGTTAGGTGAACGGGTTGGGGGTAATTTTCTATAAATGAAAAGTTTAGTTGAAGGGGGAGGGGAGAATTTTTTATGTGTACTACGTTATCGGCAACAAAGAAGTAGTTCTTTGTTAAAATTCCTTCCCGGGCTGTTTAGCCGTAGTCCAATGTTTTCTGCAAAACCAGACTTTTCGGCAATGCCATCGACTTCCATCTCAGTGAAAATCGAGTGCAAAAACCTGAGGTGGTATACTTTAGTGACCACAGTACTGTGGTTTAAGGCTGAAGCAATAAGTAGAAAGAAGTAGTTTCTATGGAAATATTTCATTTCGAATATGATTTTAAATATAAATCTTAGAACATGGAAGTCATGTATGGTTCTCCATACCGATATTTTCTTTCTTTACGAGGTGACTTAAAGTGTGGTGACTGTCCATTTTCTATTGTTATCCCTCACTTTTAATACGGCGGATCGTTCTTTCAGAAACTCCTGTTGCTGACGCTATTCGTTTTTGAACCTTTTTTAGTGGAATACTAATTCCATTTTTTTCACTTTCCATAAATTTACATACATTAAAAAATGACTTCCCGAGCTTGGCTATGCACAATCTTTTTGCGTAACTTCGATTTAATAGGAGGCATTTTTTCTGATTACGTAATGAAATAAAATGTACTGTAAAAGTAACAATACTTTAAGCAAAATAAAATTTAGTTTAACTTAACGTGATGTCTGAAAACACACCCACAGACAATAATAAATGAAATTTAAAATGTAATTAGATTATTTAGCACACGTCACAGTCCCAAACTAAACACTAGTAACGATACAAACTAAACAATTAAATGAAAAACAGGCCTACACGGTAAATGTTTTTGAAAACGCATCAACACTTATGCACTTAGTGAGACTATTGAAAACGCATCAACACACTGTTACACTGACAAAAAACAGGGTTCTGCGCATACTGCTTTCACCAAGGTTGGCGGCCACCATAAAGTACACATGTAGTATAATCAGACTTCAACAAATCGCTTGTCCAAAGGAATAACAAAATTTTACTTATAGAAAATTCAACTTCAAGACGAATTAAGAATTAAGATTTCAAAACGATAAAAACTATGTACGGTAAAATAAATACAAAATTTACTTAAAGAGTTGATTTAATTTAATTATTTATAATAAAAACTACAATCTAAACAAACTCAAACTAGACTAATATAGTAAAAATATATCACTTCTTTTATAAATTAGTCCTTTATTTTCCTTTAAGGAAAAATCTAATATTTTTCTTTGAAATTTATGTTGATATTCAGTTTTCTAACTCGGATACGGCAGTAAAAATTGACTGCGGAACATGTTTTAGAGATTCTACTAATCGTAGGAACGTATCAAGATGAACTGTTACTTTATATAATTCCGTCTCGCCTTCCTCACAACCAACAATATCAATTTCTGTTCGAGTTTCCTTCATCATAATAATATCTCTTGTCTGTTTTACGTTTAGTACAAAGTCAGTCATTATCAACCTTGGCTATGCACAATCTTTTTGCGTAACTTCGATTTAATAGGAGGCATTTTTTCTGATTACGTAATGAAATAAAATGTACTGTAAAAGTAACAATACTTTAAGCAAAATAAAATTTAGTTTAACTTAACGTGATGTCTGAAAACACACCCACAGACAATAATAAATGAAATTTAAAATGTAATTAGATTATTTAGCACACGTCACAGTCCCAAACTAAACACTAGTAACGATACAAACTAAACAATTAAATGAAAAACAGGCCTACACGGTAAATGTTTTTGAAAACGCATCAACACTTATGCACTTAGTGAGACTATTGAAAACGCATCAACACACTGTTACACTGACAAAAAACAGGGTTCTGCGCATACTGCTTTCACCAAGGTTGGCGGCCACCATAAAGTACACATGTAGTATAATCAGACTTCAACAAATCGCTTGTCCAAAGGAATAACAAAATTTTACTTATAGAAAATTCAACTTCAAGACGAATTAAGAATTAAGATTTCAAAACGATAAAAACTATGTACGGTAAAATAAATACAAAATTTACTTAAAGAGTTGATTTAATTTAATTATTTATAATAAAAACTACAATCTAAACAAACTCAAACTAGACTAATATAGTAAAAATATATCACTTCTTTTATAAATTAGTCCTTTATTTTCCTTTAAGGAAAAATCTAATATTTTTCTTTGAAATTTATGTTGATGTTCAGTTTTCTAACTCGGATACGGCAGTAAAAATTGACTGCGGAACATGTTTTAGAGATTCTACTAATCGTAGGAACGTATCAAGATGAACTGTTACTTTATATAATTCCGTCTCGCCTTCCTCACAACCAACAATATCAATTTCTGTTCGAGTTTCCTTCATCATAATAATATCTCTTGTCTGTTTTATGTTTAGTACAAAGTCAGTCATTATCAACCTTATAGTAATCGTCGCTTTGAGTTGTAGGGTTTTAATTGAAATTAAAAAGCCCATACTATTGCATTAGAACCAGCTGGGAGTACTGTAAACATTTCTGTGAACAACAATTGTTAAATAAGCGCAAGTTGAATTAAGGCAAGTACAAAACACATGTGATTATTTTAATTGTTGTTTTGTTTTGTTTTGTTTTAACTTTCTCCGATTACTTTTGAAAAACCATCAGAGAGATTACTGTAAATCACAGTTTTTAACTTAACAATATGAATTATTTTTACATGGGCCATTAAGGTCTAAGCTTGTGGTAAATGACAGAATAATAGAACAAGTAATGCAGATAGACTACTTAGGAACAAGGCTTACAAGTAACAATAGAGCGTATGAAGGAATAGAACATCAATTGATGAAAGCAAGAAGAATTCCTGGGTGCATGGATAACCTTATATGGAATAATAAATACTTCACACAAGAACCAAAAACTAGGGTTTACAAAACCACAATACGTCCAGTAATATCCTATGTATCTGAGACCAAGCTAGATACAGCAAGAACTCAAAGAAAACGACAAACTATAGAAATTACTATATTACGGTGGGCACTAGGAATGACAATGTTCGATAGGTTGCCAAACAGTAGTATAAGAGAAACCTGTAATGTAACTGATATTAATTCTTGGATTGCGGGAAGAAGAAGGATATGGAATGAACACATATCAAGAATGGATTACGCAAGGCAAGAGATAGCCAACCAAACACCAAGAGGAGCATTGGTCGGCCAAGGAAGAGATGGAGTGACAGCATGTAGGACCGTTGTCATAGAACAGGACAGTGTCCTAACAAGAAAGTTAAAGGGGAAGAAGAATATAAATTATTAAGACCACAAAATAAGAAAGATAACTCTTGACGGTTACAAAAGCACTCCAGAAATGAAAGTCGCAGGAAAGAAGCACCTCATCGTGTATCTTCATTAAGGAGTCTCATCTCTTTGAAGCTTCGTTTTTAATTTAGCGTGTAACAGCACGGTAAGAAGTAAAACACGTCATAAAAAGAAACTACGAGTAACGTTAAATCCTTCGTTGAACCTGGTTTTTTGCGATAAATCTTTTCTCGGTTTACACACGGTGTTTGTGGAACTTTTCTAAGACACGTTTACCGTCCTTAATATGCTCTCATATCAGATTATCTTTTCTAAAATTACCTTCTTATTTTATTCAACACTTATTGATTACGTTAAATTAAAGAAGCCGAAGTAAATGTGGTAAAGTAACACAAAACAATTAGAACAAGATTTATTTTAGGAAATATTAAATTGTACATATTGTTAACGGTAAAATAGACCTACCAGAATTTCATACTAATAATGTATATTAAAACGAAACAGAAAAGTAAACAATAAATAAAAGTTGACAACTCTGCTAGGCTGCAAGTGAGTTTAAACAAAAAGTACAGGGGGCCAGAAAAGTTAACAAAAATATGAAGAGAAAGCCTCGAAATTACGAAATTAAGTATGGAATTTTGAAATGAAAATATTGAGGAAAGCGTGTATAGGAAATAGGAAATCTGAATAATGTATTCGCTAAAAGATCAAAAATGGTTAAGAGTTTACAAGAAAAAGGAAAACCTGGATGTAGAAAAAAAAAATCCATTGTTATGGTTTCACCGAAAGAACAAAAGTATTGATACCAAGAAAAGAAACGTGCAGTAGAGACAAAAGTTTTAAAGAAATGCTACCAACAAAGGTAACGATAACATAAATTATAGAGACGAGTGGGAATAAGAAAGTCGTTTTGAGGCACGATAAACACAAAGTAATTATTCTGGTACGATTATACAAACACGTCAGAATAGATTCTTCTTTTTAGAATGTTTTACTGCAATCAAGCGTAGCTTTCATCTGTGGTGGGTGCGTCCATAGATTTTTCACAAACGTAAGAGACCTTAGTTTAACATGCCGGCTAAGTAGAGAAGTATTATTAATAGGCAGGGACACCGCTCTCTGGTTTGTCGCTGCCTTGAAAGGAAAGAGCAACCGAATGAACACCACATCATATTTTTCTCACGAGAAATCAACCCAAAGAACTAACGCCCTACCAGTAAATCCCGCTCAAGCCCTTGGAGCAGATTGCATACTAGGAATGATCAGAAAACAAAACTTTATAAAATTTACGGAAAAGACGAAATTTTAAAGGACGATTCAGAATTATATTCGGATAGATGAGTAAAGGCAACTATTAGACTGTAGACAAATCCGGTGCGTGTTCACGCGCATATGCGTACGTGTTGTTTGTAAACAAGACAATGTATTTTTGTTTCAGCAACTCAAGTAATAACTCATTCATGTAACGTCACTTTAAAAAATTAATACTTCTGTGCTGTGTGGTGTGTGTGCGTGTGTGCGTGTGCGCGCGTGTGTGAGCTTCAAGTATAAAAACAAACTAGTTACAACAAAACTCTCCAGTTTGAAGTCTAATGGCAACGTTCTACAGTCAATTACAGCGAATAGCCAACGCTAATGTGACATGTTACACAAACTATAGGAGAGCGTAAAGCGGCTGTTTGTCCAAAACATCTGGTTCGCTAACTTATGTGTTTCATATGAGTAAAATATGAATAAAACTTATATATAACTATTGGCAATAGACTATGTGTTTTCTGAGAAATAATTGCAGCAAACACACCGCTACTTCTACACTACAGATCGCTATATCTAACGTGTGATTTTCAAATATCTGACCTGACGTACCATATTTTTGCCTAGTATTATTTTAAAAACAAAACTATTATTAAACTATTTTAGAAACTATTAGTAAAATATTATCACCATTTTTACGTACCAACGTCTAAAGACTTGGAATTTTAACCATGCCTATCATAATTTAAGAGCAAAAGATAATTGTTAATAATGCAAAATTGTTAAATTATCGGTTTTCAAGAAACAAACTTAATTTTAACAATTGTTATATCCATTAGGACTGTGAAGAGTACTCAGAAACTGTAATAGACGGATATGAGAAGAAATACACACAGTATTTCGAGTTAATAATCTGAATAATTTTTTGCAATTTTGTTCCATAACTTGTGTGTCATTTCAAGGTTACATGGAAAGCAATTTGAGAACTTTTTTATTGAATTTAACTAACATTAAAATAACCCCTACCTCCGTCGTCCCTCTCCTATCCGCTGATCGGAAAAAGAAAATCAATTCTTTTTACATCAGAATCCAGAAGGTTGGTTCCTTCGCTGATGTTTATCAACTAGATACCATTCTGTGCCTCCGGGTACAGGTTAGGGCATTTAATAGTAAGCCTGGGCCTTCCCAGTGCTTTCAGTGTCAGCGATTCGGCCACTCATCGGCCTTTTGTAAGATGCCGCCGCGTTGTGTACGCTGTGGGGAGGCCCACAACGAGAATTGTCCCGTTGTGAAGCCTCAACCTGCGACGTGCTGCAACTGCGGAGGCAGTCACCCAGCTAACTTTAGGGGTTGTAGCAACTTTAAGAAGGCCCTAAAGAAACAGCAGCGGGAGCAAAACCGTCAGGTTGAACCTCCTCGCCCTGCTCCTAGACCCTCGAAGCGGGCGGCAGTCCAACCACCCGCCTCGGAATCTACGGCTCTTCCTGCGGCACCTGCCGCTGGAGGAACCATAACTTACACTGCAGCGGTCGCTACGGCGCCCCCTGTGGTCCCCAGAACCTCAGCACCTGCCGGAGTGCCATCTCCTCAAGCGGCAACGCCCGCAGTACCCCCCTCACAGACCCAGCCGCCTAAGAAACGGCGCGCTAAGCGCAAGATTAGACAGCCACTAGTGGCAAAACATCTGTACCCGGACGCTAACAACGCCCCTCCGGCTGCCCAGCATCTACCCGGCTAGGAGCCTGCTCCTGTTGCCCAGTCCCCTGCATCTTCCATGGAAATCTCGCCAGCCCCCGAGCAGCCAGCTCCAATTGCCCAACCTCCCCTGGAGGCGGCATCTGCACCTTCCGCGGCCCCAGCGCCGGCTAGTCAGGCCCCTGTGGCCGGTGGTTCACCATTGGTCACTGAGGCTCAGCTGATGGCCTGGGTCAGCGGCATTGTCCCGCAAATTCTTGCTGCTCGGGATGTCCCGACAATACTCATGGCGATCATAACATCGCTGATCGCCCTGATTGTCCCCTCATCTAACCATGGCTAGACAGTTTCGGTTCGTCGCGTGGAATGCAGATGGTGTTCCGGCGCGTCGGGCCGAACTGGCAGCTTTCCTTGTGGAGTACGACGCAGATGTCGTACTCCTCTCTGAAACACATCTTGCCCCTAACCGTCGATTCTCCCTGCCAGCCTATGCTTGCTACAGGAAAGACAAGAATGATCCCGATCGCCACCGAGCATCTGGCGGAGTGGCGATCTTAGTCCACAGGCGACACTCTCATAGAGAACTCCCTGCCCCTGAAACTACCCTCATCGAAGCATGTGCTGTGGCGCTGGATGTTGCCGGCCTGGAGGTGCGCTTTGTTTCTGCGTACCACCCGCCCGGCCATCGAGCTCCACCGCATGAGGAGTGGGACTCCCTCCTAGACAGCGATCTCCCAACCATCGTAGCCGGAGACCTTAACGCCAAGCATCCCTCTTGGAACAGCAGAACGTCAAACCCCTACGGCAATTCTCTCCGTAGGGCTGTCGAAGATGATCCAGCGTCCTCATCATCGGCCCGTCCGAACCGACACGCTTTCCCACTGCGGATTATCCGCCGGATATCCTTGATATTGTAGTTGTCAAGGCCATCCCCTTTCATCTACAAGTCAGCGCGGTGTCGGACCTATCGTCCGATCACGACCCCTTACTTGTAACTGTCTTGCTGCCGTCGGTCTCACCCCGACTTCCCGATCATCCTGTTAGGAGAGTCAATTGGCGATCCTACCATGATGATCTGGCCAGGCAGTTGTCATCTCTTGTGATGACGTGGATCTCCGGGTATATCAGCTCCAGGACCTCGTCCAGTCTGCAATGGACAAAAACACCTATACTGTTCCGGTGAGTAATAAACGCTCCGACCTTCCTGCGGAAGTTCTCCAAGCCATCCGATTACGGCGCCAGCTCCGCCGCAGATGGCACCATACCCGTGACCCTGCCGCTAGACGGCGCTTTCGAGCCCAGTCGGAACACGTCTCGCAGCTTCTGCTTGACGTAAACGCGAATCGATGGGACTCCTATTTGGAGTCCTTGGAAGTCGACCACGCCTCCGTATGGAGAGCCGCTGGTAGACTAAAAGGCGAAAAGAGGACTCGCCATCCCTTGAATACCCCGGACGGCACTGTATACTCTGCAGAAGGCAAGGCGGAAGTCTTCGCCGACTGTATTGAGGAACAGTTCACCGTCCATAGAGGCATCTCTGACCCGGCTCATTTGGCCGTCGTCAGGGATTTCCTATCTGGATACTTTTCTGCTCCCCCCAATGATCCTCCTATTTCGATCGACGAGGATGACCTTGCGTCTGTCCTAAGCCGACTGAAGAAGAGAAAGGCCCCTGGCCCCGATCGCATCGGCGCCGCTGCGTTGCAGAATCTCCCGCCTTCGGCAGTTGACGTTCTTCTTGAGCTGTTCAACTCCTGTTCAACAGGCTGAGGTACTTCCCCCGCCTGTGGAAAACCGCAAACGTCATCATGATCCAGAAATCTAAAAAGCCGTCCACGCTACCTGGAAGCTACCGCCCGATATCACTATTGCCAGTAATCTCGAAGGTATTCGAGCGTCTTCTCCTGGCCCGTATTCGGCCCCTGGTGGATGGGTTCATCCGCGAGGAGCAGTTTGGGTTTAGGCCGAGGCACTCGACTACTCTTCAGCTAGTACGGGTTGTCACCTGTCTAGCCGACGCCGCCAACAATCATCAGGCAACAGGCGCCGTCCTGTTGGATGTGAGCAAAGCCTTCGATAAATTCTGGCACGAAGGCCTGCTCTACAAACTGGCGCATTCGCCAATCCCGACATCTATCGTCCACTTGCTCCGATCCTATCTGACGGATCGCACCTTCAGGATCAGCGTAGATGGGGCGTTCTCTCGGGTTCGCCCTGTCGCCGCCGGCGTCCCACAAGGATCTGTCCTCGGCCCCGTTCTTTACGTACTGTACACGAACGATCTGCCTGTTTATCCCGGGGTCACGTTATCTCTATTTGCCGACGACGCGATGTTTCATTTTAGCTCGCTTTCGCCTTGGCGGACGAGCATAATGTTACAACGCCAGTTGGCTATGCTTCCGGACTGGCTAAGGAAATGGCGGGTAGCGATCAATACGGAGAAATTCGAGGCGATCTGCTTTACGCATAAGTCCATTTCCCGATGCCAATCCCTCTCCTTAGAGGGGAGACCCATCAACTGGACTGAGACGGTGAAGTACCTAGGTGTTCGGCTTGATCGGCACCTAAACTTCAACGCCCACGTGACCTCAACCCTCAACTTGGCTCGTGGCGTCAGAGCCAAACTATCACCTATGCTTTCGCGGAACAGCCGCCTGGCTGTCCGTACAAAACTAACATTGTATCTACTGTTCCTCCGAACAGTACTCACTTATGCGGCACCCGCTTGGTGGCCTCTCCTGTCGTCCACCAACAGGCATAGGCTGACTACATTTCAGAACTGGACCCTACGCTCCCTCACGGGGTCCCCGTGGTATGTGCGAAATTCCGCCATACACCGGGGTCTCCGTGTTCCCACCTTAGAGGTCTTCGTCTGGTCCCTGGCAACGAATTTGTTCGCCAAGGCCGGCGAGTCCCCTTATCCGCACCTCCAAAGGCTTAACAGCATGGAGAATGCACCGCCCCCTCGCCGCGTCAGGCGCCCTAGGACGCTGTTAGACGACCCCCCCTAAGTTCATCACATGAACCCCCCAGAAACGAACCCCCCAACCTTCTGGAAATCTGAACCGATCACCATCAATCACCTGCGCCTGCCGAAACTGTAGTCAATCATGCTGCGGCAGATTGGAATGGATAGATTTATTGCCAGCATCGGCTTTGCCGATTCGGTAGGGCTTTGATCCGGGACACGGGCTCTCGCGAGGTTGTGCAAATGCCTTCCTTGCGAAAGCCGACTGCCCCAGTGATAAGTTCCGTCGACTCGGCCGCCGCCTTCGGGCGGTCGAGCCTCTTGTCCTCGCCAGCGCGCCTCTAAGTTTCCGTGGGCTATGTCCTCGGAGACCAAGGAGCCGCGACCAGGCGTTGCGATTGGCTGAAGCCATGACCACTGAGATCCCCGTCAGCACCTGCTTTGCTGAGTCGGGTGGGTAATGACCCGAGACACGGGCTTCTGCGAGGTTGTGCAAGTGCCTTCCTTGCGGAAGCTGGCTAACTCGGAGTCATTACTTACCGATTAGGCCGACGCCCTAGGGTCCTCGCCAGCGCGTCACTACGTTCCCAAAGGCTAGCCTGAGGGGACCATGGTGTCGCGCCTTGGCGGGACAATTGGCTGAAGCAAAAGCTTAAGCTTGCCTCCGTGGTGGCCATATTAATTTATCATGGACCCGCGGACTGCACCATAACACCCTTGAGCAGAGCAAACGACCGCGCTGACCTGTTGGCAACTGGCGTTCATCAGGCCTAGGCCTGGACAACGCACACAAATTAGGGCGCAAGACGCCCGCGCACCATCCATCCATCCATTAAAATAACTTGCTTATTTTGTAAACGTGCTTATATTAAATTTGCTTGCACTGCAGTAATAATAAAATCTGTCTAACAATAATTTTATTTAAAATACTTTAACCAAATTTAATTTTGTTTCCTTACTTAATACTATAAGAATAAATAAAATAAATAAATTATTAATAAATAAAATAAATTTAATTTTTATCCTATATTTAATATTAAGTAAAATAAAAATTCTTTAAAATATAAACTAGCTGCTATGAACGCAGCGGAATCTTCAACAGCAACCATAAGGAAGAAGTGGCTAATTTGTTTTAATGTGACCCACCTAGACACATAGCCTACATCAGATCTGTCGCCGCCATCCCAAATGCCAAGAATTTTGGATTGGCGACTGAGTATCGTAAAGCTTACGCAAAATAGCGAATGAATATGGAAAAAATACAACAGCTCTGATACATTAAGATTGCATGAACAGTTTTAAGTAAAATTTTAAGATCTTGTGTAAATAAAGTTTGCGAGAAACGATCTTTATTAAATAATAAAGTAAATATTACCAATGTATAAGGAAATTAAGAATAATCTATTGAACATAACTGAAACTGAAAACTATAATAAAATTGTTGGTTATGCTTTGAAATGCTTTTACCTAGGACACAATTATTCTGACTTTATTCGTGGATATTTTCTCGTTATACGCTTCTGCTACGTTAAGAAGAGACCATATTGCTTTTTGTGTTTACAATTAAAAAGTAATTCGAGTAACCACCATCATTACCACGTTTATTGGCATTTTCTGTGGTTTTAGAAAGCACCGATGGTAAATATTAGAATGTACAGTGTGATGTCTTAGATTTTCAAAAAATTTAGCGTTATTAGTGAACTCTCAGTGCCAAGTGGGGTCGCAGTTTATCAATATATTCGCGTTAATTACGACGTTTTTAAGCAATCAACTGCGCAAAACAACAAGAAAGCGCCAGAATTTATAACGAGTTCATACGCACTAGGAGGCCATTAGCGTGAGTCCAAACTTTATCCCTTCACCAATAGCTGGCAGATCGTTGTACTCTGTAATTACAGCCAACTTGACACGTCAGATTATCCCGCCGAACTGGAACGGGTTTAACTGACTTTGATAACTCTAATAGGTGTACACTTGGATCGACTCAGGCATGCTCATATTCACTACCTCTACGAGTGTCTACAATCATTTGTATTCGACGGCAACATTTTTTAAGTTCGGTTCCATTAAATCCTAATCTTCGTTACGCTAAAATTATGTAAGTATGTAGACCTACGCATGTGTGTAGTGCTTTTTGAGACAACATTCAAAGATGTTGATAATCTTCTTCAGTTGTTTAATGCGCACGCGCGCGAATTTACTGGATTCATTTAAGCCATTAATTACTTTATTATTCTTGAAGTATGTTTTTTTTTGCTAACTCTGAAAAATTTGATGTGACTTAGTATTCTTTAAAATTTGTGACTGGATGACCAGAACAAGCTCTTCAGATGTTCACTTTTTTGATGTGCATATTATTAATTCATGGAGTTATTTAATTTATGTAATGTATTACCACGATAAAAATAGATTTTTCAACGAGAAAACATTTATTCATTGTTATTATATACGAAATTATATTATTTCCTTTAAATAAGGATACTGCTAGTGGTGCGAATATAAATCCAAATAATTAGTTATCATTCTGAAAAATAAAACAAAGTAAATTTCCTCACGTCTTCGTCTAAATTGGAGGCTAAACGAGTGGTTAAGTGTCTAAAACATCTGGTGTGAAGAGAATCAGATCGAGTTCCGTGCGAAATCTGTAAAGTATCAACACGGCTATGGTAGCGTATTCTGCCAGACAAAATCAGAATTGTGGCTGAGGACTGAAGACCGCGCGAGAGAAATTTGGCTTTTACCAAAATCGTCTACGAGTATCCCACCAACATCCATCCAATTGCCGGGATGGCGTTCGCTTAGATCTCAGTCAGTCCTCTAGAGACCCGTCACGTGTTACAACTTCTAACTGCTATCTGGAATCACATAGAGGAAAACGTTCTGTTACATACCAACGTGTCTGTTGGATCATGCATCTGCAGGCTGTTGCCCTCTTTGACGAGGAGGACGATTTCATTTCAAAGACAACGTGTGCTGATAGTCAGGAGTAATACATGTCTCATAGAAACCGATGAAAATGATGTGAAGCCTGATCTAAAAGCTTCCATCCGATTATTCGTTACGTTCTAAAGCGATGGAGCGCTAGCTGCGACGCATCCTAGAATGGGAAAAAGCATATGGGAAGAAATATAGCTGGTAGAAATTTTCAGCCTTCTTACCGGGGACATGTTCAGAACAATACTTTGAGTACAATGATACTGATTTGGTTATCAATTTCAGAAAATGGGATAACCATTACTGTTCTAAAAGCCAAAGTTTTATCACGCGAAAGATGAAGAAAACAACAAGAGTTGTAACTTAATTAAAATCCTTTGTACCATTAAATAAAAGCACTGCATCAAGCAGCAGAATCCTTCCTTCACAGTAGATAGAGGTAATTGGTCAAATGGATCAAAGAAACATCAAGATCCCACGTTGGGAGTGCCCTAATTGTCGGACTAACCAATGTTTTATTTTCAAATTAAAATTTGTCTCCAAATACTCAGTTTAAAGAAACTTGTTTAGGAACGAACCTCTCGCTCGAATCTGTTAAGGCCACTGAGAAACACAAACCACATTAAAACGTATCTAAAAGTAGTCAAAAACGTTCCAAAAACTAACAAAGTCAGCAATCACAAACAAGACGGCGTGAAATCGAACTACAGTTTAACAAAAACTTACAAACGTTTGACACTAAAACTTTGTTCCGTTGATTTGTTGCTACGTCACTGTTTCTGACAGCTGTTGATACTTCATAAAGCGGAGTATGAAATATGAACTGTGGGACTTGTCCCTCCCGTCCTGCTTGGAAAACTTTTTATCCCATTGCAAACACTGAGCTCTCCCCGTAGCAATACAGTACAAAGTTGGCTTACTTTTTACGAAATGGTCACCGTTATTTTCGCATTTCAAGGCTGACACCAATCGTTGTTTTCAACTTTGACAATTTATACTATATCATTCCTACAACTGTGGAGTGATACTGCTGATTTGTACATTAAACCTTTTATTAAGTGATGAACTGCCTAATAATTTGCGACATATGAAATACGCTTGAAACAGAATTCAGTTCTTTCCAATTCAGAATGTTTTTCTTTTTCAGTTTAAGAAATTATATTAATTCCTAGCCAACCCACAGTGAGTTGGCTATTAAATAACTTAATATTTAAATACTATTTTTTAATTACACTGATCGAATGGTCGGTCGGCACTTTGAACATTTTATTAATACTTGAATTTAATAAATAAACACTTGGTATAGTTCTACAGACACTTTTTATTTACCTGACAGTTGTTTCACCCGTTACGACAGCTTCAGAGGTTAGATTTGAACAGAGAGATTTGATATTTACGTTAGTCAGGGAATGGGTGGAGGTTGTGCATGGCCAAGGGGGGGGGCAATTGGAAAGTCCCAAGTAAGTGGTTTAACATAGGTGCGTGTTCTACTGTTTGTAACAAAATAAAGTACCGGTACTGGATAATTATAAATCGTATACAGCACGCTTTCGTGTGCAGACAATTTACAAGTCAAACTATTTGTCGGTTAAAGTAATGTAAATATATATATATATATATATATATATATATATATATATATATATAATATGTATAGTACAATTATTAGGTGATTATAAATAATATACAGAAACTTTTGCGTCTAGTTTGTAGTAACCAATTTTAAAGTAGTGTAATTTTCAGTATAATATAAAATATATAAAAAATTTATAATCTTAAACTTGTTACTTACTAGTTTACTTAAACTAGGTTTAAATGATTAACGAAATTAATGTTCAGACTGTTCTCTACATAAATCAAGGTATAAATAAAATAAAACAAATTTAAATTATTGTTTGAATTAACGGGGATATTGTAAACTCTTGGTCAAACGTTACCTCGATCCCTCCTCCACCTAACATGCATTTCAAATCTCTCAGTTCAATCTTACCTCTGAAGCTACCATAACTGTTGAAACCATTGTCAGTAAAATAAAAAGTATCTATAGAACTATTACCAAGTCTTTATTTATTAAATTCAACTATTCTTAAAATTTTACTGTTATCTTACATTATTCAGACAATGCTGTAAAAGAATGGAAGTAACACAATTTTAACGTAACCAATTCTTATCAAATATCAAATATCGAATATAGAATATAAAATATCGAATGTCGAATGTCGAATGTCGAGTGTAGAATGTAGAATGTAGAATGTAGAATGTAGAATGTAGAATGTAGAATGTAGAATGTAGAATGTAGAATATCGAATATTAAATATTAAAATTTTTTCAATTTTTAAGAAGTGTTTGCTGAGGATGTGGTTTTATTGCTGAGATTGAAGACGACTTAAAAAGTCTACACGAATTAATATTATAGCAAAACTTTATATCCTGAAGATATCGATAAGTAAAACCAAGTCGATGGAGTTCTAAGGCTTCAATCTCTCTTACATGAAGGCAAACCAACAGAACAAGTCAACATCTTCAGATTCCTCGGCTGTGCTGTATCCTACCTTGGCGAAGTGGATGTTGAGGAGGAAAACAGAGAAATTTGATCTCGTGTGTGGCACAATCAAAATATCTCTTAAGGTTAAAGAAAGGAAGTTGTTGTGGTTCTATAATCTTACGGCTGAATCTTGTGAGCTACGAGGGTAGGGTGAAAAGTCCCAGGCCTGAATAAGAAAACAACAATTTTTTAATTAATCTGCATTTATTTTTTAATACAATCTCAATATACCTCGATACACTTTCTCCAACTATATTCTATAACTGTTATGCCAGACCTATACCTATTTGTCGATGTCTTTAAAATAGCCATTTACAACATTACTGACTTGATTTATGTCCGCAAATCTCTTTCTGCTGAATCATTTTTGAGATCAGAAAAAAGACAGATGTTGCTTCGGGCTACACCTGGCGAGTGTGAAACAATTCGCTCTCTAATTCTTTAATTTTAGCCGTTACAACAATGCATGTGTTATCTGGTGAATTGTTTTAGTTAAACAGCACTTGGTTTTCGCTAAATGTGGCGGTTTTGTCGATTTTAACGTTTAAGTGCTGAATTAATTTCACATAATTCTCATCATTATTTTTTCGTTTTTAAAAGCGCAGTGTAAGACACTGTCGCCATAACACTAACAGCAAGTGAAATTGTCTTTCCCTTCTTTGGAGTTGGTTTCTTCTTTCATGATCCGTTCGTTGACTGTTGTTTGATCTCAGGAGTCTTTTAGGGTGACAGACTCATTACGGTTACTAACTTATAAAAAATTAGGTTAAATCCCGTTTGTAGAGTGTTAAATCATTGGTTAAAACATCTTTTTGACATTATATTTTCACGTAGGCTTCCGCGGCCGGCGTCCATTATGTCCATTACCCTCACAGACCGATGAGGGTATCTGATGACGATCTTGGAGGAGAAAAATTACTTAACGGACGCTCTTGAGGGGAACGGCTATAAACAGGGATGCTATATGTAAAGCATTAAGAAAACCGAAAAAACTTCAGAGACCCCTACAGCAGAAGAACATAAACTACAGAGCACTCTTACCGTACGTAAAAGGTATTGGCCAGTCGGGCCGCCTGATTTCCACAAGAATCCAAGAACATATCAGACATACGAAGAACTTAGCAGTTAAAAAATCGGCAATTGCTGAGCATTCAGCCACAATCCCATGACATGATAAACTTCGAAGAAGCATCTGTTATAAGATCGTGTAATATGTATTATGACAGAATGGTCCTAGAAGTAATAGACATGAATAAACACAAGGATAACACTAACAGAGAAAAAGTGACGTTCATCACGATTTGGTACCCTTTTACTTTCTGGCTTGACTGTATGGAAGTAAACTGATCACACAAATATTGCATGCGGCATAACACCTACAGAGCAGGGTCCACTTACCGGACCACCCAGCGCCACTTCTACACTATATAACTTTCACCAGCCAGCCTCATCGTCAATAGAACTGAGGACACTCATTGTAATATGAGTGAAACGTTGTCATAAAAGACATTTTTGAGTGTCCATACCGGAAGAAGACTTTAAAAACATAATCTTTTCGACATTGTTTTGGTTAGGAGTGAAACAGACGCGGCACCCACATAACGTACGTACAGCTTTCTCACACCTGAACGGTCGTGTAAGATATTGCTCCCATGTTCATTTGATGTACAAATAGCTTCTGATATGTATCTCACATTCATTCTGTGGTCTTCCAAAATGATTCTGCGTCTCTGTAATAATACTGTAACATGACCTCTATGTGTGAGACGCGGAACTTTTCACTCTATTCAGGTATATAGAAGCGAAACATGGACCCTAGATACTAGAGCTTGGTAGAGGCGGCTTTTACAAAAATCCCTAACTGTTTGGCCTCTACTGACAATTAATGTGAGTTTTCAATCAGTCTATATGTCAAACTATAGCCTAGAATAGCAAGACCGAAACGCAAATAACACACAACACAACCATGAGAGCAGTCGGGTACATTATTGTTAATAGCTAACGTGTGTGGAAATCTCGGATCTTCTTAGACTTTCTGTGCACGCGACGAGACGCGAGTCGTAGTCTACTTTTGTTGCTTAGAGCAACGCGGAGGGAGTAAGCATACAGCAGGTAATGATATCGAGTACGTTTCACGTCCTGCATAGGTAACAAGTCGGGAACAGAGGTGAATATGAATGCTGATACAAACGCAATAACAGAATCATCTGTATTCATCTGACACTAATGTCGCGTGCCGCTCTCTTTGACTTTGCAAACACGTTCCTAAGTAATACTGTTACAAACGCATCTTTTTCCGTTCTTGAAACTGAACTTCTTTTATAAAAAGTTTGCAAGCAACGGAAACGCAAAAATCGTTTGATAGCAAAGGACAAGAACTGTACGTTACTTCTATAAGTTTAGTGAACACTAGGTATCAATAATGTAACGTCGACGCGACATAATGAGCTGTCAATTAATAGCGAGTCAACAGATAGACATGGTGTTCTACAGCCACAAGACAACGTTTGATTGCAAGGACAATAACTGTACGTTACTTCTATAAGTTTAGTGAACACTAGGTATCATTCTTCGTATTGTTTAAATTATAAACAATAAAAATTATAGCAGTTAGCAATTTCATAAAGTAACACTAGGTATCAATAATGTAACGCCGACGCGACATAATGAGCTGTCATGTAATAGCGAGTCAACAGATAGCCATGGTGTTCTACAGCCACAAGGCAACGACTAGCACATTGTTGTCGCTCCACATATTTGAAATTCTACATAGCTTTACCCCAACCAGTTGAATTTTGCGAATCTGTTGTAGATTGATTAGCGTTACTAGAGGATATATTAGTGAAAGTGCCGAGCATGTTAATTTCTATTGCAGACCGTTGAAGCTTATTTAATTCAGTGATTAGACTCCCGGAAATTCCGTACTCAATAAATTAATTCCGTAAAAGTCGTCACCTTTCCTACAAATGCGTTACAGTATTTTAGTAGCTGGGAAGTTTGCAAAGACCAATGACGAATACTGTTGTTTGTGACTACAAAAAAGTTATTAATAAATTAAAAAATGAATAAACAAATTTTTGTAGTGGTAGTCCGTACTTTTCTTGCGTGCTTACACTCTTAAGAAGGTCTTTCTACTTTTTCTGGTTTTCACTGATGTTACTATAACTGAAACGCCTAAGTCATATGGTAATAAAGAGGATAAACATTTGTAAACAGACAAACTGATGTCTAATCATTTACATCCCTTTTAAAGGAATCGCATTTAAGGACTGACAAAATCACAGACTTGGACATACATTGCTTCTGCATGTTCCCATCTCGCATGAAAAAACTTCCATGTCCGTGCAAATCCTGGACGATAGGTACTCCGTTTCCTTCGTGATGAAATAGCGCGACGCCAAACTCAGGATGAGGAACTAATAAGTGTTTTTTCTCTAAAAGGATAACACATAGTCATTTTTATAAACTAAGTAAATTAGGCACCATTCATTTTTTCAAATTATTTTATAACAAACTGTCATATTCTTCAATCGCGTTACGTTAAAACTTCCTAATAGAGCAAATTAGTTTACAGTGTGTAGCCACGAACTTTGAATTATCCTCTGTCTCAGTTCCGTAAAACTCTTACTTCGGTAATCCGTCACATTCTCAATAGGTAAAAAGTATGACTTATAAAAGTCTTTGTGAGGGACCTAGTTACGAGGGATATTATTCAAAATACAAATTCGGTATCTTTAATAAGTTGACAGAATTGATGTCATACAAAGAGATGCAGATTCAAGCCTGGAACAGGTACTGCAACGCTGAGGAGATACATAACATGTGTGGATACATGACGATTTGCACGCGCTGTGTGAGCGGTAGAATTATGCAGTCCTCTCGCGCATTCTCGACGCGCCTTGCAGGTTGTGGTGGATTGTTCTAACGGCATACAGGCTGAGTACAAATATACGATTGAGTACAAATACTCGATTCGAAAGCGGCCAAGTTTGGATCAGTGATTTGGTGTGCGTTATCGGAGTTTCTATAATTGAATTATTGGTGACTTGTATTATTCAGAGCGTCACTATTAAATAGTTGATATTTATTGTGTATTACGTTAGTGTGTGTTGGATTGGAGAACTGTTGTGTACAAGTGTCTGTTTATTTTAACTGTAATTAATGTTCCGAATAACGATTCATTTGGTGTCAATTATACGATTTCTGTTCAAACACGACGATCTGTTGACCGCCGTAACAGTAGGAATGGAATCGACGGTGGGGTCTTCTGTCAACGACAAAATAATATTAGTTTAATGAAGAAAGTTGTGTTATTGGTTGAAATCACAAGCAGGATGATCACTGTTGCACACCACTATATAAAATTATCCCGATTAGCGCTTTCAAGCTTCACAGCTCATCGTCAGATCGGAATTAAACCAAAATCTTGGAAAAAACCCTTCACTCACATCTCACCCCACCCTACTCACACACAACAAGCTATAATTGAATGAAACTACAGTTTGGGATATTTAGGAAAGAATCGTATTCTGATATAATTATACGAAGAGAGTCTTACCACCGTTATAGATATAAAATCGTATTCTGATATAATTATACGAAGAGAGTCTTACCACCGTTATAGATATAAAATGGCGGCAATCAATTCATTTTGTTGTAGAGCTCAGAAGTGTTTAAAAGAGACCGAATCAAAAGATAGGGAGTTAAAAACGATAAAGGGAATTGTAAGGAATAATAATTATAACACCAACATAGTGGATAAAGTTATGAAAAGGGTTAACATACAAAAAGCTAAAATAGAACCAGAACAAAAGAATTATGCAGGGTCATTGACATACATAGGTTCACATACTAGAAAAATTATAAAATGTTTTAATAAATACGGAGTAGATATAGCTATTAAAAAATGTGAAACGGTATTTGATAAGATAAGGAATAAAAATGTAGAAAAAATACCAGTATTACAGAAAAGTGGAATTTATAAATTAAAATGTAGAGACTGCAACAAAGTGTACCTAGGTGAGACAGAACGAAAATTCGTATGCAGGTTGTCTGACCACAAACGTGGAGAAGATAATAGAACAACGAATTCGTTATATGCAAGACATTTCATAGAAGACGACCATAAGTTTGTTAATCCTTGGAAGACTACGAAATTGTAAAAATAGTAAATCACACAGTTGAAAGGAAGCTTAGGGAGGAGTTAGAAATATTGAAAGAAAGGGAAAAAGGGTTAGACAATTTAATTAATACTAAAATTAAATTTGATAATGAAGAAATATTTTATAACATAATTAAGAAGTAAATGATAGAGGACAGATAGATAAGATTAAGAATTAAATTGCTTAGGACTAATTAGGTGTTTTCAAAATAAGGTTGTGTGACTGGCACACATGTGTGGATGAGAAAGACTAGGTTTAAAAGGAATGCACACACACACACACACACACAACACTGAAACACAAGGAATTTGCTAGAGAAATATGTAACGGGCCAGATGGTGGGACAGGGCTGAGGGTGGGGAAGGGACATTCAATTATAGCTTGTTGTGTGTGAGTAGGGTGGGGTGAGATGTGAGTGAAGGGTTTTTTCCAAGATTTTGGTTTAATTCCGATCTGACGATGAGCTGTGAAGCTTGAAAGCGCTAATCGGGATAATTTTATATAGTGGTGTGCAACAGTGATCATCCTGCTTGAAAATAATATTAGGTAAGGTAATATTGTATGCAAAGACCAATATTTAATTATACGTATTTGTTTCGGCCATCTCTTCAATCAGTAATATCGCAAGTATAGCTAAGCTGCGTTTAACCGGCGCGGCGTGTACTGCCTTCACATCCCTTGAACTTTACTTCCGCTTTCCATTCATTTGGCCTTGTGGCTACAGTTCGAAATATATTTTAGAGGGGAGGGAAGAATTCTGCCACCCACGCAGTTCCGTTTAAGAACATCATTTGTCAAAGACTCCACGTTTTCCCTTTTCTTCATCGTTTAACTGGATCAAGTAGCTGTTAATTTATCAAAAAGCCAATGCACAAAACCTATAAATATCGTACCGTACATCCACAATTAATTACTTTCGCTGTTTTGGCAAACTGTTTGTTTACAGAATCTTCAATAGCGTAACCAAATACACTTTTTCTTACCTCTCATGGAAAAAACTATTTCATTACTGTGAACCTCTTGAAGTAACCGAACTCTTAAAATCATTATTTTGTTTGCCAGTTACCTGTGATAATGAAATGAAAGTGTAGGCAATGAAAACTTTGTATTGTGGATTAACGATTAAGCATAGATTAACGTGGATAAATGTTAAAATACATAAATAAATCAATAAATAGTAGTATAAACCATATTTTTTCAATTCGTAATCATAACTCCTATTGTTAATTAAATTAGATTGTTCTCTACAAAATTTAAACAAAAATGTCATTTAAAGTAAAAGTAACATGCACTGACTACAAGCAATATTTTGTACCCATAGTAGTCTTAAATTATCCTTATCATTTGGTTCACAGCCTATACCAGATGACATTGTGCAAGCCTTTGCCATACAGTAAGTACCTCTAAACATTCTTAGAGGTAAACTGTCTTTATTGCACTGTCTGTCTGTCTTTTCTCGTGCACAAGTAATCGTGCTGCACGTTTGCTTACAAAATTATCAGAGGTTAAAATATAAAATTTGAAGAGCTCAAAAATATAATTAAAAAGTAGAAAAATATAAATTAATATTTTTAAGTTAAGAAATGTAACATAAAAAATATAACATTTAAAAATATAACTTAGATACGAGGTCTGTAAATTAAGTAATGAGACTAATCATATAGCAGTCAATATGGCAACACTGTAAGGTTTCCATTAACATAGATGGTTAGACAAACAGCTGATTGATAGTGAGTATTAATATTGTAACACTACATATCATTATCAAAATACAAACATCAACAAGAAACCATCATAATCAGTCAAAGGCCATCAAAACAACCAACTTGAACTTTAAAGGAGGAAGAAGACTAAATAATAACTAACACAGAAGAATAAAAAGATTAGCATTAATAAATAATGGACTATGAAAGAAATGAAGACAACGGACTAGAGACAAGACCAACGTTGACCCAATATACCCAATAGATCAGACAGTGAGAAGAAGACTGAAACCTCCACATAAGGATATTAATCAAATGATATTAAGGGAATAAGTTAAATAGGAAAAAATTGAGTTAACTCAACCAAGAGAATACATAGATAATGAAAAGGATATAAGAAATAAAGAGAATAGAAAATAGTGCTCATGATTGCGAAAAATAATTAGTTTAAAACAATATGCAAACCCTATGCAATGACATAACAATGACATCAAACCATTAACAGGCTATTCTAGGTGACTTGACTGTGACCATCACTCGAAGTTAAAATAATAATATTAGAAAAAATGATCAGGAGAGTGAGATTAAAACTTGTATTAGTATGAGTTAATAATGTATAAAAGATAACAACAAGATTGTATCTTATCTACTATTTATGTAAATGATATAGACACAGGGATATCAGAAAAACTGATAATCACCATTAATGTTGTAAATATAATATAAAGAAACTGGAAAAGAAATACAAAACAATAAATAGTAAACAATAGTATTAGTACATTTAATTAATTAACTAAAATGTATAGAAACCAACTATCAAATGAACCCATTATTTTAAAACAGAATAGGGACACACATAACCTTGCTCAACAAGCATTTTGCACTTATAATAACAAGAATTAATAACAAAAATGTTATTAATCCATATTATATTATACTGTACTTAAAGTAGATGTTATAAGGATCATACCAGCACCAAGACTGATTGCCAAAGAGAGATTTGTATTTGTGATTAGTATAAATTAACATACTGAAATGGACAGAATAGGAGTTACACAATAACCAATCTAAATAACCTTTAGAAATACTAATAAAAGAGAAAGAGGTCGATATCAGTAGAATCAATGATGTGTAATACAACTAATATAATGTAAAGCAATAATTATTATCATGAAATTGAATCATAATAATGAAAATTAAAAATACTTGTCATGTAGCACTAGATGCAAGACGTATTAAGGAATTAACAGCAAATGGGAGTATCCTGGTGCAAACCAAAAAAACATTGTAAAACGTTATAGTCATTGTAATGATCATTTATGTAAGAAATAATGACTCAAAAACAACTTTATAATATATAATGAAGACAAATAATGTGACACCCAATAGTACAGAGCTATGTGCTGTTATAAAGAATAAATACAATAAAATAACAGTGTAATAACTAAAACTGAGGTGATCAGAAGTTGTAATGGTCGTCTCAGAGTAATTGTGTCACAATAGAAATGGTTCCGTTCAGACTGATAGAAAAATCTTTCCGTACAGTTCCCGGGTTAGAGTAAAGGCCTTTGCTAATTTGAGTTTCCTTATCTTAAAGGATTCTTTGTCTGAGCCGTTTCGGGATATGTTTTCCCCAAGATACAGAACTATGGATATTATTAACAAATTTTTATTTTGACTTCATATGCGTGTTATTTATAATTCTAAAACAAGGAAGAAAGATTTTAACATAATTTTTTGAGGGGGAGAGGAGTGACCTGCCAGTGAATCTGCTTCAACAGTCATCGAAGTCACGAGCTACCACTGTTCAGTGGTATGGAAAAGGTACTGCGGTATGGGACATAATTAACAATAAACACAAAAACTGAAATAGTAGAAGTGATGTTAAAGACAAAATTTCAAGTGAGTTAAGTCAACTAGGGGTCGATGTTGAAAGAAAACTGCTGAGTTCGTATTTAAAAGTATGAAAGTCTGTAAAAATCGTCCGTACAAAATTTTCGTATCCAATTTGAAGTTGCAATCTCTCATCAGCGAACTATAGGTGTATGCGCTGCCATGACAATCGTGATCTTGGTGATTCCATTACTCAGGCAGATTTCATGACTCAATGCGCAACAGTAATGAGCCTCGTTTCCATACATACAATTATTGACAACAAAGTTGTGCATCAGTGTTGTGAACATTGTATGAGTAGAAACACCAGGATAATGTTGGGGACTTTGTAGTACAACAAGATCTGTTGGATAGAATACTGTTGCTCAACGTTGTTGCCTATACGATGGATACGGTATGTGCTGCCGCAACATGTTGCAGGAGACTAGTTCTCAATAACCTCACTAGAGCGCGTGTTGTCTTGTTTTTAAAATGTTTTAATTTGTAGTTATGATTGGTGGCGTCTTTATACTGTCTGTAGTTCGTGCTAATAGTTCATTGATTTAAGAATTTGTTATAAGTTTAAGTTATGGAGTGGAGTAAAGATGAAGTTGTTGAACTACTTCAGTTAAATGAAAAAGGAACTGTGCTATGGGACATAATTAACAAGAAACACAAAAACCGAAGTAAAAGAAATGATGTCCTAGACATATTTTTAAGTGCATTAAGTCGACCAGTGGTAAATGTTGAAAGAAAACTGCATTGTCCACATTCAAAAGTATTAAAGTCCGTAAAAGTCATTCGCACAAAATGTTCGAGGACAATTTGAAGTTGCAAGTGTCTCATTAGAGAGGGTAATGTAGGCAAGTGGCCCTCACTTGCTAGTTTAGCCATGAAACTACCAACGAGGACGTATATGCTTCTATAAAACTTGACAGAATACTCCAACCATAACAACAGAAGCAGCAGCAGAACAGTATCGTTATCCATGGTTGTAACGAACCGTTCTAGCGTGGAACAGCGAACGTTCTGCATCTCTGACCTTCTGCAACATTGACTCCACAACAATGACCCCAACACTGTTGGGCGCAAGTCTTCAACATTGATGTAGTACAATGGTAGCGTGAAAATAAAGCTTTAGACGAGCATACTAGCTGGTACCTGTCGAATATGATCCCCGGCAGCATCGTAAAGTCAAGATACATTTCAATATGATCGTCTTGAGTCGTGGAAGTAAATACCTAGTGTAGTGCCTGTTGTAGTAACAGACGATTGAAGAACACAGCTGGACACAATGTCTTCTTCGATGTCACATGCAAATCTAGTCTACCCTGCCTCTAGAACACCATCTTCGCCAGTGCTATTATGTTACTGTGTCCTCGGATGGTAATCTTTGCTTGTTACTTTGAAAAAGAGAGTTAGAAAGAGAATCAAAGGTTTTCAACTGTGGCTGTACACACGTACGTTTCGAGTGCCTGGATGCTTCCGTGTTACAAAGCTGCAGAATAAAATACTAAACACAGTGTTAAGGCAGCTTAACTGTTTCTGACCAAAAACACAGACGAACTCCAGAAAACTTGTAGATGAAAAAAGCTAAAGCTACAGGAAATTAACGGACAGGCTTAAGGAAACAACGGTATATTCTCTATACGAGATAGTAATTGTCCGAGGTGTCAACAGCACAAAAAGATCTTGTGTTATTAACAAACCCTCACGGGACGAAAAACAAAGAAAGAGGGCGTGTTACTTTACAAAATATAAGTTTTGTTTATTTTTTAAATTTATTTGTTAGCAATCAGACCCATATATATGCAAGTATGTGTCCTATGGAAGTAAATAGTCCTATGATCTAGTCTGCTGACTTTTGCTGCCTCCACAATAAGTCTATACGCATAGTCTAAAGCTACATCCAAAGCAGGAGGCATGTGATATGTACCAAGGCATCTGTTATCGTTGTTGGCTTTTAATTCCTAACTGTACATATTAGAGAGTATTGAAACTATGAAAGCACAGTGGCGTATCTAGAATTTGGCGTTAAAAAATTGATTTTCCTATATTTCATATTCCAAATGTAGGGCCTATATCCTAATGTTGTGTAATAGACCTGTTTGTATATTTAAAAAGAGTTACTACGATATTAGCGTGCACAGCTAAAAAAGTGAAATAAAACGGACTAAAATAATAGATTTAACAAAACTCGTCAACTTTTTCGACCCTCTGTGGAGGGGGGGTCGAAAAACGCCCCTTGTGAAAGCGTCAGGATTTCAGTGACAGGTTTTGCTATATCAACTTCACGTTTGAATTACTAGTGTTTAGTTCGTTCAACAGATACAAATCAGATTCTAAACTAAATTCGTAATGCATAAGTGGCGGATTTTATGGTGTATGTAAAATCTGTAATCACCGGAGTAAAAACACTAATACAAGTTAATCCATTACGTGAATAAAGTAAAAGTTAGCAAACATTCTTCAAATGTTTCAGTTTTCTGAAAGAGGAAATGTTTAAGCCTACAATGTCTGCCTACTAGTTCTATAAAGAAAATGATATTTATAATCTATATTTTTTGCAGTTTTAACACTTGTTCAAGCTTCTACGGTAAAATTTTCAACGATTGAAAAGTAATTCAGTTAATCATCAATAATGATTAGTCATCTCTACCTAACCATTCATAACACGCGTGGGAAGACACGTGACCTGATCTCGTTTGTAAGCTTTCGTGGTTTCATATTACTACGAACACCAATGTTTTAGCGCTAAAAGACGCATTTTATTTTTTTGGCAGTATTAACATTTTGCCCGCAGCGGAGACGTGAGTCGGATGGCTGAGATAACAAGAGATGACGTGGGCTGTTGTGGGCAAAACAGCATGTAACTGTCTACGATTAAATTTACGAGCTTGTTTGTAGCAATTGTGAGCAAAGATAAATAGGGGATGAAATCAGACGGTATTGTTCGTAATGTGATGTCTAGAGTACAATCCTTCACAGTAGACTCACATTTGAGTAGACTACAATTCTTCTTGCATATTTACTCTGACAGTTTGGCGTTTCAATTTTCTAGCAACATTCAGTGTGTCAAAAACTACTAACTATTAATCGCTAATTCAAAATGTCTTAATTCTATTTTAGGTATGGAAACAAGATTGTAATATCAAATCAAATTTTTATCATTGGACTCCTCCGATTCTAAATTTTTCAAGCCTGTCCCATTTATAAATTAACCAGCTTTTGTGGAACTCCACAGCTGTTACATGTTAGAGAAGATAAGCGATAATCTTTATACATTACACAAGGCTTTACAAAATTATTCTGTAAAGGTTACGGAGAGTATCTGAGAGTGTCATGTTGTCGTCTGAAACATCTGTGTACAGCAGTATAACATGAATGAAACCAACTTACACAACAATCGGCAAAGATTGAACGCCTGGACTATTGGCTCACCTCACCTGCAATTTAAGAAAATATCAAATTAGTACATTTCTGTCAATGGCAGCTGATGTTTAAGTAAAATAAGTAAAATGTGACATACATAGTTAATCACTGTTACCGATTAGCATTTTCGAGTACAAAATGATTTTCAGATCGGACCCCCCCCCTTAGTAAATCGTCTTGAAGAAGCCCTGGACATGGATTCTGACACCAAAGCGTCCATTTAGCTCGGGAGTTCGTAACAGTCTTGACCTATAATACACTCGATACATCCTAAATGCGAATATATTTTTCGAAATTTTTAAATTCTTTTTGAACTGCTTCAGCTATACAGTAAAAATTAGTGCTGCTGTGCAGCGTTCAGCTGGCATAAAAATTAATGCCCCTGAACGTTATATTTCAGATTTTTTATGCTGTATCTTTCTTATTCAATCAAGGACCAATTAGTATCTGGTGCCAGTATTAGCCCAGTTTTGGGCAGACCACACATTTGAGTCATGTTTTTTTTTCTTTTTAGTTCAAATAATAATTTTTTTTAAACTTATGTGTCTTATTATAAAACTTGTTCATGAAATGCAGATTTTTATTGGATTCTTTATTGACTTAATTGTATAAGTTATAAAGAAAATGGCGACTTAGTTTTTAGTATTAGAATTTAATTTTCGACACACTGTTAATTAGTAATCTTGCTTGATACTACAATCACACATAATTTTCAAAATTTCAAAACTAGTAAACAAATATCTTACTTAGTACGTAGTTCAGCGTTAATTTCACACCTCTGTGGATCCTAAAATTTGTTTTACTTTTAATAATCTAAACCTCCGAAACCTCCGAAAGCAAGATTACCAGAACTTGGTTACAAGTTACTTACAGATTTTAATATGCAGGCTCCGGTTGGAAGTAGGATAAAAGATATGTACAATGTTCAGAGCATTTAACAAAGTTTAAGCACTTAAGTAAATGTTTCACTTCAACTTAATCGATACTTTGAGTACACTAATGACACTTAATTGTGCTTTTAGCCACGGCACCTGGGAGTTGCGCGAAATTTTCTAATTGAAGTAGCAAAATGGAAATATTGTAAGCAAATGTTTTTAGTAGGCCTATGTTTTGCGACATCTAGGCCTAGTGCAGATTGAATTAATTTTATTCGACAATACTACAATTACACTTATATTTTCGTATTTATATTATACTTATATTATATCCGGTTGTAAAACTACATATAAAGTAAAGGCAGTTTTGTTACCTATAATAGGAGAATTCTAGTATTATGGGCGTAGTACAGTCGGTCGCTGAAGAAAAAGAAATGTAAAAAATCAAATTAAGTGGAATCAATAAGATTTTTGCATTGGGCAACCTGAAAGGGTAAGAATTCATTTTAAAAAAGAGTTCCCAGAATTCCGTAGTAGGTTTTCAAAAAAAGGGAGGAGGAGGTACAACAAATGCATTTTTTTGTAATTATCTAAGAAAATAACAAAGTTACGAAAACACACAAGACACCTAAAAGAACGAGAACAAATGTCTCTAGAAAAAAGGCATACATCAATTTTTGTCAGTGCAATACTTTCAGCAGAAAAAGCAATCCAAAGTTGGCAAAACGTTTGTTGAGCCTATATTTTCACAAAAGAATATAGGTTTTTTAATAGAAGCCAACTGTTGCAGGAGATAGTTAGCTATCCTACTCCTTTTTAAGTTTCCTTGAAGAATATTGATCATCGGTCAATTTCTTGGCCTTCTTGAGCTCTTCTCTGAAGACCCGCCAGCTTCCTGATCCTGGCACGTGTTCAAGCTCTACTCCTTATAGGCCTCCAGCCACGCAGATGACGCACCGAATATCTGTCATGACAAGTATTTGCCTTGTGGCCGGTTTTTCCGCATCTGTAACGCACACCAGACCGGTCAGGCTCTGGCCATGTGACCGCAACCAAGGTGCTTGAAGTATCTTCGGACTATAACTCTTCTCCTCACTCTGCACACCACCCACCCGATCTTGATTTTCCCCCGGTTGAGTAAGTTTCAAGCCATCTTCTCACCCATCTGTACAATGGCAATCTTCTGCCGTCTTTCGTTCGCCGGTGTGAGGTGAAAACCTGGGCCTCCCCCAGTTCAGGGAAATCCCGCCTGAGTGCTTCCTCTACTTCGGATTCTTCTGTCAGACAGTCAAGGTCTTTAATCTCAACGACCATCTTTAGTTCCAGAGCACCCATGGCCGCGCCCTGCCTTTCCCGACAACGTTGTTCACTTCGTCTTGGAATGCCACTTTGTCCGTATTTGCTCCTAACTCTAGAAGAATTCCGGCTGTCTTCGTTTGCCAGATTGATCTGATCTCGGGTTGAGAATCTTTTGATTTGACTTTTCTGCGGAGCTCCCCCAAGACTTCTCCATAAGACCGGCCTTCTACCGGCCTTATGACGAGTGTCTCATCGCTGCTGTTTCTTCTTCTTTCTTCTTCCTTGGTACTCCCCACAGACATTTTTGAAGCTTACTGCACGGCCACCTGTCTTCTGTCTTCGTTCTTCTTGCGCCTTTTCTCCTTTCGAGAGTCAACCGTATTCCACTGGCAGCTCTCCTTCTTTCTTCTCCTTTTCTCCCGACTTTTCTACTATACTCAAAGCGTCCCGCTTCTTATTACCAGCAGGCACCGCAGTAGACTGTTTTCAGACTTCTTCCTGCCTTATCTTCCGGATTTCACTCTCCAGCTTCTCCCAGCTAAACCGGCAATCAGTGATGATGCCAATCGCTTCGTCCAGCTCGATCAACCCGTTCTTTACATCCATCGAGATATTTCTCTGACGGCAGATGGCGGCCTTCCTCCTAGAGATTATTTATCGGCTCGTCTTAAGCTCTTCTTCTTCTTCTTCTTCTTCTTCTTCTTCTTCTTCTTCTTCTTCTTCTTCTTCTTCTTCTTCTTCTTCTTCTTCTTCTTCTTCTTCTTCTTCTTCGCGTCTCCTCCTTTCAATTATTTATGTCGTTCGAGGATAAGTGTTATGTGGGTACCCGCTGTTCTCTTCTTGCGCTTCTCTTCGTTGTTGGAAGGGTGGGCCTCCTTTTCGACCTCCGCTTAGCCTCCTACCGTTTCAATGTCTGGGCCAACTGCCGGACGCCTAGTTGATGGCTTCGTAGCCTTGCTCCGATCCTCTGAGATTTTAGTGGATATAATAATAAGAAGAAGAAGGAGAAGAAGAAAAAGGATGAGGATGATACACAAAAAATAATAATCAAAGATAACAGTCGTTATGTGTGTAGTAATGTCTTCTATAGATGTTGTTGATGTTTAGTCTATTCATGTTTTTAACATGCGTTGGGTACTGTGTGAAAGATCCTAATTTATTATTTTAACTGAATATAAGGTGCTACAATATATTTAATGAGGCATTACGCTGCAAATAAAAACCAAATCGAAGGGATGAATCTCGGAATGATTAGTACACTAGTAACATTAACATGCAAAATTATGTAAATGTTGTAATAAAGTAAGATTGTAACGTACTTTTCACAAAGTGTAAACAATCGCACAAAGTATATAATAATAATTTATATGTTATATTTACTGATTGCTGGCACAGCCCTAGTAATAACATAGAAATAAAATTGTTATGTAGATTTTAATTAATAGTTTTCGCACTTAATAGAGGAAATAAGGGTAATATGGAATAGGCGGCCAATATGAAATACCGTTGTCTTTCTGCTTTTTTGATAATCGTTTTCTCTTGTAATGTACTGGAAGTACTACAGGAAGCAACTAGGAAGAGGTAGTGTTACTTCGACGCCAACAGACCGACCGGTGTCGTTGAGATAGAAGCTTGTTTGTTTCGGTGTTTAAAGAAACTTTGCAGGTAAATGTTAACAATGCAGTTTGCATATCTTGCACAGTTGCTATCGACTCTAATCAACTCTTAGTTTAAGGTGTATTCTTGTTTATCTTTGGGTTATAACAGTTATTCTAATGTATTATAACCTAACAAGAATAATTCTTTACCAAGAAGGTAAGTCGGGCAATATGGAATACCACTACTCTATATTGCCCGCACATTTTATCAGTATTCCATAATACCAGTACTTTTTTTTACATTCACCTTAATTTAACACTCTCAATTAAAACACCAAATCAGTAAGTTGTAAAATGTTTATAAGCAAATATTACTGTATAAATTACTATAATATATTAAATGTCAATCTCAATCTGTATGAAGAAACAAGTGAAATAAGTGAGCTCTATCAATCAATGCTTAAGCAACTCAAGTTGTTTCGGTATCTCTCTAAATAAAAGAAGACCAAAGGCTTTATAATTCCTATTTTGGAAAGATTATAATTATAAAATGGTAACCGATTACATAAAACAGTTAAGAAAACATTAAAATTCCGAACGTTTACAGAACTTTTCATGTCTTCGTTACAGATATGCCTAAGAGGAGAGACCGTCCAACTCTAAGAAACAGTGGAACCCACATAACATAGAGTTGGTTATACACGATGTCCGCGACAAGCAAATGGAATTCCTAAAGGCTGCTAAAACGTTTGAAATACCCAGATCTACTCTATTTCGGCTAACTGCTGAGATGCTGAGACGTCTAGTGAACCTAGTGTATGACATCAAAGTCATTGGTCGGAAACCAGTATTCAGTCCAGAACTAGAAGAAGAACTGGTAAGGTATCTTTTATAAATCATTATATTATTTTGTTACACGATTAGGTGTTGGATGGATGGCTTACCATAAGAAATGGTCTTATCGACCATAAGAAATCACATTAAACAATCTTTTGGAAGAAGCCAAGCTAGTAAGGATTGGTAAATGCATTCTTAAACAGACACAAACATGTGTTATCAGTACTTATTAAACCAACTGGAACATCATATCCAAAATTAGTGGTTTTAGTAAATATAAAGTATTAAAATATTTTTATTTCCTAGGACTTGACGAAGAGTTGAATTTTTTGGCTAATCGCCAGTTAAATGTTGATGAAATGGGACTTTGTGTAATACAAAGAGGCACGTATATTGGTCACAGAGGCAGACGACACTTATGAGTCCTTACTGCCGCTGAAAGAGGTTCTCTGATCACTTTCATTGCATGCATGAGCGCAGCTGGTAATTTTGTGCTATTATGAAATCCTCACTCATGTATATGGTGACTATGACAAATAAAATGCATGTTGGTTCTTGGTATCCAAATCACGTAGGAATAGTAGATTATATAAATAAATCACCTTGTATCCGTCGTGTGACTTCGTTGTACGTCGATTAAAATGACGCGTTTCGGAACATATGATCCATCACCAGAATAAATCACTCTATTGAGGTCGTTAACAGTTAAAATCACATGTTACACATAATATAACTCACTCGCTTTCTAAATGGTGCGCACCACAGCGAAGCCGATCGGACACTGAATTATTATCTGAGTGATTACGCCTAAGCAGGTTCAATGCTGTATCGTATAGCGGGTTGGATTTAAAATATAAATGGTCATTCAATATGAAGTCTCGGCTGTTTATGTTATTATATGATTTGTACATTTCGAACTCTTCTATTGCGTCCATGTAACTGCCTTTGTTGCACACATGTAGGGGTATCAAATTAGTTTTGGAATCGGTATAATTATGATTGTGTAAGATTAAGTGGCCTCTCCCCGTTTGACCAATGTAAAAACCTAATGGTTACAAATACACGTTAATTGATAATCTCATCAAGAAACATAAAATTCGAAAATCCAAGCCACCAGTAGATAAGGATACAAAAATAACATTTATTTCTACCACATACACAAATATAATGCCAAAGATTCTAACCTCCACATTTAATAAATTGAATATTACCGCTACCTTCAAAACAAACAATAGTCTATTAAAAATACTACGTCTCAGAAAACCCATACCTTTAGAAAAGAAATCCGGCATATATAAATTATCATGTAACGACTGCAACAGTTTTTACATTGGTCAAACGGGGAGAGGTTTCCCCAAACGATTTAAAGAGCACACACCAAAACGTCACCTAAATAATCTCACTCTGTTAAATAATATCAAGTCCAACTTTGCCCGCCACTTAATCTTACACAATCATAATTATACCGATTTCAAATCTAATTTGATACCCCTACATGTGTGCAACAAAGGCCGTTACATGGACGCAATAGAAGAGTTCGAAATATACAAAGCATATAATAACATAAACAGCCGAGACTTCATATTGAATGACCATTTAAATTTTAAATCCAACCCGCTATACGATACAGCATTGAACCTGCTTAGGCGTAATCACTCAGATAATGATTCAGTGTCCGATCGGCTTCGCTGTGGTGCGCACCATTTAGAAAGCGAGTGAGTTATATTATGTGTAACATGTGATTTTAACTGTTAACGACCTCAATAGTGATTTATTCTGGTGATGGAGCATATGTTCCGAAACGCGTCATTTTAATCGACGTACAACGAAGTCACACGACGGATACAAGGTGATTTATTTATATAATCTACTATGACAAATAACAAGTCGTACACAAAAAGATTTCAACGACATGCACACGCTACCAATGCCACCATAGAAGCTCCAGTTACATGGGCAGCCAAGGAAGCTATTCAGTTTATTGTCAAACGGGATTTCGATTAATCCTTTCGCAACCTATGTCTCATTCTACAATATTTTCGTAACGATTTGTTTGTCTGTGGCCTCATGTGAAAAACGTTTCTCAAAACTGACATTAATAAGAAAATCATCGTAGATCAACGATGAGTAAGAAAACACTCCAAAACTTGGCGCTTTGTTTATAGAAAGAAACAATCCATGTCCATATATTATGTAATTGGTAAACTCAGTAAAATAAAGACTTTAAAACTTTCATCGTAATTTAATTTTTCTGTAATTTAATTTATATGAAACTCTGACTTTTATCGTTTTTGTATGTCTTCTTGTTTCCGGTACATTAAAACCTATAACTAGTAAGTTTAACATTTAGGTATGTAGACCTACTACTAAAATCTATAAAACTTATTTGATTCCAGGGACAGACGACGGCGGCTTCCATCAATTAATTTAGCTTCGTTAGTATTTTTCCCAGACAAAATATGAGTGATTTACTTATGAAAGTACCACCTTTCGGTTCAAATGCTGTATACTGGATGAGTGCCAACAGCTTTGTTCATTCAGCGGTCTGAACAATACTACTAAAACTATACAAGATTCACCAATTTTGTTGGTATTAGACTGGCATTCTAGCCAGAGACGAAATATTGATATCATAAACATGGCAAGATAATTTGCTTACCACCCAACATCACACGCAAGCTCCAACAATTAGATACATCTTTCAAGATATACATCTTGCTACTTCATATCGTACTTTCATGAGTCACTATTTTCACAGAGCCAGTGAAGAGATCCCAATGTGGTTGAGGCATAACACTAGGGTTCTTAGCCAGTAGTATAGGGAGAGCCTATCTGAAAGTACAGACTGGTGCAATTCCAGTCAATGGTTTTAGAACTAAAGGTATTTGCCCTGTCAACAGACAAATCTTGAGTGAAGCTGATTTCGTTTCCGTATGCTGAAGTTTTAACAAATGATATAACTCTCAACGAATCCAATAGTAAGCGTCCACCAAAAACTGACAAAAATAAAATTACATCACCTCGTCTCCCAACAAATCTATCTAAAAGGAAACAATTAAGCCAAAAATTGTTCTCACTTCCACAAGATGATTACAGTAGTGGTAACTCAGAGAAGCTGACATTCCACTTTGATAACTCGTCAGACCTGGAACTTCGAAACGCAGGTGATGAAAAGACTCCTGTTAACCACAATTCTGAATGTCTGTTTTGTGACGGTAAATTCTCCGATATGCTAAAAATGCCTTATGTCCTCTTTATGAGCGCATAATGATTGTGCGGGTACCGAAATTGTAAATGCTTACATTTCTGACCCTCATATATAATTTTTATTTACAAATTAAGACTAAGAATATTTTCTGATATTACTCGTATTATTTTTTATTTTGTGTGGTAAAATTTGTTCGTTTTACAGTCTTAAGCAAATATTGGTCTCTATAAATATTAAAATTTATACGTTAAACATAAAACACTTTCTACGTTAAACATAGTTTATAATAATATTAATAATCCTGATGTAAATAATTACATTTTTTATAACTGTCTTTGTTCTAAATATAATTGTTTTTTCACAACTGTTAAAGACGCTTTAGTTACATCGTTAATATACTAATATTTGTCGTAACTTTCCTTGTTAACGTGTAATTTCCAAATCAAAATATAATTTCTGACTAAAGAAATCAGGAATCTTTTGTGTGTCACTCATATTCCTGTCACGTATGAAAATTGTTGTTTTTCATCTTATTGAGAATTTTGTTATTAAACCCAATTTCCAGTGTAAAATTTGTAGTATTCCATATAACCTCAATTTCCCAACATGTATTTAAAGAGATCCATTTCAACATTGCAAGGGTTTAATTTTATTTTAAATGTCAGAGATAATTAAAAACATACAGACTTTTAATTTAGTTTTAAATTCATTGGAAGCTAGTATAAATATGCTTTAGCATTATTGAAAAAGTAAATGGTATTCCCGCACTTCCTCTACATTAATATATATTCAACAAAATTATTTAAAATGTAGTATACTGGGTAACGTTGCAGTTAAATGATTAGAGCAGTGTTTAATTAATTGTTTTCTTAATCTTCTATTTGTATTGTGCCTAAAGCAGAAGTAAAATCAAAAACAAGAGAAGAAAAGCGATGTAAACCAATTTCATTAACGATTTCAAAGTTTTTTACGTGTTTGTGACTTAAATTAAACACGTCCTTAAAGGTTTTGCTTTCTTTCGGAAGAGAGTGGGTAAAAACTGTTACCAGCCCGAAGCACATTTTAAATTAAATAGTTGTACATTTTCACGAAATTTTTCGAGACGCGACCCCCCCCCCCCACCCATTACTGAACATGTAAAGTGAATTGTCTCTTCTTCACACAATATCGGTTACATAATACTTTTTTTACACGCTTCATAGCATAAGCGATGGTGTCAAAACTTGTCTGTTATAACTGAAGATTTTTAACGCACGACGTTTAAACCCAAATAGTGGTTTCCGTGTTTAGTCAGAAATAGTGTTTATGCACTGTCTGACTGTGTTCACAAAGTCTCTTAATTTGATTTTCAGTGATGCTTGAAGAACAAAAGAAAGGGTGGAATTTCCATGGTCCTTTTGCAACATGTTATTTTTTTTTAAAGTAAACTAACTCGTTACAGAAACTACTCACTCTTCTACAGGATCTTAAATCTAAAGGCAGCTAGAAAAATAATCAATTCATATTTTTATTTTCCACTTCTCAATGAAGTTAATAGTTTAAATATATTTGTGTATTTTCCTGTAAAATACAATAAAGACAAGTGGGTAATGAAGCTGGCAGCCTCATCATCACATAGACCTGAGGATACTCATTGTAATAGGAGTGAAACGATGTCATACAAGACATTTTTGACGCGGTCATTACCGAAAGAAGACTTCAAAAACATAATGGACACGGCTGCGGAAGCCTACGTGAGAATAATTTATTTCATTTTAGTTTTTCTAGATTATTTAACTTTCCGGACTGAACTGCTACAAATAATTAATTCTATAAAAGAGCTATTTTTGTATGGACAATACATTTCACTGATAACCAATAACACCATTTAGCAAAACTGTTTCATTCGTGGGTGTCGAAGCGAGGAATTTCGTGACTTTATTTAATACAGTAAGCCGTTGACTCTGAAGTAATGCCAAATGACTGAATAAGTAGTGACTGAGATATTGCACTCTATTGTAGTGTAAGTACGACTATGTGGGTAATATGATTACACGTTACGCTCACCACCAAAACGTTGTATTCTTGTAGAAAAGATAGGGCTCGCATTTTAGACACTCGCTTCTTAAGTAAAGAGGGCGTAGTTTGTTAAATAAACATTCGTGTCGTATGAAAATAACGATTATATAAAGATTAAGTGATTCTTGTGTGTTTATATAAATGTAAATTTCTGATTTTAAACGTCAACCTAGACACATGTGTCGACTAATCTCAGAGCAATACAGAGACTAGGGAAAGCTATCAACGTTGAACACCTCTCCTCTGTATAATAATGAAATAATGGTGATTATGATGAGTATTATTATTATTATGGTGGTAGTGGTGACGGTGGTTGGGGGTGGAGGGGAGGAGAATGATGACGATGATGATCGTATGTATTAAATATCAATACCAATGAAGATATATTGTTCACATAAACATACGATAACAACGTTTAAATGTGTATGATAATATATAGCAATGTTGTGTTTAATTCATCGTCTTTACCGTCTGCTTTCCAAGTAGGCCTATCAGGCCAAAGAAATGTTGCACTCAAAGGTCTGCAATTGGCGGTACATCTCCCCACACAAGTCAACGTTAACTGGTGATGATGTGTGAAGAGCGCAGTACACCACGCCTTTAAGTGTCTCATTTAGGTGACCAGCCGAGCTAGACTACAATCTGTAGTGGAGGACAACGTTGGGTTTATTCGACCTTCAGCTGATCCCGGCGAGTGAACAAACCGATTGTAACCGCTGAGCCACTTTCTCTGAATTGAAAAGTAAATACGAAAACACAATATACCGCCACTATCAATATAGAACGTGTTGTGGACGATGTTTGCAAATGTCTAACTGCGAGAGCCATCCGCCATCCACCTCGGTGTGGTAGCTCAGCGACCGCGTCTATCGTCCACTCTAAGCTCCTACGGATGAATCCGCAAGGAAGCCGCGGAGCTGCGTCCCCGGCGTGGAGCCACCCCGGCGCTGTCAACGAAATCCTTTCCTGCACACCATATTGTACAAAGAGGATCCACATTCTTGTACTGAGAACAAATGTTTTCGCTGTACAAGAGGAACCTGGCGTTCATTGGACAGCGTTCCGGACAACACAATCACACTAAGGCGCCAACTTCTATCTGTCCGTGTTGTGAATCCTTCTTCTTCTTCTTCTTCTTCTTCTTCTTCTTCTTCTTCTTCTTCTTCTTCTTCTTCTTCTTCTTCTTCTTCTTCTTCTTTTACTTCTACTTCTACTTCTTCGATCCTGGAGTAAGTATAGACACCAGTTTAGGTTTCAGAAGCCTTATAGACACTGTGAATTTAAATTATTACAAGTATTTTAAGTTGAATTAAAAGTCAGACCATCGTTTTCTGGGTCTTCCTACATTACGACTACCCTGTGAAGCACAAAAATGTGCGGCCTTTGGCATGTCTTTTTCCGTGAAAAGAACATGTTTCCTACATCTATTCTTATACTCACTAACTTTTTCAAACAATGGGGGCACCGTGAGCTCACTGCGTGTTTCCTCGTTGTGAATAGCAACACTAATCATGAACACCTTTAATCATTCTTAAAACCTCATTTCTGCCGCGGTGATTTTAATTACATCCGCCTTTTACAGAGATTCCATGACTCTGCACCATACAGCGTCATCTGTGTTATGGATAGCATATCTAATGACCCAGAAGATAATGGTGTGACCATAAATTGACTGTAATTTAACAGACAGAACAGTCCCAAAATCCCGTAAACTTATCAATTATGTACAGCCATATTATGTAAGCTCACTTATTTTCAAACAGTTCTGCCGCTTTACTGGTTTTTGCGTCATTGTTTAAGCCGTTTGTAACGCAGCAGCGTCTGTTAGTGTGATAGTTTCTGATAAGAGTGTAAATCTTATGAGTGTCTACACTCTGATGATCAATTTAATTCCATTATACTAATTGTCGTATATTACAAAACAGTATTCCAAATATGCACGAATGAGAAAAACTGGACGTAAATAAAACAAATGTAGCTTTCTAAAATATAGTGCGCCATTAGGATAACACATATAGTTCGTATTGATGATTACGAAACGTTCAATTTCCAAGAAGCAGCAAATTATTTTACTGAACGAAATAACAACGTGATACGGCATAAACATTATATCTAACATCTACGTTAGCGCAAACTCAAATTTTGCACTGAAGATGGCCGTCTATGGCACTGCTGAAACGTTTTGCTATGGGTTTTAGCATTGGACCACTGCCAAACATCACGGGAACTCAATTTAACAACGATGAGAAGTACGTTAACATTAAAGAAAATTAACAAAAAAGTAGATACAAAAGGAATATAGAGAACCTCAAAAAACAGGATACATTGAAACTGTACCAGCAAACACAGACGAGAAAACAAATACTAGGGGATAGCAACGAAATACAAGAAAGTTAGTCGTTGATTAAAACTGGTACCTTAGAAGCAGCAAAAATTAAGGATAACATTAGAAAGGGAAAAGTACGCGAGACCTATAAAGCAGTAAGACATTTCTTTGGAGAGAGAAGAAATAGAGGCAGGACAGTACTGGATGAAAACTGAAATATGTTGGTTAATGATAACGGTATTATAATAGATGGAAACAGTAGGAGAAATTTATAGGGAAAATTGCCTGAAAATACCATCGAGAAGGAAACAGAAATCGATATAGATAATATGAACGAGCGTACATCTTGGAATACGAGTTTGAATTGGTACTGAAAAAACTGAGAAACAACAAAGCCCCGTGTGTAGATAATACTCACGCTAAACTTCTTAAAGCAGAAGGAACAAAAATGAATGACAGACTGAATAGTCTTCTATGTATCATATATGAATACGGAAAGCTCCCCTCTGTTTTTTCTAAAAAGCATTAAGTTTCCCATTCCTAAGAAGACACATGTGATAAAATGTGACACACGCATAAAAATAATCAGCATGGTTCTATTAAAAACTGTGCCTTCAGATGATCAGTTTTTATTAAGAAAGAATCAAGGAACCATAGAAACAATATAAAAAATGGAAATTAATTATAGAGAAACGAATGCAGAGGTATCTAACAACATACATAGCATTCACAGATACAGAAAAACTTTTGATAAAATAAAATGAGGTTCTAAAGGATATAGAAATAGCCTATAAAGACCGACGAGTAATATGGAATCTTCACAGGAAGAGGACAGGTGTTATTGATAGATAAACGGTGTTAACATCGGTTAAATAACGTCCGATGGAGTTTTATTATTTGAAAATAATATTCTGTTTACATTTTACGTAGCCTGTGTACTGATATCCATCATACGTATAGATGAAAAGTCATAAATAAAAAGTAAAGTAACTAAAAAGTCTCATTTTATTTTGATGACCTTTATAGACTTCGTTGTCGCATTGGTTATTACGGTTTTCTCTATTCTTTGCACGAACTTTCACAATATACTTTTCATTGCCTTTACGCTAGAATTTCGTTTTTTTAATTTTCTTCAGAGACGATGGAAATGAGTTCCATTGTTTCTAATACACGTCAGACCAGACGCCTAAGGCGTTCCCTCATTCCCCCTCATTCTACATCCTTTGTTTCAGTGGACTCAGCACCGTTTTGCTCACTTTGTCATCAGCGTTTTTGTAGCTGTGTTTCTCCGTATTTTCTTCACGGTCCCCAACAACTGACCTAGCGTGTACACACCATTGTATTCTGCTTAAAATTTGAAACAATAATTAATTCGCCAACAGTATTTTTTTTAAGAATACTTTCTAAGTCCTTAAATTAAAATCTCATTTCTACTCTGTAACCTGTTGTCTGTTTTGCGTTAAGCGAATTGCAAACCTCTTGATTTCGAGTGTATATGTCAGTGACTTCCAACTGGCGGTCCGTGACCTTATCTTGCAAAACAAATTGACTAATTATTCTGTTTACTTTAACGTGTAAATAAATAATAAATATTATTTTAACCGAAAATGGTTTTGCAGAGGAAACCTATGACAAAATTTACAGGCATTGCACAAATGCAATGCACAGAAAAGGGCATTGAAAATGCTTCAATAAATCTAAAAAATATATATATTTATGTTCATTCACCAATCAGTGAATTCATTCTTCATTCACCAATCAATGAATTCATTCTACATTTACCAATGTACAGATTATAAGTTAAATGTAGTCGCATTCATAAGCAAATTTTTGTATGTGTACTACGTTATTGACAACAAAGAATTAGTTTCTATGGAAACTCACCGGTTCCCATTTTCGATCACACACCAGCGATCGGCCGCAAATGTGCGACACGTCCTTATAAAGATTTTCAATGTTAAAATGTTTCATTCATTCACTATTAAACATACAGTAGATTTCAGTTTGTTAAACGAAAAGTGTATTTGCAATAGTTCTATTTTGTTTTAATCATATTACAAGACCCAATGTATTTTCTTTCAACCCTCTGCTAGACAAACAGACACGCTTGTCTGGTGTTTCGTCCTTGATTCATAGTTAGTTGCATCCGTCATTCAACGTTACGTTTACAAATTTTCAACTAGAATGGTGTCATTTACAAGCCGATCCCTTTCTGCAGACCAGGCAAGAAAAAGGATCGGATTTATCCCGTTTGATAAAGGGGTCGAGCTGTTACCCGATGAACTATTTTCAAATCTGGAACTCTTTCGACAGAAAATGACGTCGATGTTTGGAAGTACATACATATGTGTAGGCGTGTTCTCCACAACGAAGTTAATCAAGAACCACAGCAGACGTCGCCTCACAGATTCTTCACTGCTCCACCAACTGAGATTGGCAACGACTCATCTAGAAGTGGCAATTCCTGCTCCAGTGGCGGGAGCAGATCAACATTGCTGTTCAGTTTTGACATCGAAGAATTTATGTAAAAATACAATGTTTAATATCTTCATTATGATACTGACATAATGCAGACTACACCGTTAAAGATATGCAATAAATTATGTTAAATATGTAAATTACGTATTTTTACACTTGCAATTAAATAGTGGTTTTTTATAACGTTGGTTTATAGTGGTTTATATTTTAACGTTACTTCTCGGAAATTAATCCCTATGGTATCCTGAGCCCGCCGGTAGGTTCCTGAGTTTAATTGTGGCCCTCATGCGCTTTCAAGTTGGAAACCACCGGTATAGTCTTAAATTATTTTTAAGTTTTCAGGTAATTTGTACAAAATGCTAATTTTTCTGATGCACCTGTTAATGTGTCATTGACTAACACATCCCACAGGTAAAGTGTTGATACATTTCTTACTTAATTACTGATAATTTACCCCTTACTCGGTTGCATTTTAAGATATTTTCATCCATTGCTTCTACGACTAGATCCTATGATGTGTGCTCTACCTTGCTGGAGATAAAGCTATTTCAGTTTAAAAGCTATTTCGAAGTTAGTGAAAGACCTACAGAAAGAAAGATCAACATTAGCCGTGTAACTAAGGTATGAAAGAGTAGAGTGGATTTGACAGAGTAATCTGCCACACTTCTGACTCGAGAAGAATAGAATATTAAATGCTAATACATAACACAATCCCTGGTTTGGTTTTGACTTACAGAGCGGATAGAAGGCAGTAGGTACCAATAATCAGGTGGAAATCAATGGCTTGGAAGAAAACGCAAGATAGACACTAATGGTAAGATATTGTGACCATGGAAAGAGAATTACAGGCAAATGATCAAAGTCACACAGAACAAAGATAGATGAAAGACGCCAAGAAAGGCTCATGTCCGATATGAGGTATAAAAAATATACGATTTATTAAAAGACTGACCTCCGCATTCCCTTAATTTTTAACACTCGAAATGTTTACCGGAAAACCATTATCAAAATATGTGTCAAGGTTACAGTTATTTGGTTAATAGGATATGTGTACACCTCTATGATACATGTAATTTCTCCCACTACGGCCTACCAGCATTTGGATGTCGACAAACGGATTTTAAGTTACGTGCGCATTTCCAAATAACTATCACACATGCGAGCAAACTCCGTGTGACTTGTAACAGACTGGGGAATTATCGCCCCCTACCACTGTGTTCATAAACTGCATACTTCTTGGGAGTAACTGCGTCCAGTTTCTTAGGGGTCACAAAATAATGACGAATCAAAGTAGAAGAAATTAAATTTTCAAGCGTACCCATTTCGACTAGGGTTTTTCATTCATCATCTATCTGTCCAGGATTAGGCAGGTTGCCTGTTCCGGCTTCACCATCACCGTCTCGGTCTGCCAACATTTCTTCTTCCGGTTGGCTTATAATTCAGGATTTTTCTTGGAATTCTATCTGGAGACATGCGCGTGACATGCTCTTTCCATCTTTTTTTATAGTTTTATAATTTATAGTTTTCGCTAGTTCCGTTACGGGTTGTACTTTTAATTCCTGTCTTATATCTTCGTTCTTTATGTGATCTAATCTTATACAACCTTTCACAGATCTAAGCTATGTCATTTCAGACGTTTCCATCTGTCTATAATCTTTCTTTCTTGGTGCCCATGATTCGGACCCGTATAATAGCATGGAGACTGCCATCACCTTATAGAATTTTATTTGTGTCTCTTTCATGATCTTTCCTTTGAGCGTTCTCCGTAATGTCCCACATATTCTTTGGAAATTGTTTGTTTTATTAAGATATCTTTGTCTTCTTCATATGTAATATCACATCCTAGGTAATTGAAATGTGATACTTGTTCTAAAATTTTATTTTCAATTACAATTTTTGTCCGAATCGAATCTTTTCCTAGGAATGCCATGGTCTTAGTTTTTCTATTGAAATGTTCAAATTATAACCTTTTGATAACAGATTTAGTTTGTGGATAGCCAGTTGTAATTTATCCTCACTATCTTGGATTGCAAATTGATCATCGGCAAACAGCATAGTGTTTAGGAACTCGTGTCGGTTAATCAGTATAGGCCTACCTGGAAGAGCACTTTATTTCCATTCTCGCACGAGGTCATCTATATATATATATATATATATTCTATCACTTTCTGCTAGAGTCCGTTTCTTGATGTATATAATACATTTAATATTTATAACTAAATTTACCTCAAGATGTTATTTTTCCTTATTTGGAACATGTTTCGAGAGTTCCCGTTCTCTCATCTTCAGCCTTAGCGATCTTGTGTCTGGTGAAGTATTTGTGTGTTGGCTGCTGGATGCTATTAAGGTTGTTTGTTGGTCTTTGGTATTTTGAAGTTGTATTATTGTGTGTGTTTGTGGTATATGTATTTGTATTTTGAAATACAATACCACAAACACACACAATAATACAACTTCAAAATACCAAAGACCAACAAACAACCTTAATAGCATCCAGCAGCCAACACATAAATACTTCACCAGACACAAGATCGCTAAGGCTGAAGATGAGAGAACGGGAACTCTCGAAACATGTTCCAAATAAGGAAAAATAACATCTTGAGGTAAATTTAGTTATAAATATTAATGTCGCCTGAACAGTATAGGCGATAAAGTGCATCCCTGTCCTTGGTTGGTCATAATTTCTGATGTTAGCTCTTTGCCGGTTCCAGTGTCAATTATAATTTTAGTGTTTTTATAAAGGGCTTGTACCGTTCTAATCAAATGCATTGGATATCCTCGTTTCTCCATTATGTGCCAGAGTTTGTCTCGGTGGATACGATCAAAAGCATTTAGGTAATCTATGAAGGCTATATGCGTCTCTAAATTGAATTCCTTACGCTGTTGTATTATCTGCCTTAAACTGAAAACATCGTCAGTGCATGATCGTCCTTTACGGAATCTGCTTGCTCTTCAAGCAATATAGTTTCAGAGATAGTTCTAAGCCTTTCATTGATAATTCTGCTGTAACGTTTGTAAGCAGCATTTAACAGACTAATACCCCTATAATTTTCTGTCTTGTTTCTTTCACCTTTTTTGAACAAAGATATGACTTTAGCAGTTTTCCATTCATCTTTTCATTAATATAAACTATTGAACAGTGTTTGTAATGTTTCGTTGGAAGATGTTAAAACAATAAAAAAAAACAGGCCTAGGTAATAAATGATGAACAAGATTAGAATTTTAAATTAAAGAGATTGATAGAGACGTAGGAAGGCGGAGAGAGGTTTGTATTTTATATTAACAAACGTAGAGACGGCTTTTATTGTTACTGAGATAAAAACACTGTGGCTACACGATCGATCGGGTTTAAGTGAAACGTGAACAAGTTCAAGGTAGGGTATCGTGTGTAACGATGATATACGACCGTCACTAAAAATTGCAAGCACAGATCTTCGATGAAAAACAAACCGGAGAAATGGTGTGCGCATCATATCGCAACGAATAGAGTCTTGTGTTCGTACGGAATGTGAATGAACACAGAGCAGGACACGGTAGGTAAACTTCAAATGCTAAGGGAGGCAGTGACTACGAGGTGAACATTAGTATGTGGAGTTTGATGATCCCAGTAAACTGATAGTACCAAGAGGCGTTTCACTTTGTCAATATTGCCATCAATTACGAAATTTTTAGCAACCCATTGTGTAAAACAAGTAAGCAATTTCCAACGCAGTTGGAAGCCATTAGTGTGCGTCAAAACTTTATCCCTTCACCGATGACTACAGATCATTGTACCCTGTAATTACGGCCAACTTGACGCGTCAAATTATCTCACCATACTGGAATTGGTTGAACAGGCTTTCATCAACTCTAATGGATGTATGACTACACGTCCGCTTCCACATATTCTCTGTCTGTCTGTCTATGTCTCTCTATTTCTCTCTCTTCTCTCTCTCTCTCTCTCTCTCTCTCTCTCTCTCTCCTCTCTCTCTCTCTCTCTCTCTCTCTCTCTCTCTCTCTCTCTCTCTCTCTCTCTCTCCACTCCTCCCTCTGTCACACACACGCAAGTCTTACTCTATAGTTTCTACTTAGTCTGTATATTCCCAAGCAAGATAATGTAGTATTACGTGACTCACGTCTTGACTTACATCAAATTCTAATCTTCATCGTTTTATACATTTATGCTTCATTTTGTGTATCCAAGCGCGTGCGTGTAGTCAGACAACTGCTGCCAGTTCTGGTTTATCTTGATCAGGTGCCCATCGATTGCGCCCGGTTCAATCCATAACCATAAGCAACATTTTTTCAGATTCTAGTTTGTACATTTTATTAAACTCTTAATAAAACTTAATGACACCGCACCTTTAAAATTTCTCCATTTTGCCACTAGAGTCAGCAATCAAGTTATACTCCAGTGTAACATATGGTTTAAAACAAAAGAGATGATATACAGAACACTGAGAAGTAAACACGTGAAGTACAAGATTAAAGTTACACACAGAACTTCCAAACCAAGGTTGCCTCGATTTTGATATACCACAATGGTATCTGGGTTTCTGCAAAGTCAAAAGTTCGAGCAGCTGAAGTGCACGTTCTAAGAATACCAGTCAAGGGCTATGGACGATTGGATAGAGCACATACGGAACTAAACTGTATACAACGGATAGATGATTACATATAAAAATGATGGAAACACGTCAACCAAATAGACTGAAACAGTCTCTCAAGATAAGTAAGTTTCTATTGACAGACGAGGACAAACATGACATTTCACAAGACCTACAAGATGGGGACATATTTGATATGTTTTTGTAGAGATGGGAAAGATAATTTGTCTAATGCATGAAATAAAGAAGAAGGAGGAGGAGGACGTGAAGGAGGAGAAGAAGAAGAAAAACGAGAAGGCGCGGTTAAGATTATTCTAATGCTGTATGTACAGGATAAACGTATCTTGAAGTTAGAGAAAACTAATTTACAACTTTGTCCGTTGTAAAATTTTGGTACCCTGTTTTTACATCACCAAAACTAAAACGATAAATAAATTTGAATATAAGCACATCAAAATTTAGCTTCTTTCTTTACCCATTTGGTGGTGTCTCTACACATAGATTTTCGTTAATAAAAGGTTTTCATTATTTCATCCAGGTTAAAAAAACAGTAAACGTTTTTCGTAATTCTTGGGAAAGCCTCAAAACAAAAATGTTATGCGTTGCTCGATCTGATAAAATTTGGACCAGTGATTCCTTCACAGTATTCCTGTCGATACGGTCTCCTGAACAGTCGCCCACGCAGCCTTTTCAACATCAGCGCGTAATATTCCGCTATTAAATAAAATCTTTGTAAAATTCATTCGTCGGTATACGTACGTTTTAGAAAACAGTTAGATGTAAATACAAAAGTGGAGACAACCAAAACTATAGCAAGACTGGCTTTATCCGAATAACCAGTGCTGAAATAAAGTTGTTTTTCACAAATAATGATAACTATGTTTTTAATAAGGGTGGAAATTTGCGACTTCCACTCCTTGATCCGAATACCCAGACAAAGGACAAAGTAAAGTTGTATACTTTGCAATGCGTTTGCAGTTCATAAAATTTTTAATTTACCGTTTTCCCAAGAAAGTATAAAGACGACCATGATGAAATGCTAAACGATTCTATAAAAATGTTTATGTACAGATATATACTTTAGATTGGTGTATAAGTAACACTAGTAGACGACTAAAAAAGTAGCAAAATTTGTGTGTAACTTAAATTAGTAATAACTTATCCATTCATTTTTTACTGGCTATCAAAATTCGAGTATCCAAACTTTTGGTAAAGACAATAGGCGTACTTGTTTTAACAAAACTCAGCGCATCGCTTTTACATAAATTACAACACCTGACACAAAAACTTCGTTCTGTTTATGACTTCATAGATCGGAGAATGAATTATTGTCTTGTCCTGTCTTGCTGAGAAAACTTTTTGCCGCCTTGTTGTTGGTTGCAAAAACTGTTGACTGCGTAACACCACTGCAGAACTTCTTATTGATCGCTCTGTTTAGAGATTTCAAGGTTAAAAACACCACACTTAGTAGGCATTCCGAAATTCTGGCTGAATCATCGTGACTTATGTCCTTAATCGTTTACCGTGAAGTACTTTGAGTCTTGCGTACGTTATTGTGACAATTACTTTCCGAAAGTTACTCATTTCTGTTTTCGTTCTTAATAATAAACATTCCTTAACAGAAACATTTAATTCTTAACATTACATTAATAATTTTAATTCTTAAACCTTTTTTAAGTTTACCATTTTCACTAAAAACATTAACACTAACGAAGGAGACGTTCATGATTCTAATATTTTGACAGTTTCCAGCCCCGTTTTGTGACTCAAGAGGTAACAATGATACACATACGTACTGTTACACACTCATTTGTGTATCCATTTCTCTGTTCATAAGTAACAGTGATCATTATTTACACCTGAACGAAACGATTTGATGTTAGTTTGTCTTTCCTTTTTTTTTTTTTTTTTTTTTTTTTTTTTATTGCAACTAGTTACAAACTATCTACACTTTCCTCCCCCAGTTCGAACGTTTTCTATCTCTGCAATCACCGAACAAATCCAGCATTATCACGAAGATGTAGTATTTCATTATTCCAACATTTATGAAGGCTTTTTTCATATTTAGCTGTAAACCGTTTAATCTCATCAGTAACCATAGACATTTTGAGGTCTCGATGGATGTCAGCGTTCCTTACATACCACGGTGCAGCCAGCGGTACTTCGAAGCACTTTATTTTGAAAAGTTTGAATTATTTTTATGTTCGAATTCTTTGCGAAACCATAAAGTTACACACCATAAGCCGACACCAGTTTCAAAACTTGTTTATATAACAACGGTTTGTTATGCAGTGACAGCTCAGAGTGTCTTCCAAGTAGCCACCACACATTTTCTTAAATTTTATTCCAAGTCCTTAACATTTTTTCTTGACATGTTATTCCCAAGTCATCCCCAAATACTTTACCGAATTTGCAAGTGGAATTATTTGATGATTAACTAAAACAGGTAGGTTTTCTATTTTCCTGTTGGTGAAGTTGACATACTAGTAGATTTTGTCTCATATATTTAACATGCTACTTTTTGTCCATCTATTGACATTATTAACTGCTATTTGTAGACTGTTTGTTGCAGTTTTTACATTGTTACCGGTAGCTAGTAATGCAGTGTTATCAGCAAATGTAGCTGTTGTCATTCCATCACATTTCGGAATGTCTCCCGTGTACGACAAGTATAGAATAGGTCTAAGAACACTCTTTTGCGGTACCCCAGCTGAAATATACTTGGCTCAGGATAATCATCGTCACACTTTACTCTGAACTGTCGTTCGGAGATATACGACTTGAGGATTTGGCTCATCTGCAAAGGTAAGTTTTCTTTCATCTTTTATATCAGACCCAAGTGTCGCCACTTTATCAAAAGCTTGGGCCACATCCAAAAATACTGCAGTGCATATTTTCTTTTCTCCCAGTTACCGCCTAATTACATCATTGACATGATGCACAGTTTATCTTTCCTAATTAACACGGCATTCGTCATACACTACTTCTAGAAATACACATCTAAAAATTTACAATTTTAAATCTGCTTAGCTATATGGCACCTGAACTGTTACAGAAGGCGCTTTAACTGCTTCATGTAGTTCTTGTCTGAAACTTCTCCGCGTTCTCACGAGTTGCTACCAGAATCCTCTAAAGATCTTCCTTTTGCATATGCTTATCTGGTTCTCATCCGTCTCAGAGGTCTTACCAACATACTGTAATTATATAATACGACTGTGCTGGTAAGAGCAATGGGTATTGTACACATATATTTTGTATTCGTAGTTGAAAGTACGCTTTAAAATAATTAAATGACTATAGGAAGCCCTATATAATTCTAAAAGTCTTGTTAACATTCACATCCTATTTCATTGTCCCTAGTTACTGAAGATCCCAAACGAGTAAAATTTTCTGTCTTGCCAAACCTGCAAAGACGGATATGTAGTTTGTCAGCCTTCCCTGCAGTCATGTACTTTGTTTTAGACTGACTTATAAGAAAACCTATTTTCTAGAGGCTTGTTCAATCGTCAAGAAGAATTCCTTCTAGGCCCTTCCTCCTACTTCTTCTAGTAATGTCCAAATCATTAGGATAGCCCACATATGTTATTAATATATAATAACATATAATTATCTACGAGTTTTCATACTTTGATAAAGTTTCTGTAAAAAAAAAACACATGCAATACGCATTTGTATCTGAAGGACTACTGCCAGCGTGAAGTTGAATGTTTCTTAAAGACACGCGGATAACATACACGTGAAGGCAGCGACGTCATAGGGTATACAGGACAAAATAACATTGACTACTATACATATTCTGCATAAGTAACAAGTAGGGACGAGCAGAGAGATGCAAATACAATAACTGTTGCCACCTGACTTCACAAACAAGTTTCCAAACACTATTACAGTCGTAACTTCTGTTGTTAACTGACTTCTTCTTTTATAAGTTACAATGGGACAAAAACTGATCAACGAGGGGCGCGTGAAACTGAACACCTTACGCTGAAAAACAAATAAATTACGAAGAACAATAAATAACAAAAAATTACAAAAAACAAATAGAAATAAATTACAATGACTACTGATATGCTAATTGTCTCGTTTCTGACAAGAGCTTACGTTGTTCCACACTACTGTTAAGTCCTGCTTTCCGATAGAGGCACCATAAAGGTTTCGCCAAAAATAAAGCGATAAAAGAAATAAGCTAAGCTAGGTTTCGCTTAAAAAAAATAAAATAAATAAAACGGAAAGATGTAGATTGCTAGCAATAATCAACATCCTGTGGTGACGGCTTGGGGAATCTGCCCAACGTTCCTCATATACCCCCCATAGACCTCCTGCCTTTTGTGCGGTACGCTATTATTGTCTTCAGAAGTATGTATGGAAACATATATGGGCTCCACTCACTCTGTTTAGTCGCGAAAACTGCAAAAAGTAAATACCTAAACAGTATCATCCTCAACATCATTAGCTGACCATCTAATGCCTACATTTCTTTTAGTTAAGAAAATATGTAATCTGAAAAATTATTTTTTTCTTCTAAACGTACGTGAAAACAATAGTAGGAGAAATTGTTATTCATTTCAAAATATCGAATTAAACTTTCATTGAAAACATTAGTTTCAAGTTAACAATTTCTATTACACCCGTCTACTTGTTTTGTGCAAGTACATAATATGCTATTTGGAGATAATATGTAACAAAATTATCCGTAAAGCTAAAAATTATGAAACGTTCAAAGTTTGAAATTTATGGTGTAACGGAATCGTTCGATAAGAAAATTCTATGAAACCGTAAATTTTAATTTGTACAGAAAACGTTAAGTGTATGTTTTATGAGAAAACACAGATGAGATATTAACGTTTGTGTGTGTTTATCTGTTTCTGTTTTATCAGTTGGAAGGAAAGCACTGAAACTTAACATTCGTGGGATAGGACCTCGTTGTCCGTTAAATTACTTCTCCGTAGAAACGATGTTAAATGCATAAACTATCCAGACTGTATTGTACAATTAATTAGAAATGAGGCCGGTACAGAAACTGACACAACATCTGATATTTACTGTAAAACAGAACAGAGACAGCTATTAGTTAATGGACGGCAGAGCGCGTCAGCTGTTGTCTCGCGAAACATTAGTAAGTTGTGGCACTCATCTGATTGTTCTTTGTTTTTGTAAAACTATCTTACAATAACGTATGCCACTAGAGTCCTATTTTTCACGATATTAAATCACATTACTTGGAACTTTTCTTGATAATTTACTGCGGTATGGCAATCGTTGTCTGTGTACCGTGTACACGAAGTATACAAAAATTGACGGGTAGGTTTATGTATACTTAAAGAGCGAAGCGAGTTCTCAGTTTTAACCCGACCGCTCGGCATTTGTCCGTCTGTGCATTTAGGGAATGCCTCACGATAACTTCTTTATGTATCAACCAGTTTTCCCAAAACTTAACACGCGTGTTCATAATTGTACACCACAGACACATATTGTTTGAGATTAATCTCCTAAAAAAGAGGGGGCAGGCGGTAATAAGATGTAGATTAAAAAGTTTGAAAATTCCAAAAATCCACTTTAATATCATATTACAGAGAATTTCAACCAAAATCTGAATATAGGCCTAATGTTCAAATATTGGAATTTATAATTTTGGGACAAGAGAGTCCAAAAATAGACCAACAGTTTATAGACGATGTATAAATCTATTCCGAGTATTAAAACTAAAGATAATTTTAACAAAATCTGAACTATGTGATCAATTTTGGAAAAGTCAAAATTTTAGGACACCAGTGTCCAAGAAAGGGATCTAAATTTTGATAAGTGTTTTCAAAATTCATGCTAGAAAGCAGACCGAAGGGGATTTTAACCTAAATCCAAATGTAGTGTTTAGTTTGAACACTTATTACCTTTAGAAACACCACAAGCCAAAAATTCAAATCAAAATTTTCAAAAATTATAAAAGTCTGTTTAGGGCAACGGTGTAAGGAATTTTATTTAAAATACGAACTATGTATTTAATAATTTGACAGCATTAATGTCTGTCAACATCCCTGGCAATTTCAGGCCTTCTTCAAAAAGTTTGTGAGCTGTGTTTGCAAAACACTTTACATACTGTTTGTTATTAGTTAGGCCTACGTATGTTTCTGTAAAGTATTAGCTATAGACCGACAGATATCTATGGAAACATATATAAACTTAAAGGTTAAGACTAAATTATTTGTTATTATAGTTATTAATTTAACTAAAAATCCAATGTGGTAGTTCAGATTTTTACTTTTTATTGTATACACAATAATGGAAAAAATAATCATTTATTATCATAATTTGTTATCATTGTCTGTTTTACAAATATTACTTTACTAAATATCGGTATGGAGAACCATACATGACTTCCATATTCTAAGATTTATATTTAAATCTTAATATCGCCTGCCAAGCGCGATATATTTTCTCTTACACATGATTTACATTAAAATGAAAAAATTATAATTTTATTGCCTGGCAACAAAATTATTTTATTTTCAACAATTACCATTGTTTCAAAACGTTTAAATAAATTTTCAAGTACTTTACTCTTGTTAAAACGTAAAAGGTTGCAGGTAAACTACCCCTTTCCCTTAACCGATCTTCACCAAAATCGAAAGTCCTTGAGAGCTCTGCAATTCAGGGACGTATGCAAAACATTATTTGATTCTGTTTGAATTTGCGGCTGTTATCGTTTGCCATAGAAAATACGCTTGATAAAAAAATGTTGCAGGTAAACTACCCCTTCCCCTTAACCGATCTTCACCAAAAACAATAAGTCTTGAGTACTCTACAAATTAGGACTGTATGCAAATAATCTTTTGATTCTGTTTGAATTTTCGGCTGTTATCGTTTGCCATAGGAAATACCCTTGTTAAAACATAAAACGTTGCTGGTAAACTACCCCTTTCCCTTAACCGATCTGTACCAAAATCAACAGATCTTGAGAACTCTACAATTCAGGGCTGTATGCGAAACATTATTTGATTCTGTTTGAATTTGCGGCTGTTATCGTTTGCCAAAAAAAAAAATTTCCCTTGATAAAAAAAACCGTTGCCGGTAAACTACCCCTTTCCCTCAACCGATCTTCACCAAAAACAGTAGGTCGTGAGTACTCTACAAATCAGGGCTGTATGCAAAAAATTATTTGATTCTGTTTGAATTTGCGGCAGTTATCGTTTGCCATAGAAAAAAAATCTACAGATAGACAGACACACACACAGACACACAGACACACAGACACACACACAGACACTTTTCGGAAAACGACTTTTTTTCATGTTTTGAGCGTAGTAGAATCAGAATCTGCAATAATCTCGAACACGATTTTTTTTGCCATCACCATACTTCCATTCCTTAGGAATATGGAAGTAAAAAGAAGTAGTCAGGGTTTTAGTGACTTTCATTTTTCTTTTTTTTTAACTTTTCAAGATACAGCAAAACCTCCATCAACGGTATCGTTGTGGTATCGAAGTGGTAAAAATAAAAGAAGTGGCGAGTTTTAACGAGAGCTGACGGTAGCTCCAAAGAATTGCGACAAAGAATACGGGAAGCGTTTCACTGTATAACAGGGATGCCTATATACGAGGTGTGTTAAAAAAAATAGCGAACTTTTGTAATAACGCGCCGACTAGCACACGAATCGTGTTCCAACAAGTGGCGCTACCTAGCGAAACTTTCGAAAAAACGATGCCGTTTAACAGCGTACATCGCTGGTGTAAATATGTATACTAACCTCTCGTGAGACTTTTAAGAGAGGAAAAATGAAAGATCTTGAGGATCAACGTGTTTGTGTTACATTTTGCTTCAAATTTGGTAAAACGTTTACAGACGCATTTGGAAATTATTATTCATCAAACACGTGAGGAAGACTGCAGTGCTATGAATCGTTTTAAAGCGGGCAGAATATCGAAGGATGAAGATACGAAGGCGGACACCTGAGAAAAACATAGTACAACAGCCGCGTGTCATTTCCAGATACGCGTTCCAGGAAACGTTGGAAGAGATGTATTGCTAGCAGAGGGGACTACTTTGAAGGGAACAATCCTGAATGAAATTGTAATTATATTAATAAAATTGTTATTATAATAGTTCGTTTTTTTTTTAACACAGCTCATACAGGGCACTGCAGTTGGGCCTTCATTTTAAAAACAATTACTATATTTTCATATAACAAATAACTATGTTATAACTTAATATTGTAACACAGTATAACATTTGACTTAATGTAATGGACACGGAATACAAATTGTATAAAAATTAAAGAAATTTATTTACACTGAGAAACACATTAATGTAATTCTACCATTACTTGTTTTTCTTTCTTCTCATATTTATTAAAATAAATATTAAATATATTTCGTTCAAAGCAGTGGGCTAGTTCTGCAATTTCAAAATAGTGGAGCTTGCTAGTTTTGTTACTCCTTTAAAACGTGGGAAACTCTATTAGGAAAATTCAGTCACTCACTCTCTCCGACAAATTAAACTCTCACGTTTCACTCATGCTACATTCACTACCGTGTATTCTACTGAGTTGTTTTCATATTCTTATGGCTTTTGGGATTTTTCGCTTCCTCAGGAGTGTGCAGGGCTTGTTGTATAAGCCACTTACTCTCTTTTGGCTGAGGTTGTGAGAGGTTTGGACCCACCCTAATAGGAGACTCTCTTCCACTCTGAATGTCCTTGGTTCTTGAAACTCTGATAATGTTTCAGACATCGACATCAAACATGTCGAAAGCAATAAAAATTAAACGTACCCCAAAGAAGACTGATTGGGTAGCCATCAAAGTAGGAACATTTGCAAATGCTTTAAAAAAACATCAACATGAACGCCTCGTGAATGTTATTAATTTTATTGAAAATAACCCATCGCTACCCCGATAACTTTGGCACACGATCCAATCTCAGCTCACCGCTCTAATTTGGGAAAGATAATCGTTACTTACAAAAGATAGCCAACACATACCGTACCTACTTATCAATTTAGGTAGAGTTAACGTATACCCTACGCCTCTTGACTAATGCATACGCATACTGTCGTTCTCTGTTCACTCGCATGCACTTTAAACATCAACATTTTTCAACAGGTAAGAATGAATACATACTCATAAACAAACTGAAAGATACTTGCTTAATATAAAATTTAAGTATTTAATACATTAGAGGACTTTTTTAGAATTTTATAAGTCATAAATTATTTTTTCTTTCGAAAAATATAATTAGGCCTACTTACACATTATACCAAATTTCAACGCACTAAAAACATTAAAGTATACATTACATAAATACATTTATCCATCGTTTCGCCACTTGCGTGTTTTCAACAACCTCTGGCTGCAGACCGTACTTTGCATGGCGTTTTGAACGCACTAATCCAATTCTTATGCGCCTTCTACGTCTGGCCCCCATTGTCCCACCGCTCTACAGATTCTTTTGCCATTCTTTTGAGATACCGTACCATACTAATCATTCTTATTCTACCGTTTCCTTAACCGTTTACACTATTTCCATTATGTTTCTGATAGTAAATTCTTTACTTTTTCCTTCCTGACTTCCTGCCGCTCCTATTTCTGTCGATAGGAGCCTCTTTCCGCTCAGTATAGTATTATATTATCGGGTTTGACATTATTACTCTTCGGCTATCACAGTTTCTTTTCCTTACACCCATAAATGGCGATACATCAACTTCTTCACCCACCTCACCTTTTACACACGCACTAATTATATTTATACTAGTGCCGTTAGACGACATTGGAAGGACGTTGCCATGAAGGATCTTAATCCCAGAATAAGATTAATCCCGTTACAGGAATGCATAAAAACCTTGGAAGACCATTACAAAAGTCAGAGCATGACATACACTTGGCAATCCATCGCTGGAGCCTTATATGTGTGATTACAATTTTAAATATGCGAGCAGAAAACAAAGGTCATGGATTTTATAAGAAATATTACTGGGCACATTTTATATTCAGACTGGGCTATTGTAAAGGTCATTGGTCACATTTTAACTTCACAGGGCGTGATGATAGTTACGACTTTGAGAGGGATATCACCGGTAAACTGCACAATTAAGCCTACCAGCGGATGCGTGGCATCACGTATTTAGTAGAAACAATGAGAGAAATAAAACCGAAATTGTACATAGTATTGGTAACCAAATGAAGATATAAAAAGGTCAAGTCAGGAATATATAGTAGGAATAAAATTATTCAACAGAACCTATAGAAATCGAAACAACATATCAAAGGACAGCTATTGATATATCGAAACAATGTATCAATTATTTTGAACGTAGTTGTTGTTTCCATCTGAAGATGAGCCGAGAGGCTTGAAAGCGCTCATGGAAGTGTGAGTATTAGTGGTAGCAACACAAGTTTAGCATAAGTTAGACTTAACCACTAAATTGTATTTATCGTTTAAGTGTATTCTTGTTCCATTATACGTACAAGCCTTGTAGCTATTATATTGTAGCTATGTAGGTCTTATAAGCTACTGCGGGTATCCTAATATTTGTCACGTCAAGTTACTATGTACTCTATCAAAGGCTTTCTTGAAGTCAACGAAAGCTACATGCGTTTCTTTATTGAACTCACGATGCTTCTCAATGATTTGTGTAATAATAAAAGCATTGTATGTACAAGGTCTATTCTTCCTGAAACCGTTTTATTCTTCCAAAATAAGATGCGTGGAACATAAGTGCCAAAATATAGGAATTCCGATTAGACATAACGCCATTTTGTCGATGATCTGGTTGTGATTGCAGAAAACGACGATGACAGGAATTACACGCTGAGAAAGCTGGATGAATAGTGTCAGATATGGGAGTAAATCGTCAACAAGGAAAAAATCGAGTATTTGACTGCTGGTGATAGCACAACAGTCTTGCTTCTCGAATAAGGAAGAAGTGTTAAGAGTGTAAATTCTTGATAGTGATGCAGAAATCAGGAAGAGAATAGGGCAAGAAAAGCAAATGATTAGGCAATCACACTCTGTGCTCGGAAATAAAGGAATTCACAAAAATACTAAAATAAGGTCTTACACGACGATAGTGGGAAACATAATAACGTATGGGAAACTACGGAACAAGTAAAACAGAAACTCAAAACTACAGAAGTGGGATTCTGGCGACGCTTTGTAGACTTTTTTAACGTGACCTACGATCGGAGAAGATTAGAGGACACATGGGTGCAGATGCATCAGTAATTGATAAAATAGAAACAGAAAGCCAACGATCAAATGACCTGACAACCGCCGTGTTGTCCAGCTTCAGCTTTTGTGGACGATCCGATATTCTGGGTGGTCGTATTGTTAAGAGAAAGAAAAATTACATGATGGAGGGAGTCTAGGAGTATGTTTCAACAGGTATAGTTCACTTATAACAAAGCAATGTTAGAACAGAACAAGTAACAATGATTATACATTTATATTAAATTATTAATTTTAATTAAAATATGTTACCTTTTTATGTACCCAAGCCAGACACGAATTATAATCTAAAGTATAACATTGTTATTCTGGGGCCAACAATGGCCAACAATAGTATCTCTGTCCGGAGTTACTAAAGTAAATTGTAACCGCTATGACGTTCCCGATACATTAGCTCCTGTGCTAAATAGGCCTACGATTCAAGCATTTCCTATTCGTCCGCACTGCATTTAGCCACCCTTCATATGTTCACGTTATTTTCATAGACTGGGTGTTGTGGTACCGTTTGGTTATCTTCAAAATGTCGTCTGTGTTGACAGTATAGTTCACGTCATTTTTCGGGATGTTTTGGACGATCCTAAAGTCTCGCTAATCATCTGAAACAATGATCGTTCCTGGCCTTATACAGTCAAATTTAAAGATGGTCAAGGGAAGAGAAATGAGAAGAAAAACCTAAAAAGGTGGCATACCATCAGTCACGAGAAAAAGGAAACTCCGAAAAGGATATTGGAAAGAGAAGGGCTTTTAGAGGATAGGATACGAAAAACAACTTTAATTTTATCAAATTCGTAACACCGAAGGAAGAACGAAGGCAATTTAATAAAGCACGTAATAAATTATATACCTCGAGGGATAAGAGGCACAAGTAGGCATAGAAGAAGATGACAGCACAAAAACAGAAGCCTAATACTTATGGTATAGATGATGATGATGATGATGATGATGATGATGATGATGTTCTACATGTTTCAGTATCCTATATCATATACATAACATAGTTCCGGGCTGTCTCATATTCATTCGGTCTTTATTGTCTTGTCTACAAAACTTCCTTACCTCCAGCTGTCTTTTTGGTCATGACATCGAATCACCCTGTGCCTTTTAAAATCTGATTTCCTTCTTTTTCCTAGTTTTCTTCTGAATGTTCACGAAATTATGCTAAAAAGTCTTTATGTTTTAACACTGTCGTCTTCATCTTGTTTGTAGGTCCGATCACAGCCTAGTATTTAAAATTGGAGCCCTGTTCTATCATTTGGTTGTCCATAACTACCCAACAAGCATCGCAGTTATAAGGTCACAGACGCCGGAAAACGAGATCTACAGTCAGCAAATTAACGTAATGGATTTTAAGTCTAATTCCTTGTTTTGTTCGTCTATGCTTTGGTATCTGCCATTTGTGTGTATGTATGTGTGTGTGGGAAGGGAGTGATAATGAGATTACTGGCCGAATTCTACCGCCGATACAATTCCGTTTGAGAGCCACCATTTGTCAAACACTCAACGTTTCCCCTTTTCCTCATCTTTTAAATGGATCATCCTACTTTAATTACAGACAATTTATCAAAAGACCAATGTCAAGCGTGTAAGCATTGCACCAAAGTTTCTCAATTAATCACTTTCACTGCTATTTTCTGAAACTGTTTGTTTACCCTTTCCAAAAATAAGCGCCTGAGCCAAAAATATCTTTCGTAAACACAATAATTCCATTTCTGTATTAACTCGCTGAAGCGAAGCCAATTTTGCTCGAAGTTTAAAGTAATAAAACTGTGTACGGAAGCCGTAGTTTTCAATAACTTGCTGAAGCAATTTAATTACCATAAATATTTCTGTGCAGTATTTCTGTGTAATTTTTGATTTTCTGTTCATGATTACAACTTTCTGTAGTATGAATAGTACGGAATTTTTATGACAATGATTCTAAATAATCAAATTACTCGTCTCTTCTCCTACCCGACTTTTTGATTCCAAGATTACTATCACGTCTTCATTAACGTTTATGTTGCGTCGTAAATAACCAGACACTTCCAGAAGTATCACTAGTCGTCGTCGACATGACAGTCAAACATTGCTCAAGTAACATCGAATTCACAAGTCTATTGATTTCACTTCTTGTTTGAATCGCGGCATCCTTCGTAAATAAAGCGTGTCCAAGTTTAGTAAGTATGAACAATTGTTCTGCAAATCGTTTTGCACCGACTGGTGCGCGATGTAGTCAATTCAGGCAGATTTTGGTTTTATCCAGTGACTGGCTAAGAAAGACAAAAGCCTTTTATTTTCCCAGACTGATATTCCTGAGCCACAGTCTTAAGAGGTAAAGATTTTACATAAGTGAAATGTTTGGCTAATCTATTGGTGACAGATATCAAGTTTTGGATAGTTTTGTGTACTCTTTGTTAAATGAATTTTATAGGTCTATGTAAACTTATTAAATAATAATTAATAATAATTAAAACGAATAATCTGCGTGATTATTAATATAAAAAAATTATTAATATATCAAGTTTGCGGAGGCTAGATAGTTTTGCAAAAGGCAGAGGATGACCTAAAATTTTCTATGTAACTTACTGCTTGAGCTTTATATGAAAGGATTAGAATCTAACAAATATCTGAAAACAAAAGTTAAGACTTTCAAAGGAAAGTGACAGTGCGTTCGAAGATAATGGTCAATGGGCAAACTATTGAACAGGTGTCACATTTCAACTCCCTACGGTGTGGTGTCAGTTATGAGACCTAGATTGACACCATGAATAAACTTTATAAATACCAGCTGTGTGGTACCATACACCACACGCTAATAGTAACAAAACTACAAGAGAGAAAAAGTTTAAATTTCATAAGGTAATGGCAGCAACACCGGTGCTAACTTATGGATGTGAGACTTGGGTGTTGCGGAAACGAGATACTGAGCAAATATAAACCTCTGACATGAAGTTCTTGACACGAGTGAAAGGTTATTCCCTCCGCGATCAAACTAAGAATGAAGATATACGGTCCGAGTTGAGGACATACAGTATAAACAACATGATTAGGCAGTGCTCATTCCAATAGGAACAGAGCACTTAGAGAGATTGAGCGATGACTGTCTAATAAAACAAGTAGTCAGTTATAGACCCTGAGGAAGAAGAGATGTAAGTGGACTCAGAAGAAGATGGTAGGAGTGAAGACGGAAAAGGCTGTAAACCTAAACCCGGAGGTAAAGAAGAAGATATCAAGTATTATTATAAATATAATGTTGGATTACTTAATTTATTCGTCTGTTTATCATGTATTTTGTGAACCAGAAAACAAGTACAGTACTGAGACTGTAATATGATACATGTATTATGTCCTTAATGTTGGCCTGGGTTCGTATCTGCTCAATGTACTACGAAAACGGCAAGTGTATGGGCGTAATGAGTTTGTAAAGTGCCCATTCGCTTTCAAACCAGTCGGCGATCCCACCCGCTAAATCGATCGCCACCTCGAACCCGAGCGACTCCTCGCTCGCAAACCGGTTCGCCCGTCTACTGCTAGTATATCCTTTCTGAAAAGTAAACAGTGAACTGAAAATACCATTTTCCAATTTCTCATTATGCACCCTAGTAAAAAACTGAAATTTAGTGTAGCAGTCGCAGCATTATTGTACTGTGTCAAGGAAAAAGAAGAAACGCGTATGGATAAAGCGGTAGTTCAGAGAAAAATCACGATTTTCTCATGGGGTATCACTGCGGGATATTGAGTATGATCTTGGTAAGAAGAAGAGAATTGTACTGGGTGTATGGGTTGAAGGGTTCTACTTGAATACGAGAATCGTAGGTCAATTTATCTCTTTTCGGCAAGAAAAGCATTGCCGAAATATGTTTTTAGCTGCATCCCTTTGTTCTCAGTCTGAAACCACTTCCAGTTCCAGTCCTACACTCTTAACAAATACAGAGCAAACGTTTTCGGGAGCGTCAGCTTGCATGTTGCGTGTCATTGCATCCACGACTTCATCCAAGGTGTTGTTTAGCGCCTGCTTATTTTCCTAAAAAGTAATATTTTAGTTTTACAGTAATTGACTTAAAAAATGTTAAACAAGTTACAAATACAGAAATCTTGTCAAATACACAAATGAAAACGACGAGCCGGTCGGGAGTTGGCCATACACAAACGGACTTCGTACGAACGCGTCAGCAGTATATTTGTCGAACCACCAAACCGACCCAACCTCGAGCCCGACCACAAGCCCCCCCCCCCCCCAACCGTTCGAACCGGTCTGCACGAACCAAGGTCATGAGCGAGTCGGTCGACAAATATGGGGCACTTAGCTCTATTGTGTATATTATAATCTTTCAAGACAGTTACTACGTACATAGGGAACTGACATTTAAAAGCGTCCCTTAATAAAATAATTGTTCATTCTGACACATAGATACGTCACTCTTTGTCAATATAAACTAGCATCCAGTCAACAGCCTTTTTAAAGAAATTCTTAAAACAACCAATAGGAGTCGCTTATTGTGTCAGTATGTCTATAACAAATATTTACGAAGGAATTTTCCGTATTCCACTTTACCTAGAAATATATGTCAATAGACATCTTTGTTGTATAAAGAAAAAGCAATTTAGTAAACAATAGTTGTATTTGACAGCTTATACATTAGGGTTGCTCTCTTAGAAACATGTAAGGTTCCCCAAGTATTTTTTTACTGTCAGATGGTAACTACTCGATAGTTGTAACAATAAGTGTGAGAAACTACGAAGTATGAAGGGTTATTCAAGAAAATGGAGATCTTTTCTAAGAATGGACGTGGATACCGAGAATTCTGCAAACGAGGAAGAAATTTTGACCAATCAGAGAAGAGGTTACTTTATAGGACAGAGAAGAAGTAGTAGACACAGGAATATTCCGAATGGTGGATGGAAATAGCATTAGGCGTACTAATTGAAGAGAATAAAAACAATTCGGCCTTTTACTGTCAGTGTTATACCCGATATACAGTCATAATTCATATGCTCGTATAGTCAAGCATCTTTAGACACTTTTAATCAATCGTATTTACAAAGTCAACATAGAGGCTTACAGTTAGAGTCACAGATAACAGCGATACATTAATTCATATTTTACTTAAAGTTATATTTTCATTGAGTGTACGAGCTAAATCGTGTGTCAATATCATGAGTATGGTAAAAAATGCAGTGAGTCAATCATCTCGCCAGAAATCGTTGCCAAGGTGCATCAAACTGAGAATCAGTACTAACCAGGAGGAGACACACGTACACCAATTAATTAAGGTCATTATAATGTGTTCATTATTATTCCTTTAATTTTAAGATACCACGATTGAGAAACTCAGCTCTAACTATAAGGTGTCAAGCACTAACAGTTTACGTTAATAAGAGTGAGTCCTTACTCATTGAATACATTCAGTTCTGCATATAATTATATATAAAAACATTAAAATTTCTTAACAAAATGGCTGTAAACGTATATGTACTAAATGTTATTTAAAAGATAAAGTATCGCTAACATTCAAATCTATATTTTTTTGAAATTGTTACTCGTTTAGTATTAACTGTCAATCCATATTATTATTTTTATATATATATATTAAACTTCCACTATGAACACTTACTTTTTGGTTTTGTTACCCAGACGTTTCGACGTGGTATTCGTCTTCTTCAATGGGATTTAAATACTGAATGTCTGTACAGTAACAGTTATGGGTTGTAGGTGTGTGTGGTGGGGGTTGCTGGTGGGAGGGAATTGGCGCTGGGATTCGAATTTTGTATTGGAATCAGTGTATCGAAAATTATGTGTGATCTATAATGTATTGTTCGTTTAATATGTTGTTTGCTTGTAGTGAGTGATATCTGTATATTTCAAATTGTTCTGCTGTGTTTAGTTTTCTACTTTTAGGTAAGTAGTGTAGTATTTCCATGTTGTGCTCTATGTTTGTGTAACTGTGGTTTTCGTTTTGTAAATATGTGGCAAATGTGGAATGTATGTAGTTTGTGGTGAGGGCTTTTAAATGTTCAGAATATCTAGAGGAAAAGATCTTCCCGTCTGGCTGATGTATTGACTGGTGACAGTCATTGCAGTTTAATTTATAAACCCCTGTTTTGCTGTATGTGTCTGTGTCTTTGTTAGTATTATTTATGTGTTTCATGATGGTGTTGTTAGTTCTGTAGGCTACTTTATAATTGTGTTTCCTAAATGTGTTAGCAATTTTGTGTGTGTTGTAATTGTAGTATGTGAGTGTGATGTATTTAATGGGTTGTGTGCTGTTGGTTTTATGTGTTTTACTTTTTGTGTTTATTGTTATTTTATTGTGGTTATTCATATATTAATTAGTACATATATCAAGAATAAAATCTTGATTAGCGCTCAAAACCAGTCTGTCATTATTTCGACAGTACCAGTTTTTGTTTGACACCTACACACACAACAAAACCGAAAAAGTGTTGTAGTATATATTACTTAAATGAGAACATGACTTAAGAATCGTTCCTTTTTAAAAGGGCGTAAGTCCACAAAAGCAAACTTTTAGAAAATTTTAAAAAAACTTTCTATTTTTTAAATATAAAGAAAATTTTGAAATGAAATGTATTTATTTTTTGGTTTACCTCTTTTGCATTACACTACGCAAGAGTAATTTTATAGTTTTTTAATTATCATGCTTGTTAACAAAAATTTTTGAAATTTGAAGACTTACGCCCTTAAAAAACGCTTTGAAATTAAAAAAATAGCATTTTTCCCTCAAAATGCTTTTTATTAAGGAACAGAATTAAAATGAAAGAAAACATTACAATGGTTTAAATCGTAAATTACAATATTTGCGGATGAGCCGCACAGTCCTTTTTAAAATAATTTGTTTTCAACATTCCCAAATACCGCAATAGCGTTAAGAATATCATTTGTATTAACGATATCAACTGCAGGTGGCGGAAGATCACTCTTTTACACTTAAAATGCTATTTAAGACCGACTGTGGCTTGGAAACATTGAGATAGGAGACAGACGTGGGGTGGCAAATTAAACATTGCAAGTAGGCACACGAACGCCTAGCCGATGTTGTGTATAGGCCTAATTAATGTAAGGGTAAGAAAACATTTACTGTTTTAAATTTATTTTTTCTCTGTACAACTTAATGCTCTCCACTAGTCCAGTGATCCTGTTAAGCGCTTTTGCACGATTTAATTAATAATCATCATCAAAATCATCAGATCGTACTGAAAACCAAAATGGTGATGAGCTGAATTGTTCAAAAGCGCTTACCGGGAGACATCAGACTGACTCCCTGACTCGTCAGAGGCAACAAATGGAGTCATGCAGATCTATATATAATAGTCTACAATCTAATAATAAAAATTTCGTTGGTTAAAAAAAGTCTTACATCAAAAATGTAAAATACAGTTCAGGACGCTACAAAACACCGTTTTTGATTATATAGAAAAAAAATTAAGCTTGAGAGAAAAACCAAAAAACAATTATATGATTTTCTCTCAATAGGACTACGGAATAAGTTTTATAAAATTTTAGTGGCGTAAGGGGAATTTCTCTTACGTGTTGGATCTCCCTCCCGTAAATCAACCAATATTTTATTGCTGATTCAAGATTTCAGTACCGCGTTACCTTCAGTATCAATACACAATGCCAAACAAATAGAAATATACATAATGTGTTAAAAAACAGCTGAACAACAATAACTTTAAATATAAATTGTCCGTCACCACGGAAATAAAAATCATTTTTTTTTATATTTCGAGCAAGCCGGCACGAAATTTATAGTTTATCGAAATTATTCCGTTTTTTACCAGTTTACCACATCATCGACTGTAACGATACCGACCTTGACACTACATAACCACCACATCGCGGGCTGTGACGACACAGGATCCCCCGGCTGCGACGAATACCGACCGGAAGAGGGACGTTGGACCCCAGGCGCCTCCAGAGCATTCTTGTAGAGAAGTCTGGTGGCCTCTCCAGAGTCGCGAAGACGGAGGACCCTGGGCGCCTACGAAGGGCTTCCGGACGGCAATCCCCTCCCCGAAATCCAGCGATGTACGACGTACGGGAGGGGATTACACCACCGGCCTTGACATTACACTCCAGCACTTCACCTTAACTGGTTTCCGGATGTGACGAAAAATAACAGCACCTGACATGGACTTCATATGTCAACAGTAAGTTCAGTACTTGAAACAGTACAATACTGTAGTATCAAACAAACTATTTGAATAAACTGAAGAGTGTTATCAAAATATTAATTCTTTGTACTCGTGCAATAACTCTTAATTTTCCATTGAATGTGTATCCTAATTATTTATTTTATTAAATGTCGTTTTATTGTGTTTCAGGTTGTGACAATACTGGCGCCATCAGACTTTGACGAAACTATCAACTATCTGTGGAAGAATCAATAAAACAACACCATTATTTTTATTCACTTGTTATCTTAATTAGAAGTTCAAAAACAGAAAATAAACCACATTCACTGTACTGTTGTTAATTTATTTGTATTTGTTAGGAATCAAAAAATCCAAAAAGATGGGGAATATGCAATGAAAAATGCTATTAATGATTTCGAGTGTGGATTTAAGTTGGAGAGAGGATATTTAATAATGCAAGGTGTAATCTGAGGTCTGACAGCTCTGAAATAAAAAAATATTAATAACAATAGAAATCAGACAACTGTGGTAGAGATTACAGTTTTTGATCTTGGATCACTTTAAGACACAAGCTATGATAACCGATTATCGCAGTTATAATTCAGACAGGAAATCAGTTTCAGCCAATATCAGTCAGACAAGATACGTGACGGTGTAAACAATATACAATATATATATATATATATATATATATATATATTGCAACGATACGTTTAGCATAAGTATATGTATCGACCCCTGACTGAGGTATGATAACATACGAACGCACGTATGAGATATATAAGATGTAAATAATAAAAATAAGGTAATAATTAAGCGTTAGATATAAGAGATAATATAAGAAATAAACGTAGTATTTAATTTTAAAATAAATAAATATTGTAAGTGAGCCTGCATATGGAATTAAAAGCTTAAATGGTTTTTAACCGTAGCGAAGGGGAGAAACCGACACGCGACAACTGGCAAGGGTGACGTCAGAGCGACATGCCGCCGCTTGTGTATCAGTCTGCGTGTGTGTGCTAGTGTACTTGTGTAAATGACAGACAGGTTGAATTATGCAAACGAGGGTGGAAAGTTTTACACAGTTTTTTAAATACTGAACGAAAACCAGAAGTCACACGAATCAGCGACATATGTAAAAACATAGCTAGCACCTGGCGCTATCATTGAAGACTAATTGGTCAATGATCGTGGGAACCGTTCAGCCACCGTGTGAAATTTTGCCATAACTGCCATAATTTACACACCTTAATATTCATAATTTGCATAAACAAAGTTTAATAATATACCTAACGATTTGTGAAATAATATTTACAAAAAAGTGTGCGCTTCATAGAAAGAGGCGTAGGTTGTAATTAGCAATTAAATCGACGCGCGGACCTGTTCAATTTTGTCCAAACATTTTCCAATAGGAATGGGACGGAGGCAGTAGTATAAACCCCCAGCGAGCGACACACTCTTTCTCAGATGAACTCAGATAATTTACGTGAAATCTACGCATCTCGCAACAGCGAATTTTACAAAGTCGAGTAATGTTTTTCAACAGTATTACATAACTTGTAGTGCGATGGAACCGGCAGTACGTCGGTGCGAGTATTAATGAAACACGAGTTATTGTAAAAGACTATAATATCGAATCTACGAGAAGTTGTAACCACGATGAACTTCAAGAAGTACGCATAGAACTTCGAGACATCTACGAGGGACAAGACAAGAAGAGGAGAGGAACCAGAGCAGAATACGAGAGGACGCGGAGACAGCCACATGCATATACATCCAGCCGTACATCATCACGACGAGAGGTCCACGTCTGAACTCAGCATCCAGTAAACGGAGAGAGGAATTTCAACTACGCAGAGACAGTCAAGGTGATACCGAAGAGGATCAACAAACTCGAGAGTCCGGATGACGGTAACGACAAAGTTAAATGGTTGCAGAAAAATGCAGGTGAAGTCAGACATTTATTTAATATTATAAATGTCCCTGAGGTCTATCGAAAGAAGCTCTAGATTCCATATACAAGTTTACAAAAACATTAGTATATTTTTATTTGTCATAATGAGTAATAAATAAGTTCAAAGAATAATTGAACAGAGCATATAAGTTAAATTTATTAATCTCATAAATAAATGGTCAATATAGAACCATATTTTATTATATTTTATATTTTATTAGAGAATTAACTTCAATTATGAGAGTTAGTTAAATTGATGATTTTTAATTAATTGAGACATTAATAAAAGTAATAAAATATTCTCTATTGGTAATTTTTAATAATTGTTTAATAAATTAATTGTTTTATTGAGTGGTATATAATAAAAACCACACTTGCAAAGACAAGATAAATAGTCAATTCCAGACGTGTGAATCACGTATTATATTAATATGTGTTATGTATGATATGTCTGTGTAAATATTTCAAGTCATATATGTTTTATGTTTGTATATAATATGTCTTAGAATATAAGAGATAAGATTTAAACAAGTTATAATTACATTATATTCATATCGAATATAAGGGTTCAAATAGTAATTAACCCACACAAAATAATAATTAATATGATAATTTGAATTTTTAAATTATAAATCAAATGAATATGATTTTATTAACACAGTCGTACTAATTTCACAACCAGTACTAAATCCTCTATACTCTTTACTTGTATTAAAATTATATAACGATATTCACGTGCTTATCGACACTCAATCAACGACCAAAGCCTGCGACCCAGCCGGGGAACATCAAGGTAAATATTGCAGAAGAAGAGTATACCTTCTAGACGTGGGTAAGTGCGCACAAATGAGTAAGAGCATATGTGTAAAAGTAAGTGTCTAAAAATAACGTTGTAATATATATATATATATATATATATATATATATATATGTATAGAATTGGATTCATTTATTAAAATTTACATATTTTATATATTCCGATTTACTAATGTCTTACAGCCAAAACTGCACTGTGTAATTAAAAGAAAATTGTCTAAAGTCTGAATAGCGACAATAAAGTATGAAACTTGTGCAGAATAGGTAGATGGAATTATGCAAACCTGAATACTGCACATAGGAGACAAAGACACATCAAGTAAAGACATAATTGATAACGGACGCCTCAGAACATTTAAATAACACTGTTCAGTTTCAGTTGCAGAAAAGCTCACCGAAATGGTGACACTATACTTGCCATTCTCTTCTATGTTAGCAGCCCATAGGCTGGTTGGCAGCAGCTCGCCATTCTTCAAGCTTCTCTGCTTTTCTTTTCAGCTCACAATATGATGTGCAGTTCATATCGACCATAAGCTGTTTCATGTAGTCTAAACGGGGTCGTCCTCTGTGATTCTTCCTTTCAATTGTTCCTTCTATTATTCTATTAACCAGCCCATTGTGTCGTAGTATATGCCCTATAAACGTAGCTCTTCTGCCTTTAAATTTCGTAGAAAGTTTTCCTCCTGAGCTCTTCTAAAGACTTTCTCATTTGTTATCTTCTCCCTCCAGCTTATCTTGAATATTCTGTAGCACCAGGTCTTAATTGCTTGGAGTGTTTCCTTGTCACTTTCGCTGGCCATTGAAATATCTAATTTCATGAAGGTTTTTGAAGTAATGAAGATTTAACTTGCAATACAAGAAAACCTCATATAATAAAAGTGAACATGCAAACAACAAATGTTTTGTATAAAATAATTAAAGAAATGGCACTGTAGAAAATGTATTCATAATAAAATAAAACAAATTTTATTCATCGTGATGCGTGAATTTAGTGTAAAGGAAGATATCCAGCCGGGGTTTTTCATTCGTTATAAAGGAAGGATAACGATATCTTACTATATTAGTGGAATTAGTCGAAATACTACTATTATTCATCATAGGTTTCAAAAAATTTATGTTTTTCATAAACACTAATTAAATTGTTAGGCATGAAAAGTACAACCACAGTCATTAAGATTAGGGACACAGATCAGCTAATCATTAACAACAGAAAAGAATAAGAAATCTGCAGCAGGTGTTTACTAAGCTATCTTAGTACTAAAGTCATTTGCAGCACTGGTTTTTTTAAGTCACTGATATACGCCTGTTTAAAAACGAACCGGATTATTCATTATTTTATAGCTATTTAAATAACTGCAGTCTATACGCCCTTTTAAAACAAATTGATAGACCTACATTTAAAGAATATGAAACATTGAAAAAGTCAAAATGACCGAAATCGTGACTTATGCCCTTTTAAAAAGGATCGATTCATATTTACTTAATGACACTTTCTTTTATTCTTTACCGGACACGTAAACACGTTTGTCCTACTGTTAATTATGTACCGAATTATTACCTTTTTTTGAAGCTGGTCAACAATTTTCGATTTTTAAGTCACAAATTTTTTATCGCAGAAGTTAAGTAGGCTATTGAGAACACTTACTTTATATAGTGCATATCGATTAAGAGTACGAAATGGAAACATTTTTTAAACACGTTCGATTGTTTTGTAATAGTAGTAATAAAAATTGTGACTATCGTGTTTCTCTAGAATTTAGCAATTTATTCACTTATTTTAAGAATTCAAAGGTATATCCTCGTTCATGATTGTGCATGATTACTATCTTACAGCATGTACCGCAGTCTGGTTGACAGAACTACTCCTCATCGGCTAAGAGCTAAAAACACAAAAAACACTATCGCTGACCTGTTCTTCACAGATCAAGAGTAGTCACAGGAACACCAAGAGCGCCCTCTTGATCGTAAAAAATGTATTTCGTTTGCAGCCAAAATTTAATTCCCCACAGAGTTGAGATGATAAATTTAAACAATTTTAAACGAATATTAAAGATACTCAAATGTGAATAACATGCAGTGACAGACTAAATATGATGTTTGATAGAGATCCGGGTCTAGGATCATGAAAGTTAAACATTATTAAGCATTACTTTAAGGACTTCTAAGTACACGTTTAAGTACACAGACTTCTACACAATGCAGCGTAGTGCGTATAATTAGTGTTCTTGTTATCATCTCATCCACTTTGTTATCGCTATTACTTCTATAAAGTTCGTTTGTTCAGGAAAAGTTTACCAAAACAGTTGTACGCCTGATGTTATGCTAGCGTACGCAATGTAAAAACTCTTTCCCTTATTGAACACTGTAAAACCACTGCCAAGTTTCATATTTTGAATAACAAAAGTTTTATTACAATAGGGATGAATTCAGCGAAAATCTTGTTGCTAACAGAAGAAGGGTGGAACCACAGTGTCTGCTTCAACTGATAAGGGATGAGTATTTCTCCGATCTGTTGTAGTTACAAAGTCTTGCAAAACAAAAAAATGTATTCGATAAAATTTAAGCGGACTAAATGAACCTCATTTAGGAAAACTTTCTTAACGATTAGTCGCCGTTTTAAAAAGAGGTATTCCGAAAAACTGTTTTTACTACTATAGCAGGTTTTATCGAATTAAGCCAATCTTTAACGGTCATATAGACTGTTTCCTTGCAAACGATACTCTCTCTCACTCTCTCTCTCTCTCTCTCTCTCTCTCTCTCTCTCTCTCTCTCTCTCTCTCTCTCTCTCTCTCTCTCTCTCTCTCTATCTCTATCTCTCTCTCTGTCTCTTTCTATCACTCACTCACTCACTCACTCTCTTTCTTTCTCTCCCTCTGTCCTACCATTTACTGTCGAAAGAATGACAATAGTATTAAAAAATACCAATAGCCTACTTAATTCTTCAAAAGAAATAAAAACATTTAAATTCTTCAAGAAAATTCAAAATTATCTAATACTGTCTGTTTACAATACTGTAAATCTCATCACACGTGTTTTACTTTAAACTAATATAAGCAGTGAATTTTTCAAAACGTCTGTATTTGCGTCTATATTTCAGTCGCCACATCACTGAATCTTCGCTACACTTCACTACACCTGAAGACACATAACGGGCGATTATGAGATAATAAGGATACGTAATCCCACTGTCGTGTGATTAGCGTATCGCATAGTCAGGCAACAGGAGAACGACAAGATGGAGCAGTGTCCTACCAAGTAAATTGAAACGATGACAACCGATACAAAGGTTATGATTCCAGAACCATAGTTTAAAATGCCTGAGTTTCATCACCACAACAGTATGGCGACTAATCCTCATCGGGAAGAAGAACATGAAATTTTAGATTAAATTTTGTGTTTTTGTTAAATTTATATAGTCAACGCCACAAAACAAAACACCGAACATCTTCTGTGGTAGGGGAATCAAATCGTATTCAAAAGAAACATTAAATAATACTACAACAACATTTTTAAAAGCCGTCTCTGGTTTCTTAGTTTCCTCATTTCAGGATCGTCCGCTCTGTCAGTTTCCTTCCACAACCCACAATAATTCTTACTCCGTTTGGTCATGTATCTATAACAACAATTTTCTGGTTTGCTTCTTCAGCGCTGATATATAGGTCTACAGTTCCACTTCCTAACCGGAAGTATCGGTCTTGAAGGATACGTAAGTATTGCAATCTATATTCTCTATCCCTTATCACTCTCGTTAGTTTCGACTCTCTCTCTATTTTCGTACTTCTCAAGAAACCTCATCTGCCCGATTTTTTCTCTTCTTTATATTTATTGTTTCCGTTACAGAACCATATGCCTATGTAACAATGTAGTATATGAAAGTTTAAAAAAACAGATTTTTTTTAACTATTATAATTTGATGCCATAGATAAAGAAATGCTTTTCAGAGTGGACCTTTTATTAAAAGAAGGGTGGAACAACAATATCATCCTCAATGTTAAGGGGCTAGGTAAAAATATTTTTAACTATTTTATTGTAGTTAAGATTTGTGGGGGGTGGAGCAAAAAACAAATCTATAGAATAAATAGAAAAGCAGTAAAGTTAACTTCTAAGCAATGAAAACTGATTACAGAATGTTTGAATATTAATTCGAAAAAAAAAATAGTGTTGCTCTATTCCATAAGTACAACTAAATTTACCTTTGTTTAAGCCAATCGTCTTTAGATAGTTTTCTCCTACAATGGCAATCGTAAACATTTATACAAACATTTACACAAAATAATTCAATTTTAAGAAACTTCAAATCTTTGCACATAAAGTCCATATGTTTTTCACATTTTTTTTTCAATTAGTTGATGCGAAAAATATTTTTTTAAATTACCGAAGAGTCTTATTCGAAATGACTTAAAGAAAGCGTCTATAGAAAATTATAAACTTGAATCTGGAAGACTCACCAACATTTTAACTCTGTCACAAGATATTAAGATTAATTTCATGTAAGTAAATGGCATTGAGGATTCGAAAACTTGCAGAAATCATAATAGCATTTTCATGGCCGAATATAAGATTCATTGCTGAGAAATAAGAAAAACTGTTTTGTAACAACTAGGAAATTTAACCAAACAAGGGATTGTTGAAGCATGTAAAATCAAATTGAACAAAGTGGAGAGAGCGAGAGCGAGAGAGAGAGAGAGAGAGAGAGAGAGAGAGAGAGAGAGAGAGAGAGAGAGAGAGAGAGAGAGAGAGAGAGAGAGAGAGAGAGAGACAGACAGACAGACAGACAGACACACAGACAGACAGACAGTGAGAGAGAGAGAGGTAGTCGAATAACAGTAAAAAAATCACTGATCGTATATGCAGACAATTGTCTAAACATACGGGTAATCTTTAATATATTGACCAAAGAAGAATGAAAGTCACTATAACCACCGCACAATTCATCTTTCTCCTGTAATCGTTATAGTAATTTAACTCTTCTTCTTCTTCTTCTTCTTCTTCTTCTTCTTCTTCTTCTTCTTCTTCTTCTTCTTCTTCTTCTTCTTCTTCCCCAACAAGGATTAGGACTTGGTGACATGTTCCGGCTTCATAGAATTTATTCCCATCTTTTATTTGGTCTCCCTACTCTTCTTCTTCCAGCTGGTTTGTATCTACTTGCTGCTTTTGGTAGTCTTCGGTCATCCATACGCTCCAGGTGGTCCTTCCAGTTTCTTCTATGCAACTCTATTTTCTCATTTAAGTTGTATATTTCCAACACTTCTCTAATCTCTTCATTTCTAAAACAGTCTTGTTTAGAATACCTTTGACCGATCTTAGAATATTAGATCCGCTGCTGTGACGATTTAAATTGTAACAGTAATTGTAAAAAAGGAAGAATTTTAAAAAGTAAGTTTACGAGCGATTAATCAATTTTAAATCTCACTATAATACTTAAAACCCCTGTATGTACTCAGTATGAGAATAAGTAGTAATTAAGAAGTTCAAGGAAACTTTAATAAAAAGGCATATTGTAAATAGTTATTATTGTCGTATTTAACCCTTTACTTGTTGTCAGGCGGTGACCTGTTAATTCCGGACTCGACATGTCTCCCGAGTCGTCTGTAATTTAGGATAAGATAAAAATCATAATGTTAATAATTAAAAATCTGAAGACACAGATAGTCGTTAAAATAACTCATTAAAATTATATATGTTTATTAAGGTATAGTTTTTGTAATTAAAAATGTTAACTTGAATAAATGTAGGGACTATATTCTCGCGGAGTAATTCCCCCTCTACCTTTTGTTAAGTACCAGTTGAAGCGAGCAGAAAAACTCTCTCTCGCTATGTTGACCTCACAGTGTGCAGACGTACGAGCGAAAGCTCTGATAAAATGTTGTTAGTTTGTTTGTTTAATTTAAATGTAGTTTAGTAACTACTGCTACAAAAAGCGTGTAGCATGTACCATTAACTATAAATATGTGGTAACGAGAAGAAATAATATGTAACAACAAAAAGTAAGAGTGTTAAGCAAGATGACGACTCCCTTCAAGAAGTAACTCACATTTCAACATCATTCCTGAAGATGTGATCTGCAGGAACTGCTTCAAGACACGTATACACGGCAGAAGACGCTGTTTAGGACATCCAAAAATCTACATAGACTTACACCGAAGAAGCTTCAATCACCTCTGTGAACTTTCGACACATTATTGACGAGGACCCGACTCAGATGATGACGGCGCGTACGAGGATTCCCAAGACGGACACCCCAGGACGAGGTTTCTTAATTCCATTCTAAAGGTGACTCGATAGCCTGTCTATCGAGAGTTAATAATATTTGTTATACTACACACTTCCAAAAGAGACTTTTCAAAGACAATTAATTTAACGTAAACATTAAAAATATAAATCTAAGAGTTTACTGTAAAAACTCAAACTTCATACGTTGTAACGCTTTATATATTGATGTATCTTATTATTATTCCAAGTAATAGAACCATTCTTCAAATGGTTAAAGAAGTCTTGCAAGCTAAGATAATGAATTGAATATAAATAAAAGTCTTTATTATCAAATACAGAAAGTTAACCCGGATCCGAGGTATAGCAAAATAGAGTCAATTTGATCCCAAAGTTTTATAAAAGAATTTTAATACTTTAGTTTAATTAGTGATGTCATGGGATCTGTCAGTAACAGTTGTTAAATAAAGAGAAGTCGCCTTGTTACACACAGAAAATGAGTGCGTAAATCAGTACAACACCTTCCCTTGTTTCCTTACACAGTTAGTAAGTAATTTGTTCAGTTAATTTGATTTGAATACAGTTCGTTACAACGTAGGCAGCCCATGTAATTGACAGAGGTCAGTTAAGATGGGTTCCCGGGATTTGTAACGCGGAAATACGTTACAAAATTGCGCAACTCTGCTTAATTTTATAAAGGTGTTGTAAGCCTCGTGACGCATACAAATTTGCGCCACTCCTTATTTATATAAAAGGTATTGTGTTACTGTTATCTTGTAAGAGTAATTGTGTACAGAGTGTAACAAACAAAATTGTGCCACTCTGTAGTTTTCTTAATTTGTTAGTAAATTAAATACTCCCTGAATGTTATTGATCTATGCACTCAGAAAATGTAATTAATGTAAATTTAATTTTCAAAACATATCTCATATCTTACGTATCTCTAAAATACGTAAATGATAGTCAGCAGAAGTTGAAATATCATTGTATGAAGATATATGCATGTACCTACTTGCATACATGACTTGTAATGTTTGGTCAACTGATCAATCTCTAACAGGTTTGTTTTAAGACAATCCATGACCTGTTGTTTCTTGAATACTCCTGCATAGTATATGTTAGACATACACTAACATGTGTCTGTAGTAACAAAACTTTGTTAATAATAATAATGCTCATGCCTAAAGTAGACCCAGTTAATTACGTGAAAAGAATTTCGTAATTTGAACTTGTGAACAAAATAACTAATTGATTTACCTTCCCCAGTTAAAATCAATTCTTAGAAAGGAAGAAAAGTAAAGTAATCATAATCATTCGGAAAGTATATGAATGAATAGATTCAAAGTGTTATTAAGCGTAATAATAGTCCGTATTGTTGAATAAGATTCACCCTAACGTCTGTGCTCCCTTCCGCCTGTTCGGACCTGTTCAGGAAGTAATCGCTGGCATTGTGTAAGAGAACAATAAGAGTAAAACCCCCCATTCTCACTGACACACTCAGCCTACCTTGTGTTAACTAAATAAAGAGGGTGACCTACATTCCAGAAAACAGCTGATCGGTATTCAACTTTGAAAAATATGTGTGTGGAATTTCTGTCTCTCCTTTAGAAGAGAAATTGTTCTTGTCTAATTTGTGTAAATTATTTACTTGAGAATTTATCTTATATATGTGTAATATATGTGTAGTGTTGTAGGATTAATTTTAAGTATGCTTTAATGTGTTAGAATTAAAAAAAAAAATGGCCCAATTCAACCCGGATTTGTTATTAAAAGACGAGCTGTCTTACGAAGCTCTTTTGCGTGGACTACCCCATGCGAATGTAACAGTCGCGGAATTACGTAGGTCGATTCGCGAATGTGGATTTGATACACCCGTGCAATTAAACTACCTAAGTGAACTCGATTATGAAAGCGAGAAAGAAATTTGTAATGCCAAGTATAGTGAGCTTACCTTATTGTCTCAAACCCTCCAAGACGAGAAATCTCCGGCAATAATTTTGCGGACTACCCAGAGAATAGAGCATTTAACCAGGCGAATAAAAAATTTGTCGATCTGGCCTAATCTCACGGAAATACCTGTTGACGTACAAAACCTAGCTGACGAAGCTCTACGCCGCTTACCTTCAATTATTAATGACTTAAGACGAAAATCCGACTCATTCAGGATGGACGAAATAGAGAAGTGCTTAATGAAATTACACATCTCCCCAGTACAATCTCCCACTACTGATTTACCTCCGCCTAACACTGATCGGAACTCACCCACCGTGTAGCAAGTGCAAGCGAACCAAGAGCAAAATACTGATAAAGATTTAAATGCCTCTCCTCCCGAGGATTTTCAGTTTCGTCCAGGAAATCATGAATTGATTACCTCCAATGAATCAAATCGTTCTCATAAAGGAATGACAACTATGAACTATAACGCGGACCTATACGGTAAAATGACTCATCCAGTGGAGAAAATCTTAACAGAAATCCCTTACACCGATGGATTAAATGTTTCCAAACTACTAACTTTCATTAGTTATCTTCTCCAGATAAAAGATCTACAGCAGCTGAATGACTGGCAAATTTTGCACGTTCTGTTACCAAAGTGTAAACCCCCGTTGAAGAATCGTGTCCTAGAAGCCCTTACCTCTACATTCCCAGTAGATGAGCTACATAGCTCTATAATAAAATACTTTATTCCCACCGGCATTTATGAGGAAATAAAAAGAAAGACAGTACTCCGAGTACAAGGAAATCAGGAGAGATTAGCTCATTACATCTCCGACATTAGGGAGTCATCTCGACTACTACGTGTAGACTGGAATGAGACACAAATGGTCGACACCATTTTAATAGGAGTGTCACCTGAAGAAAGATCTCGTCTATCGTTGATAAATAGACCCAATACTATTTCTGATCTAGAACAGTGCAGTATCCATTCTTCAAATGTATGGTACTCAGATCAAAATCGACAAGCAATGAAAACCGCTGGAACTAATAGAAATGAATTGCGAGCACTAGTGCCTGATGTAACAACCTCTCATGAAAGGCAAGCTTTTAGTAAACCTCACCATGTGCGCAAATCTGGTAAGTTAAGTGTAACACCATATAAAGCGGAAACAAAGTAACCACCTCGCAATAAACCCACCTGTTATAATTGTGGCAAATATGGGCACATAAGAAAAGACTGCAAGAGTAAGCCATTGGAACGGAATCACCCCACTTCAAAAAACATGTAAGGCAGGGAGACCCGAAATCCTGTGTCTTCCGCAGCTACTCGAAATCAGATGGACGCAAAGAAACGAATAATAATAATAAAATATTTTATAACCAACGTGGAAGAAAAAAGAGTTCGAAAGAAATCGATCCCTATGTGAGAGAATTTCGTGAAAAATGTAACGCGATTAATAAATGTAACTGGACTAAAAATCTATTACCATTAATACGAGTTGACTTAGGCGTTACCTCCACCATCGCTTTAATTGATTCGGGATCTAGTAGAACTTTAATCAGCCAAGAATTAGCGGACATATTAGCTAAACACCATCTAGTAAAACGGAATCAACCAGTGAATATAAAGTGTGCTACCGCTGATAAGCGTAATATAAACATAAACCTGAGCATTACCGTTAAGGTTAAAATCAAGAACTTAACCTGGATGTTTACAATGTTAGTATGTAAGGAATTAGGACCTGATTTAATATTAGGTGCAGACTTTATTAGTAAGAAAGGAATGATTCTTGACATCTTCGAGCAAGTATATTATTTCCGATTTGACCGTACACGGAAATATAGATTTGATAGTAATAAAGAAAAATATTGTTCATCTAATGCACATGTTATACACCAAGACTCAGATTTGTCTCACCTAGAAAAAAGAGATAGAGTGCGAATACTGAAATTAATAAAAGAATTTTCCTCGGTTCTTACACCTAAACTAGGACTCACTAACCTAATAGAGTATAAAATTAATCTGAGCGATCAGAAAGTAATACGACTACCTCCGTACAAATTGTCGCCTCCCAAGATGGAAGTCATGCGAAACCATATCAACAAGTTGTTGGACCAAGGAGTCATAGAACCCTCTACGTCCCCATATTCTTCACCTTCCTTTTTAGTACCAAAAGGACAAGATAAACACAGACTAGTTGTGGACTATAGGCAATTAAACAAAAGAATAGAATTTGAATTAATCCCTCTTCCAGACATCCATAATGCATTTCATTATTTCACTAAAGCTATGGTCTTTACGGTGATGGATCTGAATCAAGCTTTTCACCAAATACCCCTTTCTGAGGAATCAAAACGTCTAACCGCGTTTGCAGTCCCTTTTAACTTGTACCAATTTACTAGAGTACCCTTTGGAATATCTCAAGGAAGTTCCGTATGTAGTAGACTATTAGAAAGGATATTTCACGATATTAAATTTAAATATGTGTATCACTATTTGGACGACATCGTTATATACAGCGAATCTATGGAACAACATCTTAAACATCTACGCGAAGTGTTATCTCGGTTACTAAGAGCAGGATTGACTGTTAACCCAAAGAAGGTAAGTTTTGCCGTCCCTGAGTTTTCTTTCTTAGGTCACATCGTGAAAGCGAATGGAAAGGTAAGCATTGACCCCGAACGAACCCGCGCTATTAGAGAATTTTCACCCCCACGAGATGCAAAAGGTATAGCCCGATTTTTGGGAATGGTAAATTATTTCCACAAATATATTCCCCATCTTGCCGAAATAGCAGCACCCCTAAACTCCTTACGAAAGAAGGGAACGAAGTTCGAATGGAGCTCACTACATCAAAACGCGTTTGAGCAACTTAAAGAAAGTATTATATCTCCCCCAGTTTTGCAACTAGCGGATTTCACGAAACCTTTCGTAGTGCAAACCGACAGTTCTAGTGTAGCGTTAGGTGCAGTGATATATCAAGAGATAGATAACTGTAGACTACCTATTAGTTATGCATCACGAACACTTAGCGATCAGGAAAGAAAGTATTCTGCATATGAATTGGAATGTCTAGCAATTGTTTTTGCGTTCGAGAAGTTTAAACCCTTCCTAGAACATAAAGAATTCCTTTTGGAAACCGACAATCGTGCGTTATCTTGGTTATTGAATCACCCTAAACAGTTAGGACGAATTGGAAGATGGATATTGAAGTTAAACTGCTACAAATTCAGAGTGCAGCATATAAAAGGTACTCAAAACGTAGTCGCTGATACCCTGTCCCGTATGTTCCAGTCGCCCACTAAAACTCCCGAAAACAAAGAGAATCCGGAAATAGCACTTGCTAACGCCGTAATTACTGAATTCCCCCTTGCCTTTACAAACATTGCCCTGTATCAACAACAAGACCCCTCACTGAAGCCTATTATAGAACAACTTACGCAAGGTATTAAATCCGAGAAGTACGTATTGAGTAGAAACGTACTATGTCACAAGATAAGGAGCGGAAAGGAATTAAGAATAATAGCCCCTGATGTAATTAAGCCCATGCTGATGGAATACTTCCATTCATCTACATAGGAGCCCATATGGGAATCAATAAGACAATACATCGTGTTCGAAAGGAATATCATTGGAACAATATGAACAGCGAAATAGCCAACTTTGTAAAGAAATGTACATTATGTGCTCTCAGTAAACCAGCCAGGAATACTCAAGTAAGCCAACTGATTTCAGAAATCCCTAAGACCCCTTTTTCTAAACTTTATCTAGATTTCTCAGGTACATATCCACGATCGAAATCAGGGAATACAATGTTACTCATCTGTGTAGATTCGTTCACTAAATTTGTTTGGATGTATCCCATGCGACGAGCATTAGCGTCGACGACTGTAAAAATATTACAGGAAAGACTATTTAAAGACTACGGTACTCCAGTATGTATAGTATCTGATAACGGTCCACAGTTTAAAGCGAAAGAATTTAGGAATATGTGTTTCAAGTTAGGGATAGACCATATAACCACTACAGAGTATCGACCGCAAGGCAATATTGCTGAAAGGTATCTACGAAACCTCAAATCTGCGCTAATCGCCTATCATGCGAACGATCACACGTCGTGGGACCAAAACCTGTCCTGGATTCAATATGCTTTTAATTCAGCTTATCACGAAGGTCACAAGTCGACCACGTTTGAGTTACTGTACAAATACCGACCAAACCACCCTTTGTCCACGAGATGGAATATACACGATCTGCTGCCCCTGCAAATAACGGATAAGCAGATAAAGCGAATATGGAATAAAGCCCGCTCTAATTTAAGAGCAAACTTAGAAAAATCCAGAAGATGCTACGAGAAAGGTAATCATAACAATTCAATTAGGTACCAAGTAGGTGACTTAGTAATGTATAAAACTCACCCCACTAGTAGTGCGATTGATAAGACCACCTCTAAACTATCATTCCAATGGTGTGGCCCTTACCGAATCCAGAAGTACCTAACTCCAGTTACAGTAGCCCTGTGCGAACCTGCGACTCGAAAATATGTGCGGAGAACGCATATGTCACAGCTAAAATTGTATAAGAAGAAAAAAGGTAATGGTATAACCCAGAATAGAAAAGGGAATACTAGGTAAGGAAGTAAATTATCCTTCTGAAACCGTGAAAAATGTTAAACGTAGAGTTTGGAAATGAGGCCTGATCAACCTGAGTTCCAGTTCTGCGAAGCATACATTAATGAATACTCATTAACTAGATGGGAACTAACACTCATTAACTCGATGAGTTATCTAGTACTCAATAGAAACAAGATAGAATTCTAAATAGTAAAGATTTAGAAAGTTACTCTACAGAGAGAGAGTAAGACAACCAGAAAGAAAAAACCGGTAGTAGATTTAAGTGATAGAGATAAGAAAGAGTTTTGTGTTTTATTGTGTAAATATTAAGTGTGAATAGTAAAAAAAAAAAAAAGGTAGTTAATAAGAATGTATAAAAGTAGATTGTGTTGTGGAGAAGAAGGAAGTAGATATAATGCTAACCAATAACTATGTGAAAGAAATTACACACACTGACACCATTCATACTCCAAGTCCCCAGTTAAAAAAAAAAAAAAAAAAAAAAAACCGTAATGTGCAAATTAAGCGGTGGAGTATGTGACGATTTAAATTGTAACAGTAATTCTAAAAAAGGAAGAATTTTAAAAAGTAAGTTTGCGAGCGATTAATCAATTTTAAATCTCACTATAATACTTAAAACCCCTGTATGTACTCAGTATGAGAATAAGTAGTAATTAAGAAGTTCAAGCAAACTTTAATAAAAAGGCATATTGTAAATAGTTATTATTGTCGTATTTAACCCTTTACTTGTTGTCAGGCGGTGACCTGTTAATTCCGGACTCGACATGTCTCCCGAGTCGTCTGTAATTTAGGATAAGATAAAAATCATAATGTTAATAATTAAAAATCTGAAGACACAGATAGTCGTTAAAATAACTCATTAAAATTATATATGTTTATTAAGGTATAGTTTTTGTAATTAAAAATGTTAACTTGAATAAATGTAGGGACTATATTCTCGCGGAGTAATTCCCCCTCTACCTTTTGTTAAGTACCAGTTGAAGCGAGCAGAAAAACTCTCTCTCGCTATGTTGACCTCACAGTGTGCAGACGTACGAGCGAAAGCTCTGATAAAATGTTGTTAGTTTGTTTGTTTAATTTAAATGTAGTTTAGTAACTACTGCTACAAAAAGCGTGTAGCATGTACCATTAACTATAAATATGTGGTAACGAGAAGAAATAATATGTAACAACAAAAAGTAAGAGTGTTAAGCAAGATGACGACTCCCTTCAAGAAGTAACTCACATTTCAACATCATTCCTGAAGATGTGATCTGCAGGAACTGCTTCAAGACACGTATACACGGCAGAAGACGCTGTTTAGGACATCCAAAAATCTACATAGACTTACACCGAAGAAGCTTCAATCACCTCTGTGAACTTTCGACACATTATTGACGAGGACCCGACTCAGATGATGACGGCGCGTACGAGGATTCCCAAGACGGACACCCCAGGACGAGGTTTCTTAATTCCATTCTAAAGGTGACTCGATAGCCTGTCTATCGAGAGTTAATAATATTTGTTATACTACACACTTCCAAAAGAGACTTTTCAAAGACAATTAATTTAACGTAAACATTAAAAATGTAAATCTAAGAGTTTACTGTAAAAACTCAAACTTCATACGTTGTAACGCTTTATATATTGATGTATCTTATTATTATTCCAAGTAATAGAACCATTCTTCAAATGGTTAAAGAAGTCTTGCAAGCTAAGATAATGAATTGAATATAAATAAAAGTCTTTATTATCAAATACAGAAAGTTAACCCGGATCCGAGGTATAGCAAAATAGAGTCAATTTGATCCCAAAGTTTTATAAAAGAATTTTAATACTTTAGTTTAATTAGTGATGTCATGGGATCTGTCAGTAACAGTTGTTAAATAAAGAGAAGTCGCCTTGTTACACACAGAAAATGAGTGCGTAAATCAGTACAACACCTTCCCTTGTTTCCTTACACAGTTAGTAAGTAATTTGTTCAGTTAATTTGATTTGAATACAGTTCGTTACAACGTAGGCAGCCCATGTAATTGACAGAGGTCAGTTAAGATGGGTTCCCGGGATTTGTAACGCGGAAATACGTTACACTGCTTGTATGCGGCTTTCATCTCTCTGTCTCATTATTCATGACTGACTTCCGTAAATAAGCATAGGGACAGCTATTACCTTGAAAAACTTGAGCTGAGTATCTTTCCGCGTCTTGTTTTCTAGTGTTCTTCTAATGGTGCATCACATCATTTGAAACTTACGTAGTAATTTAACTCAAGTCATGAAATTGTTAACTGTTCCTTCAACATATTAACTATTTGAATAACAGTCCTCTTAAAGCCCGAGTTACGTTTCACGTCACCTTAGCTAAGTATCAAACGTAGTTTGTTTGAGAGAAGACAACACAACATTAACTTTAAATAAGGAGTCTGTTCTCGTTTGTGCTCATAAATCACTTAATATTAAACATTTATTAATTTATGGAATTTGATATTAATATTTACTGACGCGAAAATAACTTTATTCAGTTACTGAAGCAATGTCTTATAACCTCGCAACATGTAATGATTTCCAAACAAACTTAACAAATTTCAAATTAATGATAACTAATTCTCTTAAAAAAAATTATTACAAAAATTATTAAATTTCGTGTGCCGTAAGAAAAGCGACAGACTTGGTGGAGAAATTCAATTTAACCATTAACTAAATTGATTACGTACAAACTGATACACTCTTTTTACCTTCACTTTACACAGAGGAAAGAAAATATCAGTTAATGGAACCGCCACGGGAATATCACCGCGTCAGCTTTGTCAACACTAAATAAAAACAGGGTTAGATGCCTCATGGAACTTGTGTCATTCAGTCAACTTTTCTATAACGGTCATTATGTCTGTACCCACCTGAGTTTCCTTTTACGCAAAACTCGAATACGTTTTTAATTAAATATATTTTTGTTATCTTGTTTAATCACCTTTATAATTTTTATTGTTTCCAGGCATTATTGAAGTGAGAACTTCCATAATATACGGCATTGCGGTGCCTGGCTCACTCCTGTACACCTCGCGCTCCAACGGCAGTAAACTGTTAATGTTTTGTACGAATTTTTTAGAACATTTCTTTAGTAAGTATGTGTCTGTACAAATTTGCAGAAAATAGAATTTAAAGAATTTATCTTTTATTTAAAGGATTTGTTTCTGTTGTTTCTTTTCCAACAGAAACAAATCAAAGAATTTGCATACAATGGGCACCACAGGCCAGAAACAAAACCTCTTGAAACCTCGCTACGGAGTGCGTACACTCGTGGTTGGCTGCAAATTTTGCCGAAGTTAGCGACATTTGAATCAGTTCAAGTGTAGCATTTGAATCAGAGGTTTCTGTTGCAGCAATTACTTTGTTGCATACCTCTTTTCTCTATGCCAATGACAACTCCTCTCTCCACAATCTCCTTAATCTACTCCTTAATCCTTCGCATAGAGTGGAACTCACTCTAACAACTCTTTCCTACTCGCTAACACCTATCATAAAAATTTTGAGCCATCCGTCAACCATCAAACAGCTACCAATGTTTACTCTAACCGATATCATATTCGCAAGATGAGCGTATTGTACCGTAATTAAGAATATTCATACTCATGTAACTAATTAACCTGACCATTTAATGCAGTTCGTAAGACTATATTTTTTTAACTTAATTTTTTTTAGTTTTTAAATTTTTGACATTTCTTTCTAATTTTTAATATTTTATTTTTTAATCCCTCTGGGGGGTTACCCACCACAAACCCCCTCGCTGCGCCAATACTCTGTTAACTAAATATGTTCTAAATTAATAATACGTTTAATATCTTTTTTCATAAGTTTTGTGGCAAAAAGAAAAGTTGCTATTATTTTTTCAAATTTCGTAAAACTATAAATAAGCTTCAAAGTGAATATTGGATATAGTAACATAAATAAATTTGGCGTGTGTAGAAACCTTTTTTAAAATCAACTTCTCGTAGAATTTTTACTTGATCAAACAAAGTAAAGCTGTGGGTTCGACAAAAGAATACACGAATATCATTTATGTCCGACAAAACAGGAAAAATCAACTGAAAATAAATAATATACAACTTAATTCACTTCTGTGGAACGATCAGCGGTTAAAGAAGATTAAAATCGGAGGTGGTGGAATTTATTTGAGTTATATACAATTCAGAAGTATGAACCATAGTAGAGGATAGATACCAGACGGACGATTAACTAAAGTAGAGAGTACAAATAGGAAGAGTGTTTGACAAGTCTGGATGGAGAATGGTGTTTGTAGACAATGAAAACTCACACACGAGTTACAAGCAGGAAATATTAGTTGAAAGTTTAGTACATTACGTCTTGTGTTTTGTATTAACTTATTCTGTGTTCAGTTTTACTTACAATAGGAAGAGTGTTTGACAAGTCTGGGTGGAGATTGGTGTTTGTAGACGATGAAAACTCACACATGAGTTACAAGCAGGAAATATTAGTTGAAAGTTTAGTACATTACGTCTTGTGTTTTGTATTAACTTATTCTGTGTTCAGTTTTACTTAAACATCGTTTAAACATTAAATAAAATCCTTGTTAAACAAATTAGTAATACTTTTTTGTGAGTCTGTACACCTGAGGTGACCAAAGTTTGTGAGTGCTTAAAACATTGTGGTTTTAATTGTCGTCTCTAGATCAGTGGTTCCCAAACTTTTCAGTACGCAGATCCCCTCCCAAAAATTTAAAAATTCACGGACCCCGTCTGAGTTCTGAAATAAAACAAACAGTAAATATGATAGAAACTCTTATATTTTAATTATAAATGTATTAAAATTAAAATTCTCTTGACTTGCAAAATTATATTAATGATATTAAACATAGTTTAATGTAAACAATGAAGCTGTTTTTGCACAATTAGCTCTGCAATATTGGGTTTAATGTCTGATAACTTCAATATTAAGTAACTCTCGACATCCAGTTTATTTCTTAACTTCGACTTTAATACGTTAGCAGAGAGAATGCGGTTTCACACAAATAAGTAGAGGAAAGCACAGTTCAACACTTCAAAGATCTTTTTCCGAGTTCAGGGTTCAGGATAGTTAGTCATTACATATAACCAGAAGTCAGCTAGCTGTAATAACAAAAACTGTAATTTTAATGAACTGTCAGTTGAAAATTTTGCCAATGAATCTTCTTTTTGTAGTGTAAAGAGAGGTCTAGTCAGTTCGGCTGACAAACAGATCTGCTACACGACATGATTTAAAGACATTATTAAAACCATTCATTTCAAATTACTTTTATAATTACAATTAGTTTGAACCCTCCCCCCTCAAAAAAAATACTGGAATCTTCTACTAATTGTTTTAAGATTCTAAAATTTATATTTATATTTTAGAGTATAAAAAATCGGAGAATATAACGGTATACCCTAGATTTTCTTAAAAGTGTCTGCGGACCCCCTGAAACATTGTCGCGGGCCCCACTTTGGGAAGCACTGCTCTAGATGGTTAGTCCAGGAGAGACGAACTTGGCGTCCCATAGAATCTCACGTTTAAAAAGTGTAACATTAAATGAACAAGAAAGATTTTTTTTGTACTGATGGAGAAAATGAAAACGTCAGTACCAGGTACAAGAGAAAGAATTATTGATTGTAGTACGGCCGACTTATGAATTGCTACAATTGCGAAAATTAAATTAAAAAAAAAGGTTGCACAGAGACGGTAGATGAAGAAATAAGTCCAAGAAAAAACGAGGGTTACGACTCGTGAAAATTTACAAACAAGCAGAATGAAGAACGATAATTGGACATTATCGTGTGGGTCTTAATCAATTAAAATTATAATTGACCAACATCTAAATTATTGTGTTCGTGCACGCAGGCGACCTTCATGTTTATGTGTATTTCTTTTACGTTCCAACGGCGGAATTGTTGAACGATTCAAACATCATTAAAAAAAGTGAATACTTCTGTGCTGTAGGCTACCGCACAGCAAACGGTAGAACAACTAGTTCTAACGACGCTCACTTATAGCCTAACGGCAAACGTACAAACTAACTCAATACTGTCAGTGTTTAAGTGATGTTTTACTCGGAGAGCGTGGAAAAGTCGTCCGTTTGAACGTAATCTGTCCGTAACATCTGTGTTCAACAGCGTACGAGATTGATGTGAGTGAAACAAACTACGAACTGTCTGTTTATGTCAGACACGCACACTACAACTCCGGTCGCTATGAAACACATCACTACATCTAAATTGCAACTGTACACAACATACATTTATTTGTTGTTTCCAATTTGCAAATAGATTATCACTGGACACCTAAAACAGGTACATGTCCTAACTTCAGAATTTCGAAAAAAATACTTGGACATGATAACCAACGACGCGGTATTAGAAGAATAAAACAAGTAAACACAACTTCTTAACACAATGAAATGAAGAAATGTCTCTAATTTATGACATTCAATGCGGTATGAGAAATATAATGTACTACAGATAAGGCTGCAGGGAAACGTCCGAGTGTTGGCGGAAGTAGGGTAATACGTGAGAAAATAGACTCTATAAATGGGAAACATAAAATGGACCAACAAAGACTCTGAAATCTACAGACCACCTGTAGCATGTCTAGAATTTGGCATTGGAGGGGGTTGTGTCCGGTCGAGTCGGCTTCATACAAAAAAAAAAAAACAAGTTGAGACTAATCAATATCGAAATCTTTAAATTGGCTGAAAAACGTGTGGTAACATCCTGCAAGCAATCCCATTAACATAAACTGTAATAATACCATCTAAATAAGCGTTACTGAAACGTTGTTTACAAGGTACTTCTGGACTGAATTGATTTTCCTATATTTCATATTTCAAACAGGTAAGCAAATACTCATACGCAAATACTGTGTAATAAATTTGTTTTTATATTTTAAAAAGAGTTACTATCTACTATAATAGCGTACAGAGCTAAAAAAATAATAAAACAGCCTAAAAATTGAGAGATTAACAAAATTCCTCGTCAGCTATTTTGACCCTGCGGGCACCGTTCATCCCTATCCCCTTAAATACGCTCCTGGACACCACGAGCAATTTGCTGGAACAGTAGTCAAACTCAATGGAGACGATGCTTAGCTGGAGGAGAGTAGTCCTGAACATATCTGATTTTGTTAGATAGAAAAGGAAATTTTGTTGACAGAGAAAACATACCTTTGCTTACTCGATAAAACACTAAAAAACCGGAATTTTTTCTCTTCAATGCTGTGGTTTCATCCTTCCATCTTACCCTCGGTACTACTTCACCTAAATTCTGGACTCTTAATTTTGTAATCTTTTTTATCTCTTCCTGCTGCTCAAACTATATCAGCCATTATGTCTTAATGCACCTTATTCTGATCTCTTCCTTTAATGATTGCTCTCTTTCTATGTTCATAAAACGTCTCTCCTCTCGGCCAACTTTCCTTTCGACAAGAAGAAAAATCCAAAAGATTCTTTTTACAGTTTTTCTTTTTGAAATTTTCCTGGTTCTCTTCTTCTTTTCCTTTTCAAGCACATTCATTACATTGCATACGTCCCTACTGCTATTGTTGCAGCTTTGTAGTAGTTTTGCACCTAACCTTCTTATTTTTAAAATATGGTAATGCTACAATTAATCCATTTCGATCCACAAAAGACGTTAGTCGTAACAACTTACGAGGAAAACAGTACGTTAATGCAATTTGTAAGGTCCTATATAATTTATTAAATATTTTGTTCAAAATATTTAATAAATATTTAATAATAATATTAATATTATTTATAATATTTAATAATAATAAATAATTTAATAATAAATATTTAATATTCGTAACCATCATTGAGGCCATTGGCCATTTAGTGCGCTGCGGATCGACCGTGTTTTGTTTACGGAACGAATTTGACTTTACACTGAAGGTTCAAACTTCACTCTAACAAAAAGTAATAGATTCCTGTTTACTAACCTATGATATACAAGTGTAACTGAAACATTCAGAAGATACTGGATACACAGCATCTTTGCCGCACTTTAGTACCCAAAGATTCGTGTCTCAATTCGCTTCCATTCATTTAATGGTCTGTTTTAGACGCTACTATACTTATCACTGTTCTACCAACACTGTAGTTAAACCTATTAAACATTTTAATTACCGTTAAAAAATGTTTTCGTTTAATTAAATAAAATATTAAGTGAAAATATTATCTGAAACGTTAGAAGATCTAAGAAACGTCCCTACTAATAGTTTAAAACATTGACAAAAATACTTTCACAATCACATGAAATGCCTTTATCACATTATTTATTTACGCTGGAGACACAAAGACTTAGTACAAATTAAAACACGACTGAAACATATCCTTAGGCAGTTAATTATTTATAGTTTTATCAACTAACCTGTATTCGTTAGATCTGTCTATTCTATAGGAATGTATTACACTTCTGTGAATTTTGTATTACGCGAGTAAATTTTTATACTCAACTATCACAACAACAACAGACTAAAATAACAACTAGAAAATTCGCTGATATCATTTCCGACAAAATCTCCCATTAAACTAGGCTATATTGAACTAAAAAAAAACATTATTGTCAACATATGTTTTATTATTAATGTACTAAACATTATTTAGGCTCTGCTTATAAAGTCAACAGGGAATCAGAATAGAGGCCTCCTTTGATCAATACGTTCCAAAAAAAATCAAAAGCAAAGAAGAATTTCGACGAAACCGATTGACATGGTAATGTCTTTTATAATCTATTCAATAGGGATTTTTCTAGGGAATTGTAGAAAGTCTCCATGGATTTTCGTAATTTTTTTTAATTGTCTTCCTTAAAGCTTATAGAAAAAAGTTAAAAAAGAATGTTTTACCGCTTTTGAATTTAAGGGTAGTTTCCTCCCCTTTTTCGAGGGTAAAAATAAAAAATTTAAACTGACCCAAGGAATCGATAGAAAATCAAATTCTAAGTAAATAATACTGAATAACGTTTTTCGAAAAAATGCGTTGTTTTTTATTTATTCAGACTTGAAAATTGCGTTTTTTTGCGAAAAATACGATGTTTTTGGAGCGTTTTTCGTACTTTACTCGAAAACTATCAACTTTTCGAAACAAACTTACAAGAATCAAAATAAAAGCTAATTCAATAAGGAACAATTGACACTTTGTTTTGTCCCCATATATTGAATCGTTATCGAGATATGCTATAAACAAAATGTTAACTCTTAATTTTTTAACTGAAGAAGCGAAATTAAACTTGATATTTATCAATGTAAAATAACGCAACTTGCAATGATATTATTACTAGATGAAAGCTCTTGAAATTTCCTATAAAATGGTAAGTCGATATTTTGCATACCTTGAAAAAACAACGAAGTTACAGAGCAAAATAGTAAAAATTCTTAAATTTTTTTTTAAATCAAAAATAAAATGGTCGCCATTTTGTCAGTTTTGCATATTGATGCGAGATATTGTAGATTTAGATTGTGTATTATATTAGGAATGTGCTCAAATTTTTTTGTTTTTAATGTATTATAGATTAGAAATGCGTACCGTTTTCGTAAATTTTAATTTTTTTGATTTAAGAGAAAATTTGTAGTTTTCAAAAAATATCTTGAAAACAAAGCGTTTTATCAAAAAATTTATATTGACCAAAAATATAGTTCATAAAAAGGTGAATATTTTCATTCTTATTTCATGTTTTTTTTAAAGTATTTTTTGACAAGTTACAACTGTTACAAAGTGTGTTTATAAGATTTTATGATACAATGTTTTTGTTTCTAAGTACAATATCTTAGAAACAGTAGGCTTTTTTACTATGGTCCATCCCAAAAGAGTTGTAGCCCTTTTAATTGTCTACAAAATGCATTTTCTTTTATTTTTTATCTATAAAATTAACCGAGTTATGGTAAAAAATGTAAGTCCTCAACGATGATAAAATTCGGTAACTTCTTATTTTATCAACGGCTACTAAGTGGAAGTCGAAAATAAATAATAAATATGAAGTATTTTGTATATTATAGTTTTTAAGATAAAAATATTTTTTTATTATTTGTAATAAAAACCCAAAAAACCTATATATACCCATTTCGAGGGCTTTAAACGGTGTCCTAAGGTTTTTTTACATTTTTAACCCTTTAGGGGCGTTTTTCAACCCTTTAAGGGTCAGAGCGGTCAAAATTTGTTTTAACTTTGCTGTATAAGCTTGTAGGAAGACAATAAAAAAAAACTTACGAAAATCCATGGAGACTTTCTACAATTCCCTAGTTTTGCCGATTTTTACGCCTCATTGAATAAACTATTAGCTGGACATCGTTTGAAACTTTCTGTAACATTTTATTTACCGTCACGCTGTATGACGTCATCATTGCGTGACGTCATCATTGCATGACGTCATTGGGATTGTTGTAAATAAAGGTTTGTTTTGATACGTCGCTATATATATATATATATATATATATATATATATATATATATATTATAAAGACCTTTTGTCTATCTATCTAATTTCTGTATATAATGATAGAACAAATCTTACTTACCCGTGACTTTTTTACTTTACCTGGGCGCCAGAACAAATCCCAGATACAAATGACACGGATTCAGCTTAGCTCAGAGCACAGAGACACACTATCTTAGGATTCGTTCAGTGAGGGGAATATTTAAGGGTAATCGTTACAAATAACTCTTAAATAATGTTGAAATTTGTTTAATTAATGACTTTGTTATTGTTTAAATTTCTTTAAAAGTTAATTTAATGAATTATTGCTAACATAAATCTTATTGGTTAATGAGTGTGCCTGAAAAGTGAAGATTAAAACGTCCAAACGACCAATTGCTCTTATCTGGTTGATTTAGGGATATATATCACCCAAACCAGTGCTAAAGAACGGGTCTGCAATAATTTGCACGTTCAATACTACACCTCACTCTCCATTCAACACTCCTATATTACTTTATATCTAATCTTAATAATTAAATACAAAATTTGAATTTATATAGTGTCTTTTAAAATGTTTATTGATTTAATTTTTATTTTGTTATTTTATGTTCATTGATCAATGAATATATTTCTTATCTGATTGATGCGTCGACCGTAGATAGTAATCAGTAGAGATACTCCTTTTGATGGTTCGGCTCAGAAGAAATGATGTTGACCAATAACGTTGACTGATGATCCTGGACAATTACAGATGCTGTAGCTACTCTGGTGCACAGGTCACTTCACTGTTAATTAATTATTTAATTAATTAATTAGTTATTACGCAGCGAGATTATTTATTGAACTTTACTAGTTCCTCTACTACTGCGGACCACTTCGCGAACTGTTTATTTAAATAAATACTTTGCGTTGTTTGTGCAATTGAGATCGTATTTAACAAACGTCTTGCTTATTTAATGCCCGAACGAAGAGTGCTCAATTCCCTCATTCTCAGTTAGCGTCTACTCTTAATACAGGGTTGTGATTGGTTGTTCCAAATAAATCATGCGTTTTCCATTTGAAACAATATCGAACAGGTCGGTCAAACTCTCCTTAACAAGTTTGAGATGGTAGAGAATTTCTGGCTAATTTCATACTTCCGCTGTTTGCAAATCGTTTGATTACAGGTATTTGCAAACGTGTTTTCAAAGATCTGACCAGAGAATATTATTGCTTTGGTCTTTCTCTGTATGTGTGTGAAAACACCTAATTCGTACCTAGCCTAATTCTCTAGTTATATCTCTTGGCGTTCTTCTTCTGTATAACTTCTTTAAATGTTAATTATATTAGTTGATATTTTGGCTACTTATAGAGCTTTAGTTGCTGAACACTATGCAGGTTTCAGAATTGCCGTATATTTATTAGGTTTGAAGATATTGCAGTTTTAATGAATAAAATTAATTGAATAAAATTTCATGTCTGTGCACGCGTCAGTAGTAGCAGTGGCGAGGTTAGACAGAGATGGCTGTGATTATTCCCTCCCTCTCTTGCTTACGCCGCTAGACTAGCACAGTTTGACACTTTCATATAAGGATCTGATAGGTCAACTATATATATAATATATATATTATAATGTTAAAATTTCATTATATATATATATATAATGTGTTAAAAATAGTATCACTGCAAACAATTAAACCAGATTTATAAAGCGTCATGAAAGTTTAAAATCAAGTGTTAGCACAATTTACCAGCCGGCAATCATTAACTAAAACCGCGACCGCTAACATGCTAACGTCGTCGCAGATTAAAGACCTAACAAGCAAACAACACTGCATAGCTGTAGATAGGTTATTGTCTCTAGTTAATGGTTGTCTTCGTATGTGATTCATTATGATTACTGACTGACTGATTGTTTGTTTTGCGCAAATGTTATGTTTAGCTGGCGGCTGAAAGACATTATCATGCTCTTAAGCTTTTACCATTTGGTAAACGGTACTGTATCTTTTTTTCGATGACGTTACACATTTTGGATCACGCATTTTGTGGAATGGCCCCCAGCCTAAAAACATTATCGTGTTAAAACGTTTAAAAACCTGAGTGATCAGACGAAATGAGGCTTGGGCATTTTAATTTTGTTTAAATTTGTTTTATGCACGCACTTGTTTGTTTGTACTCTTAAAATCTAACAATAATAATAAATTTTAATTATCATGGATGAAGCGTTGTACTTAAAGTGATGTAAACTCCGCTTTCTTCAATTGATTGTTTACGAGTAGCTTGTTTCGGAAAAAGACTATTTACACATGATACAAAAAATTGGTCTCTGTATTGATACTGTACAAATTCATACACCCATTCTGAGGTTTCACAAAGCCGTAGTTACAATAACCTGTAATGCCAAAGGATAAATCTGTTTCAACAAATAGTAACTTAATGTGTGTTAAATATCCATTTAAATTATAGCAATTTATTTACATATGTATTACACGTTATTTAAATACGAGGCGAGTTTTCTCAGTAAAGTCTACTTTGATGTAACCGCAACGAATCGGAATATCGTGTTTGTTCCTCATGTTGTAATACTCGGCTATACGCTATTCTGTACGTGATGTGTGAGCGATTTACATTTAGTACTGCGATGGATAATCCGGTTTTTTGTTAGAAAAAGACAATAGTGATGCTGAAAATAAAATACATATTTTGTAAGTTTTAATTACCAAACGTTATGAGTGACAGTGTAGTTAGGCAATGGTGTTGCTTGTTCAGGAAAGGGCATACGAATATTCGTGATGAACAACACAGCGGACACCCCGACAGATGTTTAGTATAAGGAGTGCATGCTACAATACGTGGTAATCTGCGCTTTATGTTTCCGAATTGCCTATTCAAATTTATAACGTTACGTCGTCAATGTTGTATGAAACTTGGTTTCAATGTGATAGGGAAACTTGGTTAAAAATAATATGAATACCAAAAATGTTAACCTGTACACATAAGCAGAAACGTTCGGACTCATCTCAATCATTTTTGAAGCGTTTCGAATGAAGGAACACTAGACGGCCACTAGAAGGAACACTAGGACGTTTGGGCCGTTTATACACTAGAAATGGATCTTGGTTATTCTGTTTATCAGTTTGCAACGATTCGAAAACGTCAAGACTCAGGCGGCGGGCTTTCACACACAACGGAGTAAAACAGCTGTTGAAAATATTATATGAAAAAATCGTGGAAGGCAAGTGTAGTTATGTGGATAAATAAAAAAAGGCTGTAGAATTTTCTGACTGTAACAAATAATTTTCTTTATTTAATGTGTTCTTCTTTTTTGAAAAAGGATCTTATTTTAAAAACTACACCTCGTACTTAAGTATTAAATAGCCACATGTCCGTATAATTCATTATGTACTATTCTGTCTCTACAAAAATTATTTTTAGTTTTTCAGTAGGTCAATTAATAAGATTAAAAACAGAAAACACGCGATAGCTGACGCACAACGATAAGGAAAAAATGGATATACAAAGAGTGCGGTCAGCAAAGTGTACGGACAACAGGAATGTTGCAAAGAGTGCGGACAGTGAGACACTCTGATACCTGAGGAGAATAGACTGGGATGGTACAAATATTGCAAATATTTGATATGCGACATGTGCGGACACCACCTCGGTCTGTGTAGGTGGCGATTGAGGACAGACAGTGAAAATGTTTCGTTTAGACCATATCAAATCCATTCCAGTCTCCCATTGTCCTTTTCCAGGCTTTGGACTGGCAAATATGATAGAAATCTATTATTGCCAATCATTTTTGTGTTTAAAATCAGCTTTAGGCATCTTCTTTTTTATATTTGTGTTTTTGATTTTTAAAATATATTTTTAGTCTTTTAAGTTTTTGATTTTTTTTCAGTTATTTTTCTAAGTACTGTATATATAAATTCAACACCGAGCTACTCCAGTTTTAGAATGAAAGGAGTAGTTTTAAGCATGATTTGATACCGCTTTTTTCCTTCATATTTTTAAACTTTTCTTTCTATACTTTCGTCCATCTTTACGTAGCCTACTTTCTTTTCCTCTTCTTTCCTTCCATGCTCAATTTCATTCTCATATACATACTGTTGGTGACCTCTGCTTTGTTTTTTATATATTGTACGACATCTTTCACATTGAGTTTGAGATACTGTTGATTTTATGATGCCATTCAACAGCGTTGGTTGTCCTGTGTCGTCTTTGGTAGCACGTCCAGAGCGATAAAGGGATTTCTTCATTTTCCAACCTTCGCTCGAAAAAGTAATCGAAAAACCCAGAGAGTTCTCATTGCCTGGAGCTTCATAATGGATCTCGACGAATCCATCTTCCACATGTTCTGACTTAAGAAAGGCGGGAGTTGCTCACATCTTTATGTGTAGTCTTACTTCTTGGTTTTCTCTGCAGTCGCTGGTGAGACCAAGTTACCCTCCACAAACACTACTTCACATTAAAAAAAATCAATTATCTCTGCTACAATGAAACTCCTCAAAGCGCTGATATTACCACAGCTTCGAAGTTAAAGTTGATATTGTTTGGTTTCCAGTAACTCCAATTTTAAGTTTCTAGAAGTAGTACAACTTTTTATTTTTAACTAAACATGAGTAATATAGAATTATCTTATATTTCATAACTTTAAGTAAATATAAATTGGGAAAATTAAAAACTAATGCAAATAACATAAACACCAAAAACTGTAAAAAGCTTTTCCATACTACGTTACGCGTATTAAGTAACATGGAGGATGTTAAGTAACATACAGATAAAGTTAAAATGTAAATTGATTTCTGACAAGAACATCAGAAGCGTGCAAGTTTTGTTGTGAAGGGACAGCACGTGTCCGCAAACTGCGCAACATTCCTGTTGTCCTCACACTATTCGCGATACCAAAAAATAAAGTGAATACATAAAACCGATTTGACATAAGACACTAATAATACAAAAAAGTGACATCGTAACGCGTTAATAATCAGCATATATCGGTATTACGATACTGGCTGTTCAACACAATTTCAAAAACAACTAAAAAGAAATTACCAGATATATTCATCGTATTTTCGTGTAAGCAGAAAGTGAAGGCAAAATTTTCCTTACGTTTTCAATAGTTGAAGGGTTTGAGACATGCCTTTGTCAACGCTTCGTAGAAATTTATAACAACTATTTAATTTAAAACGTGTCTCGGCGTGATAGCACGGAAGGCGATACATTTCTCCGCCCACTCTCTTTCGGAAAAGAAAATCAAAAGAAAGAGGGTTCAATATTAAATAAAAGAACACGTTACAGGCTTCGTCTGAATTGTTGATTAGAAAAGATCTTTCTCTTTTTTTCATTGGATTTCTGTTCTGTTTTAAAGTAAATTAAATATGTTAACGAGGAATTAATTAAATTTGTTTGAACTGTTACCGTATCGTACAGAAAAAGAATATAATTGTAAAAGACAGCATAGAAAACAAACAAACGCAAAAATAACGATACAAATTACACAAACAAAAACGATGTATATGGAACAGTATGTCCCAAATGCAATAAAGTGTATGTGGCCCAGGCAGGAAACTAATTATTTTTGTAACACAAAAAAACTTTCTTAAATCAGGTACAGGCCTATAGTAGTAGCCTAGCAACCTAGTTTCCCACGCTATAAACAGAAACACCATTTCTCGTACACAGAAAGTCATCACCATCATCATTATCATTGTCAGCATCATCAACATCATCGTCGTCGTCGTCATCGTCATCGTCACCATCATTATCATTATCCCTCAAGTATTAAGGCATTAGTCTCATGGTATATAGCGCCTTCTAACTGTGGTACAGCACACACCGAACTACCGCCAGAGAAAAACCAATAGCCCTATGCATTTAACCACCTGCATTGACGAGCTGCACAGTGGTTTTATGTGTTCACGTGTTGACGTCCCGTTTTACTGACTAAGGCCCGCTTACGCTAACCATACAGCCATATTGGCCTGACCTGTTGGATTGACTCAACCTTGAGTTGAGCCCACATCACGTACAGCACGACGAACGAACGCCATGCAGAACGAAATCCCTACCACTGGTCCCCTACTATACCCCCTACCACCTACGACAAAGAAAACATTCTTCTTCTGCTACTACTACTACTACTACTACTACTACTACTACTTCTACTTCTTCTTCTTCTTTTACCATCCTGAAGTAGATTTGAACACCTGTCCTCTGGATTCAGAAACTTTATATATATACACATTGTGAATTTAAATTGTTATTTTACAAATATTTTAAGTCGAATTAAAAATCAGACCATCGTTTTCTGGCCCTTCCTAGATTACGACTACCCTGTGGATCATAAAAATGTTCGGCCTTTGGTAAAGAATCCTTTCATATGAATGAGAAGAAAATGTTCCCTCCATCTATTTGGAACTTGCCAGAAATATAAAACTACCCCGGCCGCATCTCGAGCGCTGCGCAGAAAAAAAAAAATATGGACAGGCAAAAAAAGGGCAATTTAGAAAACCTTACATCACCGGTCACCGGTGGTTTCATCTTATTGAAACCAAAGCCGTGCAACCGAATGTCAAGAAGAATTAGTAAACAAATTCTGGCATTCCACATTAGCGCTTATTATTGAAAGTTCCAGTAACATAATCGTCAATGTTGAAAAAGAAAGGTCCACTAATCCGATGTGAAATCCCAGTATACCATAATGATTTCTGGTGTATTTCACGCGCGAGTTCTCTATCCAGAAATCACAGTACTGCCTGTTTACAGATCGTACAAATAAAAATGAGCTTCATCAGACATTAAAAGGTAATCAGTTATGTTAGGATTTCCATTTACCAGTCCAAAAGTAAAATCTAGCTGCTGTATATCCATGTCTCTAACCTAGGGGAACAATCTGAATTGTACGTGGCTGAAGTTTTAAGTCGCGATAAGCGATTTTTAATTACCATTGATAAAAGTTTTATCAATTGAACCTTTTATTATTTTTTTTAACTAACTTTGACGGTAAGTAATACTTAAGTTTAGCAAGACTAACGTCGGTACGAATTTATCATGGAATATTGTACTTATGAACAACGGTGGTTTATCATGGAATATTGTACTTATGAACAACGGTGGTCTTCACAGGTGTGAAGAAAGGCTTCAACCCTTGTTAATGAAACCGCAAACATATAACGAGTCGGTAAAGAACGGAACGAATATTAAGTTTCACCTACAAGAGATTTGTTTTTAAATTGAAAGTAGGCGGGATTCGCTGGCACGTGCGAACACGAGCGGGCGCTTATGGAGGCGCGTATTGCGAAACGCACAACAATAAACGTTGTTCATTGCTGCGAAACGCTTGTTTGCAATAAACGACTAAAAACTTTTTAGAAGACAAAAATAATGCATCTCAACGCAGCTAAAACATTAACAGCAGCGCTCTGAGAGATTGAAAACTGTCCTTTGGAATGTTTTACAAGAAACTTAAATTCAATTTACGTTTACATTATCTCGGCAGCAGTTTCAGAAAAGTCATAAAATTAAAAGAAAAATTTTATTGTGATGACCTTTACAGCCCTCGTTGTCGCATTGGTTATTACGTTTTTTTATTCTGTGCACGAACTTTCACAATATACTTTTCATTGCCTTTTGTCCTACAATTCCATTTTTTTCTAATTTTCTTCAGCGCTGATGAAAATGAGTTCCATTGTTTTTAATACACGTCAGACCAGACGCCTAAGGCGTTCCCCCCGTCCCACTCTACGTTCTTTGTTTCCCTAGTACTCGGTAACATTTTGCTTACACTGTCGTCAACCTTATTTGTAGCTTGCTCCCACCCCTTGCAAATGATATGTCCAATATCGGTCTATTTTGATTATAATTTCGAGCAATTAGAGCTTAGAAATTCGCTGTAGCTCCCGCACATTCTTCATGTCGTATCTCTCTCTTCCTATTGATCGTTACTGGTCTGATCGTTATTCACGTCCTTTTACAGTGGCTTACAAATCATGAGCCACCAAAACTATATTTTCTATGTGAACCCAACCAGACAAACAACTCTAAATAATTAAAACCGCCAGATCATTTTTCTCACGCTCAAAATCTGCCATGACGCGGAAACGGAGCATTTAACAAAGTTTAAGTACTTGGCTTTACAGTGCTTTTAGCTCGGTAATAACATCAACACTAACGATATTCAGTAAATGTAAAATACAACAAACTCTCTCTTTCTCCTGCCCGATTTCTCTCTCTCTCTCTCTCTCTCTCTCTCTCTCTCTCTCTCTCTCTCTCTCTCTCTCTCTCTCTCTCTCTCTCTCTCTTTCTCTTTCTCTCTTCCCCTTCCCACTTTCTGCCGCTCAACTCCTTTCGCCTCTGTGAGACATCGTCAATAAAATAGGTTAAATTTGTCTTACTATTGTAAAATCACTGCCTATTGTTACAAATTAATCGTGCAAGTAGTAAAACAAACAAAAATGTATTATTAAAATACAGGTTTGTATATACATTTTTCGATGTTACTGGCGGAGTAACCGAGAACTTGCTTTGCGTCGCGTTCCATTAGTTGTGCTGTGCAATACTACAGTATGACTTAATGGAACTGACTGGTCAGTAACACACACACAAACCCCTCCTCGTCACTGCAAAGCAGACCGATCTGTATGTCGGTGATTCGGTGTGAGCTGTACCACGACAGGCCAGTAGATCTGATGCTTGAAGGAAGATGATGATGATGATGGTGGTGGTGGTGATTGTGGTAATTATTTGTTATTAAGTTTTAAAAAAATTTTCATACACCGGAATGTTTACAGCGTTTTGTGGTGTGTATATATATATATATATATATATATATATATATATATATATATAACGGATGTCTATGGCCTCAGCCGCCTCTCCGTCCCCAGTTTCCGATTCTTTTTGCCTATGCCCATCTGCCACATATCCTCTTCCAAGCCTCAGCTCACCATTGCTTCCTCCACATCATCCCTTCAACTTCTACTGGTTTCACCATCACCGGTTTTTCTGGAGGCATCCATTTCAACATTCTCTTAAGGCACCTAGATGTTTACAGTATTTAAAACAAAATAAAGGCATATATAGAAATAGTCGGTAGAAGATAAAGTTTTGGCGACGTTTGCTATCGATGATTGCCTGCTGTTCTTGATTGGCAACGTCTGGTATTTATACTGCCGTGAAGGTGGAATAACGTATGTTAACCCCGACTGGCAGTCGACTTCGCATCTGATTGGCTCTGGGCTCGCCTGTGCTGTAAGTTGTGAAGGACCAAGTGGAGTCATGCGTTATCCGCCTCTGTAGTTATCTTTCTTCACTTTCTATTTTCTACCTTCTTCTTCCAAAGCGCTACAGCCTTGCGTGGACTTCGGCTTCCGCCACTGTTTGCCTACACTCACTTCTTTCTCGTGATTCCTATCCTTCCCAATTCCGCTTCCAACTCTTGCAGCCATCGCCTCATCGGTCTTCCAAACCGCCTCTGTCCACCCATCTCACCATTCAGGATTATCTCTGGTCACCTATTTCGACCCATTCTCTCCACATGTCCTAACCAGCCAATGCTTCTGGACAATATAATTCTGGATTATAATTCCTCCTTCGAATACAGTATTAGTCTCATAGTTGTTCCTCATCCTGCAGATTTCTCCTTTTTACTTCCATGTTCCATAAGGAAAAGGAAGTATGGTGATGGCAAAAAAAATCGTGTTCGAGGTAATTGCAGATTCTTATTGTACTACCCTCAAAACATGAAAAAAGTCATTTTTCGAAAAGTGTCTGTGTGTGTCTGTGTGTCTATCTGTGTGTAGATTTGTTTCTATGGCAAACGATAACAGCCTCAAATTCAAACAGAATTGAATAATGTTTTGCATACAGCCCTGAATTGTAGAGTACTCAAGACTTGTTGTTTTTGGTGAAGATCGGTTAAGGGAAAGGGGTAGTTTACCAGCAACATTTTATGTTTTAACAAGGGTAATTTTTCTTATGACGAATGATAACTGCCGCACATTCAAACAGAATCAAATATTTTTTTACATACAGCTCTAAATTGTTAAGTACTCAAGGTCTGTTTATTTTAGTGAAGATCGGTTAAGGGAAAGGGGTAGTTTACCTGCAACATTTTATGTTTTAACAACGGTAATTTTTTCTATGATGAACGATAACTGCCGCACATTCAAACAGAATCAAATATTTTTTTGTACATTCCTGAATTGTAAAGGAATGAAGACCTATTGATTTTGGTGAAGATCGGTTAAGGAAAAGGGGTAGTTTACCAGCCCCGTTTTATGTTTTAACAAGAGTAATTGTTTTTATGACGAACGATAACTGCCGCACATTCAAACAGAATCAAATAATTTTTTGCATACGTCCCTAAATTGTAGAGTGCTCACGGCTTGTTGATTTTGGTGAAGATCGGTTAAGGAAAAGGGGTAGTTTACCAGCAACATTTTATGTTGTAACAAGAGAAATTTTTTCATGACGAACGATAACTGCCGTAAATTCAAACAGAATCAAATAATTTTTTACATATGTGCCTGAGTTGTAGAGGACTCATGGCCCATTAATTTTGGTGAAGATCGGTTACGGGGAAAGGGTAGTTTACCTGAAACATTTTTTGTTATAACAAAAGTAAAGTACTTAATTTTGATAAATAAAGTATCCTGATAAGAAGATCTTAATAATCCACTGCAGAAACGTAGATGAAATATCTATAAATGAAGAGGCTAGTTAAACGGGGTGGGGGTAATTTCTATAAACGAAAATTATAGTTGAAAGGTGAGGCGATAATTTTTTTGATATATGTACTACGTTATCGGCAACAAAGAAGTAGCTTGTTGTTAAAATTCCTTCCCGGCCTGTTTGGCCGTAGACCAATGTTTTCTGCAAAACCAGACGTTTCGGCAGTGCCATCGACTTCCATCATCAGTGAAAATCTAGTGCGTTAACGTGAGGTGGTATACGTTAGTGACCACAGTACTGTGGTTAAGGCTGAAGCAGTAAGTAGAAAGAAGTAGTTTCGATGGAAATATTTCATTTCGAAAATGACTTTAAATATAAATCTTAGAACATGGAAGTCATGTATGGTTCTCCATACCGACATTTTTACAGGGCCATACATTTTGTTTATTATTTTCCGTTCAAACACTTTCAAGCTTCTGATTTATCACTGGCATAATCAGAGTTCTACAGAGTTAATTTTAGTAGATCGAGAGATAATTTTAGATCTGAAGAGTTTCTTATTTGCATAGTATGCCCGAGATTCCAGCAATTACGTGTTCTTAATTTTTTTTATATTCTTTTTTATTATTCACATTCATTCTTGGATATGTAAGACTTTCTTCTCCTTCAAATGTATAATCCCCGATCCTACAATTTCGGATAGCTCTTCTTGCTTATGATGCACTTACTTTCATACATATTTTCGTTTATATTTATAAACCATAAATATGGTTTCTTGTTTATTTATATTCGGGCCTATCCATTTTACATCCATATCCCGCCATATTTTGAAACATTTCTACAATAAATGTCATATTCCTGGTAACGAAAACGATACCACCTGCTGAAACGTTACTGTGAACCTGTGTATTAATTTAATATGTATATAGACACATATAATAATAAATCAACTATTAATGGTAACTATAACAGTATATAATAAGATAAACCATTGTAATGAACATAGATGTAAGTACACTGTAATATATAAATGAAAATTTGAATCAAAAGAGGCTCGACTATGCGACAGTCAGGCACCGACAAAATAAGTTACAATAGACCCAAAACACCCTTACATGTCATAAAAGCATAAAATGTTTTGTAGAGTAAATACAGCAAAAAACGCCCATGTACCGTTAGGTTAACAGTAATGTGTCCTTCAACAGACAATAGATGACACGCCAATAATTATGACTATTTTAGAAAGTAGCGTCACTTTTTAGGAGTCTAACGAACGTCCGCGTAAGTCTATCGCCCGCTCTCTGGCAACCAATCACGGATAGCGTCGGTAGTGAGCGCGAAAAAGATACAGCACCGGAATGGGTACATTCGAATTTACCGGCAAATATTTCAAATTCAGGCCAATGGAGGTATGATCAACAAGAGCTGTAGTGAGGGAAGGACTCGTAAAACTATAAAAAACAAGTGAAGCAAACAAAAAAGGGGAAGTCTAAGTTTAATTTTCACGCAAAACACGGGAAACCTGTGTTACTCGATGTGAGCATTTCAATACTATAATTCTGAGTTCAACTCAATAGATTAACTCGGTTAAATAAGTGAGAAAGAATTACAGTCATCAAGAAGTTTATTTTTTATGTGTGCGCGATAGTACGTACGGACCAGAAGATGTTTAACTTGTGCGCATAGATTGCAGCAAGAAGTATACTTATTTATATGCGCGCGACGTTTAGTACTAACGCAAGCGAGTGAAGTAAATAAAGAAGGATTAATCAAGCGTGATTAGTGCAAAGTGTAGTGCGATGTTCAACGCAGGATTACAGTTCATCATTCTTTTACTTGGAATCCAGCAACAAGTAACAGTATATCATTTATGATTCACAACTCAATAACTTAACATAGAATTTGCATCTAAAAAATAGCTCATCTCATTCTCAAAAGACCCACGAGTTCAGATACTAACTATTACAATTTATGCTATATGACATGTTAGGAGAATTATTGTATAGTAAAGTAAGTAAACAAATTATAATAATTATAGAAATGGTAACGAAGTTGAATAATTGAATCTATTGAAGATTATTAAAGTTCATAGTGTGCCGATGCAATTTTTAAAAATTTAAATTGCCCGGCCATATTTTGGGCCGACACGGCTGGCTAAATTTCAGACTCGGTGTTGTTGGGAGACAAGAGCGGCTTTCACCCGTATTTGGCGACGTAATCGGGCGGGCAGTGGCCGTGCTGGTTAACGCTAGTGGCGATGCGATAAGGTAGGCAGTTTTAACCTTGCATTTAACTCCTGTCAGCTGATCACGGTTCGACAATTTGTAACAAGTTTTTCTGGACCGTCCTCAGTTCATGGAACGTGTTATCTGGTCTCATTTTTCTTCCATCCGCTGACATGGTGAGTTGGTCCGACGGCCTGGAAACAGACTTCTTGACTTCTATCATGAGCGAATAAAAAGGAAGTGTCTCAGGGTCCCCGCCCCCAGTCGGTATAAAGGTTCGTGGATGGCGACTACAAAACCTGTCACCTCTGCAGAGCTATGCTAACATGCTCCTCCAACGCCATCGGATCCAACCCAGGAACACCAAGGAATGCCCAGGAATACCTATCTATACTCAACCACTACCATGAGCGAGAACTTCATGTGAAGAATTGAGCAGACTCCTCTAATGACCAGGAACACACCTGCATCCGTCACACATGTTACAGGACTGAGTAAATTTTACAAACGCAGGTGGGATAATTACAGTTTATAAATTTCATACAACAACACTATAATGAGTTCAGGGAAGAAACGGACATATACAGATATATATACAGATATATATAATATATATATATATATATATTCTATTGTATCGGGTACGTACGGTTTAAACCCCACTGTTGGGTTCGTCAATTTGTAATCGGACGAGTACGAGCGTCTCGTTATTTTCACACAATGTAAGCCTATTCGTCGATATAAACGGGTATGCTCACCTGTCTCTACTCTCTTCGGTCGTTTTAATTTACTTCAATTATTTAAATATCTGAGATATTTGGAGTTGTGGAATATAGTAATTTAATTAACTAATATTAACTTATCTCCCTAAGAAAAATATCAGTGTTAGTGTACTTGAAACTTAAATAATTAATGTGTTATTCTGTAATTTCGTTCAACCCTATTATACCTTGAAGAGAATTATGTATAATTTTGTATTTTAACGCTATTCTCTTTGGTGTCGGAGAATTCCGCTATAAGCGTTGTAGTACCGGGGCAACGAAACTTAGAGGTTAATTCACTGGTTACGTTAACCAATTATTCTATACTTAGTCAGTTACTTTTTTATTCCCAACTCATTAAATAATACTCCAAATGACAAGTTTTTGCAACTATACAAAGGTTCTTTATTTGTTCACTTCTTCAACATTAAATAAGATATGTTCCAACTGGCATACAAAAAGGCTATAGATTGCGTGAATCGATTATTGATCAGTCCGATACTTTATTTAGATTCGGTTATATAATGTGTTTTAGTTTGTAATTAACTTAATTCAGGGTGTGAAGGTTCTTGTAACTGTGGGGAAGATTAAAAATACATAGATAAGAATGCAAGATTTACAAATTTGAAGTGTTGTGTAGTTAATATGACTTATACAATAATAATTTACCAGACTAGAACGAAGCGAATCGTGTGGGCTGTTGGTTGATAACTTCACTGTTCTGAATGACTATGTTGTACGATTTTCTTTCTTCGGATGTTAATAAAATGGAATTCTTGTCCTGTTCACCTCGGAAATACAGCTCCCTGGATTGATTTACTGCCAAACTGGTTTCTTCTGTAATTTCTGGATCCAAATACGTTCTTCTCTCGTTTGAAGTAATTGGTGATGTTCCGTGTATTTAAAAGGTTATGAGTTCCAGTGTAGTGTATATTATTGGTTGTGATACAGTTAACTCTTTATATTGGGTTTAATATATCGTCAATTCCTTTCGGATATGGGACAATTCAAGTCCTTCCTTGTAGAACCCAGTTATTTATTTTTTATTGTGATATCATACTATAGCCTCGTTTGATTAAATCGTACTGGCAAGAGTCAAGAATATTATCATTAAAATTTTGTGTTTTATAAAAGGATCAAATAATTTACAATATTCCGATTATATTAGACATTTCTTAGATTTTTTAATCTCATCACATTCAGATCATAAAAGGCAATAATTCAAAATCAACAACTCTTCATTTCCTGTAGTCCATAGCAACCCATTATTTTTCTTCCTTCTCCATGTTTTGTATATAGTGTTTATTTCATATATTTTTTGTCTATTCCTTATTAATTTGCTATCATATCGGAATATAACTTTACCGATAGTTGGTTTATTATTTTCTACATATATTCTGCTGGTTTTTTGATATGAGCCTGTTTCTTTTATATTTACTACTTTTTTCGATATCAAACGTTATCAATCGATATCATGGCATTGTGGCATTATCATAATTTGTATAAATTGAGATGGTTTATTATATATCATTACTAATTTAATGTTTTTTCCTAGCTCTTCGAACCGTATTCATTAATTATTATTAACTTATGTACCTAACCTTTATGTTATGAGTAGTTATATAGTGTTATTGGCTGTTAGGCCTTTTATTGTATACGGACCTACCTTTGTTTATAACTGGTGAACAACTATAGCCCTTTTACATAAATTCATACATATAATCAAATCTTAACTATTAACATTTACATAAACAATTATTCTTTTCATATCTAATGACAATTTTATCTTGATCTATGGATCACATATAAGAAAATTGAAATCTATTAACGCTAACTAGCTGCTTCCCACATCATTCTACAACAGTAATTGAATAATACATCTTGTTTCATTACCTTTCATTAACTCAACAAGTAATTGGTATAACATAACATATACTTTATCATAACATTCGTTGTCACAAAATAATATCATTTGATTCAGAATCCTTACTTGCTATTGCTATAAGGTAAATTATTGTTTCATTTTTGTTTACTTTCATGGTCATTTACTTTGACAATTTCTGTACTATTCTACTTCTTACACTTCTCATCAGTATCATATTGATTTACTTTTCACTGAACATAGATCATTAACTATTGTCTAATTTACAGGTTTGTTTATTCTCGTTATTTCTACCTTGCATCCTTATTTATCTTTATCTATAATTATAAATGTAATTATTAGACTTTTGTTTTATCATGGGGTTAGATATTGACTTGCTTATTATTTTGTTAATATAATATTTATGTAACATGGATGACAGCATTTCTGTTGCGTTACATATGCTCCCCCTCCTAAAAAAGTTTAGTTTACCTGAATGAAGTTTAGGTCAAATAAACTTGTCTTTTTCACATGCCTTTTCTTCATATCAATATTAATGGTTGACGATGGGATTCTCAATGTAACTTCATTAGGCTAGTATTAATAATTCTTTATTTAATAACATTTCATTATTTCTATTAACATTCTTGATCATATTTAATTTCTGTAAACAGTATTTGTTGATAGTTGGGTACAATATTCAATGATACTTTAGGTTCACATCTCTTCTACTGTAATTACTGTAATCACTGTATTTCTCAATTATTCTTCTGTCATCTAATTTCTTTCTGTTTTCTTCGTCCTACTCTTCTGGAAACTGAGGTCATTCTTGCAACTATTCTAATATTCCTTAAATATTTAATTTCCCTAACAATCCCTAATATGTGCGTTGGTACAGTTCGGAGAGGCACTGTTTGGCTTCATACTCTGCTGTCCACACCACACCTTAATATAGTACTGCTGGAATTCATCTACAGTCAGCTGTAAAATATAATAATCTCCTAATAATCTCCTTAATTATTTAATTATAAATATTTGGGAATTTTTTTCATTGTTGCTTTTATATTTCTTTATTACTATCCTTCATACTTTGTGATTCCATTTTAGTTTCCTTAAACATTCTTTGATGATAATTCTGACAGTTATCATTTGTAATTATTTTTGTTTTTTCTTTCTTGTTGTGATAATAACGCTAAGTATCTTCTTCATTTGTTTTTCTGATCTCAATATTTTCTAAATAGTTATTGTTTGATTATCATTATAATTGTGTTTCTGACTAGATACAGTCCTTAGCTCAACTATTATTTTTCTTATCGTATTTCATTATTTTGGCTGTTTATATTTCAATTTATTATGTTCATAAATATTCTTTCTTTCTCGTTTTCTTTAATATTACATTGGTTACAATCAATCGTTTACTGAAGTTGTTTCTTTCACTTGGCAATGCGGTATGTATTTTAGGTCATATTATTTTTCTTTTATTATTTTGCATAGGTAGACTTGATGTAAAAACTTTTATCTTGGGGTTTCATTATTCATTATTCACACTATTTCTTTGTAGACGTTTAGTAATAATTCTAGTTTTCTTCTGTAATCTTGGGGTTTCATTATTCATTATTCACACTATTTCTTTGTAGACGTTTAGTAATAATTCTAGTTTTCTTCTGTAATCTTGGGGTTTGTTATTAATTCTTCTTAATACCTTCTTCATAACTATATTTTAATTCAGACTTACTTCATTTTGAACGACATGTTTTCTATTTATATAATACTGTTCAAAAAAAATTCTCTTTTATTTACAAGTGTTTTCTCTTCAAAATTGGTAATAAGTTGTTCTTATTGTATTTTAGAATTTATTCATAATATTTCTTTATGGACTCCTGATTGTATGTCCCCTTAATCCTTTTCGTGATAGGGTTCATTATTTCATATGTATTGTTATTATTATTTTTTGTTATCACATATGGCCCACTATATAATAATAATAATTTTTTAGTTATTCCCTCTAGAGTGCTTGGTAGCTCCCTGTTTCTTATTAATATTTTCTCGCCCACTTGGTACTCAATTGGTTTTGGATTATTCTTTTCATATTTCCTTTTCTTCATTTCCGCCTTGTCCATTACTCGGTTATAAAATTTAACGGTTTCAAACTGATATTCTGGGTTATTTGGAAAGTTTATAATATCCTGGATTTCTCTAGGTGGAAGCCTTTCAAACATAACAGTATAAGGGGTATTTTCAATGGACTGATGGTAAGATATATTTAAGAATTCTTCGGTCAGTGACAAGTATTCGTACCACCTTCTCTGTTGGTCATGACAGTAAGTTCGGAGTATTCTGCCAACTTCCCTCAATACACGTTCTGCCGGATTACTGCTGGGGTGGTATACTGAAGTCTTATATGTTCTAATGTTGTGTTTTAAAAGATTATTTCTCCATTTACAGCCCTTGAATTGCGTACCATGATCGGTGATAATAGATGACGGTTTACCAATCTCTGTTATGTAACGTACAATGACTATTTCCAGAATTTTTTTGGTCGTGGCTCTGCTAATAGCGTAGAGTTTAGTGTATTTGGAAAAGTGATCAAAAATAATAATTATGAGTTTATATCTATGGTTGCCTCCACTGCGTGGGAATGGTCCACATATATCCAGAAATACCTTCTCCAGCTTATATTTGGATGTGATAGGGATCATGACTCCCTCCTTCTTCTCATTATTATGTTTAACCATCTGGCAGATGTGACATGCTTGTATGGATTTTTGCACTTTTCTGGTTATATTTTTTTATGTACACTTGTTCTTCCAGGGCTTTGACGATTTTCATGGCTCCCATGTGTCCATATCGTTCATGGTAATCCAATATCAATTTGTTTTCCACAGCGGTGGGAATTACTAGTTTCCAGTTTATTTGTTTAGGGGTAACCTTAATAAATAATCGATCATCATGTATACAGTAATATTTAGTAATAACTTCATCAGCATTTTGTACCTTCTGGCGTATGTTTATTAATTTGGGATCCGATTTTTGGTGTTTATTAATTTCATTTGTAATAATTTCTAAATCCTTCCGAATTTTAATGACATGGTACACTTTTGCAATCTGTTCCTTTTCTCCATCGAACGATTGGTCTTGTATGTTTATTCGGGACAAGATATCGGCTGCTATGTTCTTTCTTCCAGGTATATGTTCCCAATCGATTCAATACTCTTGCAATGCAAGGACCCATCTAGTTAGCCGGCCATGACTAAGTTTACATCTTTTTAGAAATGAAATTGATTTATGGTCACTTCTTACGGTCACTGGGTATCCAAGTATGTAAGTTCTAAATTTATTGCATGCGTACACTACACTTAGCAGCTCCTTCTCGGTAACGTTATAATTGCGTTCGCAGTTGTTAAGCACTCTGCTGGCGAAGCTGATTACCATGTGATGTCCTTCTCCATCTTCTTGATATAGGGTAGCTCCTAAACTAACATTGCTCGCATCACAATTTAAATAAAAGCGTTTGTTAAAATCAGGGTGGTACAACATAACAGTTTCTAAAAATTTCTTCTTGATTAATTGCAGAATTTTATCTTGTTCTGGTCCCCATGCCCATTTGTCTTTGGATGATAATTGTTTCTGAAACTTGGCAGTTACTTCCGAATAGTTATCTTGGAATTTTCGGTAATAGTTACAAATTCCAAGAAAGGATTGTAGCTGTTTTCTATTTTTTGGAGTAGGGAACAGTTGAATTGCTTCTACTTTTTCTGTTGAAGGTGTGATACCCTCCTCAGACAAATTAAAACCTAAGAACTTTACTTGGTTGGCGATAAATTTAGATTTATTCAGCTTGAGTGTTATGTTGTTTTCGGATAATTTTCTCAGTACCTGTTCCACCCGCTCGCAATGTTCATCCCAATGTGAAGAAGTTATAAGTAGGTCATCTACGTAGACCGTAGTGAACTGCAGTGTTTCTTGTCCCAATACTTGGTCCATACATTTTACAAATATTGCAACAGAATTAATTAGTCCGAAAGGTAGCCTTTTAAATTGATAGTTCCTTCCGTCAAAAAGGAACGCCATGTATTTTCTACTATCTGGATGTAGTTCGACCTGCCAGTAACCGCATACCGTATCCCAAGTACTGATGTATTTAATGCCGTGGAATTTCTTTAAAATTTCTTCTATTTCGCCTGGTGAAGTTCTATCATTGATGATCATTTTATTTATTTCCCTAGCGTCCAGGCAAATTCTCACCTTTCCGTTCTTTTTCGGGACTGCCACTATGGGACGGGTGATTGAGTATATTCTATTATGTCATCTTGAATCATACGATTAATCTCGTCCCGGACTTCGTTTTTTATTGAATAAGCAATTGGGTAGGATTTTCTGCGAAAGTCCACTGGTTCTTTAAAATTTATGACACACTGATATCCTTTTACTTTACCTGGAGCATTGGAGAATACATGTTTGTATTTATTATACATCTGAATTAAATTTTCGGCCTGTACCTTACTTACTTGTCGACAAGTTTTTTCCCTTTGGAATTCTCGGACCTCTTCTAACTTACTCTGCCACAGTTCGCGATCATCGTCCTCATATTGAATGACTTCTGGTATTTTATTTTTCTTACAAAAGTAGCTTTTTATGGCTAGACATCTGGTGTTAACTGGAACGGTTCTATTAGCGTCAATTAATTCGGCTGTCCATAATCCTTCTTCGGATGTTAAAGATATTATGCCTTTATGTATGTCAATTACTGCGGAATGCTGGCGCAATACATCGCATCCAATCAATACATTGAACGGTAATCCCGTTGCGACCAAGAATCCTATTGGTAGTGTTATATTATTATTAGTAAGATCGAGCGATACTTGTTTTTTAACTGTTTTATTTTGCCGTCCAGTGGCTCCGATAATTATCACATTATTGACAGGTAATGTCGGTATGGGCAACTGGCCTTCTCGCTGTATTTTTTCAAGTTCAGTACTGTCTATCAACGATATGTTAGATCCAGTATCTATCATTATGGTAGATTGTACCCCATTTAATTTTGCTGTTACATATATGATTTCGTTATTACTATTACTGTTTGCATGTTTCTTATCCTCTTCCAATAAATCTTCTCTAATATTCTTTAAATAGTGGTTATTAATTATAGTTATGGTATTATTATTCTTAATTTTGTTTACAAGTCGTTGTTCCCCAAGATTACGGTTCAGTGAAGGGTATTCATTATTTTTCACTGCCTCTATCAGTTTATCTGCTTACCCCCTCTTCTCTATTTTCATTTGAATTATTATGTTGATTTAGTACAGTTTCGGTGCGGTCCTCTGTATTACGTTCCGCTATCCTATAATTTCTTTCAGGTGGATAGTTGTCTTCACGCCGGGACTGATCATAATGGTTGTCGTATCGGTGACTCCTTGGGTAATACCGTCGCTGATTACCTTGAGGCCTGGAGTAAATATAATTAACGTTATGCCTATAATTATTGGGTCGTCTGTCCCCATCTCCTCTATTATTGCGACTATCGCGGTAATTATAAGTATTATTGCCACGATAATTATAATTTCTGAAATTATTATTCGCGTGATCGTTTTGGGTCCTATTTGCATTAACGTTCTGCGCCGGTCGATTGTGATCATTATTATGAGAATTGGTCGGTGGCTCGTTATTATTATACTTCTGATATTTATAATTTAACATCCTATTTCTTTGGTATTGGTTCTCGTGCTCATAATGCTCAAGGAATTTGGCCATGCCTGAAATCGTTTTGATTTGACTACACATACGTGCATTTTTTGTCCCTTCCTCGTAATGGTAGGATAGTTTTATCACCAAACATTCTTCGGGAATTCTGGGCTCTAAGTTCCGTGCCATACATACTTTTCCTAGAAAGTATGAAGTAGGAGACTGGCCTATGTTTGTTTCGTATCGACCGTTACTCAAATTATTTCTAATCATGTTCTGGGTCGATTCAGACCAATATTTCTCTTTAAATTGTTTTTTGAACTCGGTCATGTCCAGTATATCCGGGCGCACCGCTGTCCACCAATTATCGTAGGTATCTTTAAATGTCTCATCAATCATACTGCGTATAATACTCCAGCGATTTTCTCTATTTCGTGCGATCAGCTCTTCCAACCTCTTTAAAAATTCTTCGGATTGCGCTTGTAATTACGAAAATTAATCGACTCCCGGTTCTCGTGGTTATTTGTATGACTATGTTGGCATGTCCTATCCCGCCATGCATCTACTTCTTCTTGCAACTGTAATTCACGTCTACTAATTTCCTCTATTTTATTTTTACTGGTATTAATTTGACCTTCCATACTGTTTAAATTGCCATATACTCTTTCGAGTCGTTCACCCATGTCTGTCTGTATTTGCGTAATACCTTCCTTATTCTCTTCCCGTACTTGATGTACTTCGTTTTTAATTTGCTCATATTTTCAGACAGTTTCCTGTTGGATTTCTTCGACCACTGTTTTACTCTCAATTTTTATGTCATTAATTTTATTCTGTAATTCTTCACGAACCTGTACTATTGTTTCGTTAGTTTTTTCTAACCCTTCATTTGTTTTGGCTATTTCTAACTTTCTTTCCTCATTATTTTGGTCCACCTTCTGGTTGACTGTTAAATGAATATTCTCAATTTTTTCATTAATTTGTCTTAAATTTTCTTCATGTATTTGTAGGATGTCTTCCTTCATTTGTTTTAAACCCTCATCATTCCTATCTAACCTTTCGTTCATTAGTTTTGAGGTTTCTTTAATTTCCTCATTTGTTTTCCTAAAATTCTCCTTGTTTTCCTCATTTGTTTTACCGTATTTTTCCTCCAGTCTCTTTGATTTTTCCAATAGTAGTTTCAACATTTCCTGTATACTCAAGTCTTCCTTTTGGTTGGGCCTATCTGGTTGATCCCCTTGGGCCTCTTCTTCCATTACTCCCTTTTCCTTGTACGCAATTATTTCAGTTTCCGTTATTTCGTCTGTCTGTTGTTCCATTTCACTATCTGTTATTAGTTCTATTTCCTGTTCTTGTTCATCTATTTCCTTCTCCGTTTCTCCTGCCCTAATCCTTGATCTACCTCTGGTATGCATGTTTATTCTCCCACAGTTGCCTGCTCTGGTTAAGTAATCTTAATATAGTTATAGTTACTTAACTTAAGCCCTACACTGGTTGAGCGCCAATTTGTATTGTATCGGGTACGTACGGTTTAAACCCCACTGTTGGGTTCGTCAATTTGTAATCGGACGAGTACGAGCGTCTCGTTATTTTCACACAATGTAAGCCTATTCGTCGATATAAACGGGTATGCTCACCTGTCTCTACTCTCTTCGGTCGTTTTAATTTACTTCAATTATTTAAATATCTGAGATATTTGGAGTTGTGGAATATAGTAATTTAATTAACTAATATTAACTTATCTCCCTAAGAAAAATATCAGTGTTAGTGTACTTGAAACTTAAATAATTAATGTGTTATTCTGTAATTTCGTTCAACCCTATTATACCTTGAAGAGAATTATGTATAATTTTGTATTTTAACGCTATTCTCTTTGGTGTCGGAGAATTCCGCTATAAGCGTTGTAGTACCGGGGCAACGAAACTTAGAGGTTAATTCACTGTTTACGTTAACCAATTATTCTATACTTAGTCAGTTACTTTTTTATTCCCAACTCATTAAATAATACTCCAAATGACAAGTTTTTGCAACTATACAAAGGTTCTTTATTTGTTCACTTCTTCAACATTAAATAAGATATGTTCCAACTGGCATACAAAAAGGCTATAGATTGCGTGAATCGATTATTGATCAGTCCGATACTTTATTTAGATTCGGTTATATAATGTGTTTTAGTTTGTAATTAACTTAATTCAGGGTGTGAAGGTTCTTGTAACTGTGGGGAAGATTAAAAATACATAGATAAGAATGCAAGATTTACAAATTTGAAGTGTTGTGTAGTTAATATGACTTATACAATAATAATTTACCAGACTAGAACGAAGCGAATCGTGTGGGCTGTTGGTTGATAACTTCACTGTTCTGAATGACTATGTTGTACGATTTTCTTTCTTCGGATGTTAATAAAATGGAATTCTTGTCCTGTTCACCTCGGAAATACAGCTCCCTGGATTGATTTACTGCCAAACTGGTTTCTTCTGTAATTTCTGGATCCAAATACGTTCTTCTCTCGTTTGAAGTAATTGGTGATGTTCCGTGTATTTAAAAGGTTATGAGTTCCAGTGTAGTGTATATTATTGGTTGTGATACAGTTAACTCTTTATATTGGGTTTAATATATCGTCAATTCCTTTCGGATATGGGACAATTCAAGTCCTTCCTTGTAGAACCCAGTTATTTATTTTTTATTGTGATATCATACTATAGCCTCGTTTGATTAAATCGTACTGGCAAGAGTCAAGAATATTATCATTAAAATTTTGTGTTTTATAAAAGGATCAAATAATTTACAATATTCCGATTATATTAGACATTTCTTAGATTTTTTAATCTCATCACATTCAGATCATAAAAGGCAATAATTCAAAATCAACAACTCTTCATTTCCTGTAGTCCATAGCAACCCATTATTTTTCTTCCTTCTCCATGTTTTGTATATAGTGTTTATTTCATATATTTTTTGTCTATTCCTTATTAATTTGCTATCATATCGGAATATAACTTTACCGATAGTTGGTTTATTATTTTCTACATATATTCTGCTGGTTTTTTGATATGAGCCTGTTTCTTTTATATTTACTACTTTTTTCGATATCAAACGTTATCAATCGATATCATGGCATTGTGGCATTATCATAATTTGTATAAATTGAGATGGTTTATTATATATCATTACTAATTTAATGTTTTTTCCTAGCTCTTCGAACCGTATTCATTAATTATTATTAACTTATGTACCTAACCTTTATGTTATGAGTAGTTATATAGTGTTATTGGCTGTTAGGCCTTTTATTGTATACGGACCTACCTTTGTTTATAACTGGTGAACAACTATAGCCCTTTTACATAAATTCATACATATAATCAAATCTTAACTATTAACATTTACATAAACAATTATTCTTTTCATATCTAATGACAATTTTATCTTGATCTATGGATCACATATAAGAAAATTGAAATCTATTAACGCTAACTAGCTGCTTCCCACATCATTCTACAACAGTAATTGAATAATACATCTTGTTTCATTACCTTTCATTAACTCAACAAGTAATTGGTATAACATAACATATACTTTATCATAACATTCGTTGTCACAAAATAATATCATTTGATTCAGAATCCTTACTTGCTATTGCTATAAGGTAAATTATTGTTTCATTTTTGTTTACTTTCATGGTCATTTACTTTGACAATTTCTGTACTATTCTACTTCTTACACTTCTCATCAGTATCATATTGATTTACTTTTCACTGAACATAGATCATTAACTATTGTCTAATTTACAGGTTTGTTTATTCTCGTTATTTCTACCTTGCATCCTTATTTATCTTTATCTATAATTATAAATGTAATTATTAGACTTTTGTTTTATCATGGGGTTAGATATTGACTTGCTTATTATTTTGTTAATATAATATTTATGTAACATGGATGACAGCATTTCTGTTGCGTTACATATGCTCCCCCTCCTAAAAAAGTTTAGTTTACCTGAATGAAGTTTAGGTCAAATAAACTTGTCTTTTTCACATGCCTTTTCTTCATATCAATATTAATGGTTGACGATGGGATTCTCAATGTAACTTCATTAGGCTAGTATTAATAATTCTTTATTTAATAACATTTCATTATTTCTATTAACATTCTTGATCATATTTAATTTCTGTAAACAGTATTTGTTGATAGTTGGGTACAATATTCAATGATACTTTAGGTTCACATCTCTTCTACTGTAATTACTGTAATCACTGTATTTCTCAATTATTCTTCTGTCATCTAATTTCTTTCTGTTTTCTTCGTCCTACTCTTCTGGAAACTGAGGTCATTCTTGCAACTATTCTAATATTCCTTAAATATTTAATTTCCCTAACAATCCCTAATATGTGCGTTGGTACAGTTCGGAGAGGCACTGTTTGGCTTCATACTCTGCTGTCCACACCACACCTTAATATAGTACTGCTGGAATTCATCTACAGTCAGCTGTAAAATATAATAATCTCCTAATAATCTCCTTAATTATTTAATTATAAATATTTGGGAATTTTTTTCATTGTTGCTTTTATATTTCTTTATTACTATCCTTCATACTTTGTGATTCCATTTTAGTTTCCTTAAACATTCTTTGATGATAATTCTGACAGTTATCATTTGTAATTATTTTTGTTTTTTCTTTCTTGTTGTGATAATAACGCTAAGTATCTTCTTCATTTGTTTTTCTGATCTCAATATTTTCTAAATAGTTATTGTTTGATTATCATTATAATTGTGTTTCTGACTAGATACAGTCCTTAGCTCAACTATTATTTTTCTTATCGTATTTCATTATTTTGGCTGTTTATATTTCAATTTATTATGTTCATAAATATTCTTTCTTTCTCGTTTTCTTTAATATTACATTGGTTACAATCAATCGTTTACTGAAGTTGTTTCTTTCACTTGGCAATGCGGTATGTATTTTAGGTCATATTATTTTTCTTTTATTATTTTGCATAGGTAGACTTGATGTAAAAACTTTTATCTTGGGGTTTCATTATTCATTATTCACACTATTTCTTTGTAGACGTTTAGTAATAATTCTAGTTTTCTTCTGTAATCTTGGGGTTTCATTATTCATTATTCACACTATTTCTTTGTAGACGTTTAGTAATAATTCTAGTTTTCTTCTGTAATCTTGGGGTTTGTTATTAATTCTTCTTAATACCTTCTTCATAACTATATTTTAATTCAGACTTACTTCATTTTGAACGACATGTTTTCTATTTATATAATACTGTTCAAAAAAATTCTCTTTTATTTACAAGTGTTTTCTCTTCAAAATTGGTAATAAGTTGTTCTTATTGTATTTTAGAATTTATTCATAATATTTCTTTATGGACTCCTGATTGTATGTCCCCTTAATCCTCTTCGTGATAGGGTTCATTATTTCATATGTATTGTTATTATTATTTTTTGTTATCACATATGGCCCAGTATATAATAATAATAATTTTTTAGTTATTCCCTCTAGAGTGCTTGGTAGCTCCCTGTTTCTTATTAATATTTTCTCGCCCACTTGGTACTCAATTGGTTTTGGATTATTCTTTTCATATTTCCTTTTCTTCATTTCCGCCTTGTCCATTACTCGGTTATAAAATTTAACGGTTTCAAACTGATATTCTGGGTTATTTGGAAAGTTTATAATATCCTGGATTTCTCTAGGTGGAAGCCTTTCAAACATAACAGTATAAGGGGTATTTTCAATGGACTGATGGTAAGATATATTTAAGAATTCTTCGGTCAGTGACAAGTATTCGTACCACCTTCTCTGTTGGTCATGACAGTAAGTTCGGAGTATTCTGCCAACTTCCCTCAATACACGTTCTGCCGGATTACTGCTGGGGTGGTATACTGAAGTCTTATATGTTCTAATGTTGTGTTTTAAAAGATTATTTCTCCATTTACAGCCCTTGAATTGCGTACCATGATCGGTGATAATAGATGACGGTTTACCAATCTCTGTTATGTAACGTACAATGACTATTTCCAGAATTTTTTTGGTCGTGGCTCTGCTAATAGCGTAGAGTTTAGTGTATTTGGAAAAGTGATCAAAAATAATAATTATGAGTTTATATCTATGGTTGCCTCCACTGCGTGGGAATGGTCCACATATATCCAGAAATACCTTCTCCAGCTTATATTTGGATGTGATAGGGATCATGACTCCCTCCTTCTTCTCATTATTATGTTTAACCATCTGGCAGATGTGACATGCTTGTATGGATTTTTGCACTTTTCTGGTTATATTTTTTTATGTACACTTGTTCTTCCAGGGCTTTGACGATTTTCATGGCTCCCATGTGTCCATATCGTTCATGGTAATCCAATATCAATTTGTTTTCCACAGCGGTGGGAATTACTAGTTTCCAGTTTATTTGTTTAGGGGTAACCTTAATAAATAATCGATCATCATGTATACAGTAATATTTAGTAATAACTTCATCAGCATTTTGTACCTTCTGGCGTATGTTTATTAATTTGGGATCCGATTTTTGGTGTTTATTAATTTCATTTGTAATAATTTCTAAATCCTTCCGAATTTTAATGACATGGTACACTTTTGCAATCTGTTCCTTTTCTCCATCGAACGATTGGTCTTGTATGTTTATTCGGGACAAGATATCGGCTGCTATGTTCTTTCTTCCAGGTATATGTTCCCAATCGATTCAATACTCTTGCAATGCAAGGACCCATCTAGTTAGCCGGCCATGACTAAGTTTACATCTTTTTAGAAATGAAATTGATTTATGGTCACTTCTTACGGTCACTGGGTATCCAAGTATGTAAGTTCTAAATTTATTGCATGCGTACACTACACTTAGCAGCTCCTTCTCGGTAACGTTATAATTGCTTTCGCAGTTGTTAAGCACTCTGCTGGCGAAGCTGATTACCATGTGATGTCCTTCTCCATCTTCTTGATATAGGGTAGCTCCTAAACTAACATTGCTCGCATCACAATTTAAATAAAAGCGTTTGTTAAAATCAGGGTGGTACAACATAACAGTTTCTAAAAATTTCTTCTTGATTAATTGCAGAATTTTATCTTGTTCTGGTCCCCATGCCCATTTGTCTTTGGATGATAATTGTTTCTGAAACTTGGCAGTTACTTCCGAATAGTTATCTTGGAATTTTCGGTAATAGTTACAAATTCCAAGAAAGGATTGTAGCTGTTTTCTATTTTTTGGAGTAGGGAACAGTTGAATTGCTTCTACTTTTTCTGTTGAAGGTGTGATACCCTCCTCAGACAAATTAAAACCTAAGAACTTTACTTGGTTGGCGATAAATTTAGATTTATTCAGCTTGAGTGTTATGTTGTTTTCGGATAATTTTCTCAGTACCTGTTCCACCCGCTCGCAATGTTCATCCCAATGTGAAGAAGTTATAAGTAGGTCATCTACGTAGACCGTAGTGAACTGCAGTGTTTCTTGTCCCAATACTTGGTCCATACATTTTACAAATATTGCAACAGAATTAATTAGTCCGAAAGGTAGCCTTTTAAATTGATAGTTCCTTCCGTCAAAAAGGAACGCCATGTATTTTCTACTATCTGGATGTAGTTCGACCTGCCAGTAACCGCATACCGTATCCCAAGTACTGATGTATTTAATGCCGTGGAATTTCTTTAAAATTTCTTCTATTTCGCCTGGTGAAGTTCTATCATTGATGATCATTTTATTTATTTCCCTAGCGTCCAGGCAAATTCTCACCTTTCCGTTCTTTTTCGGGACTGCCACTATGGGACGGGTGATTGAGTATATTCTATTATGTCATCTTGAATCATACGATTAATCTCGTCCCGGACTTCGTTTTTTATTGAATAAGCAATTGGGTAGGATTTTCTGCGAAAGTCCACTGGTTCTTTAAAATTTATGACACACTGATATCCTTTTACTTTACCTGGAGCATTGGAGAATACATGTTTGTATTTATTATACATCTGAATTAAATTTTCGGCCTGTACCTTACTTACTTGTCGACAAGTTTTTTCCCTTTGGAATTCTCGGACCTCTTCTAACTTACTCTGCCACAGTTCGCGATCATCGTCCTCATATTGAATGACTTCTGGTATTTTATTTTTCTTACAAAAGTAGCTTTTTATGGCTAGACATCTGGTGTTAACTGGAACGGTTCTATTAGCGTCAATTAATTCGGCTGTCCATAATCCTTCTTCGGATGTTAAAGATATTATGCCTTTATGTATGTCAATTACTGCGGAATGCTGGCGCAATACATCGCATCCAATCAATACATTGAACGGTAATCCCGTTGCGACCAAGAATCCTATTGGTAGTGTTATATTATTATTAGTAAGATCGAGCGATACTTGTTTTTTAACTGTTTTATTTTGCCGTCCAGTGGCTCCGATAATTATCACATTATTGACAGGTAATGTCGGTATGGGCAACTGGCCTTCTCGCTGTATTTTTTCAAGTTCAGTACTGTCTATCAACGATATGTTAGATCCAGTATCTATCATTATGGTAGATTGTACCCCATTTAATTTTGCTGTTACATATATGATTTCGTTATTACTATTACTGTTTGCATGTTTCTTATCCTCTTCCAATAAATCTTCTCTAATATTCTTTAAATAGTGGTTATTAATTATAGTTATGGTATTATTATTCTTAATTTTGTTTACAAGTCGTTGTTCCCCAAGATTACGGTTCAGTGAAGGGTATTCATTATTTTTCACTGCCTCTATCAGTTTATCTGCTTACCCCCTCTTCTCTATTTTCATTTGAATTATTATGTTGATTTAGTACAGTTTCGGTGCGGTCCTCTGTATTAGGTTCCGCTATCCTATAATTTCTTTCAGGTGGATAGTTGTCTTCACGCCGGGACTGATCATAATGGTTGTCGTATCGGTGACTCCTTGGGTAATACCGTCGCTGATTACCTTGAGGCCTGGAGTAAATATAATTAACGTTATGCCTATAATTATTGGGTCGTCTGTCCCCATCTCCTCTATTATTGCGACTATCGCGGTAATTATAAGTATTATTGCCACGATAATTATAGTTTCTGGAATTATTATTCGCGTGATCGTTTTGGGTCCTATTTGCATTAACGTTCTGCGCCGGTCGATTGTGATCATTATTATGAGAATTGGTCGGTGGCTCGTTATTATTATACTTCTGATATTTATAATTTAACATCCTATTTCTTTGGTATTGGTTCTCGTGCTCATAATTCTCAAGGAATTTGGCCATGGCTGAAATCGTTTTGATTTGACTACACATACGTGCATTTTTTGTCCCTTCCTCGTAATGGTAGGATAGTTTTATCACCAAACATTCTTCGGGAATTCTGGGCTCTAAGTTCCGTGCCATACATACTTTTCCTAGAAAGTATGAAGTAGGAGACTGGCCTATGTTTGTTTCGTATCGACCGTTACTCAAATTATTTCTAATCATGTTCTGGGTCGATTCAGACCAATATTTCTCTTTAAATTGTTTTTTGAACTCGGTCATGTCCAGTATATCCGGGCGCACCGCTGTCCACCAATTATCGTAGCTATCTTTAAATGTCTCATCAATCATACTACGTATAATACTCCAGCGATTTTCTCTATTTCGTGCGATCAGCTCTTCCAACATCTTTTAAAAATTCCATCGGATTGCGCTTGTAATTACGAAAATTAATCGACTCCCGGTTCTCGTGGTTATTTGTATGACTATGTTGGCATGTCCTATCCCGCCATGCATCTACTTCTTCTTGCAACTGTAATTCACGTCTACTAATTTCCTCTATTTTATTTTTACTGGTATTAATTTGACCTTCCATACTGTTTAAATTGCCATATACTCTTTCGAGTCGTTCACCCATGTCTGTCTGTATTTGCGTAATACCTTCCTTATTCTCTTCCCGTACTTGATGTACTTCGTTTTTAATTTGCTCATATTTTCCGACAGTTTCCTGTTGGATTTCTTCGACCACTGTTTTACTCTCAATTTTTATGTCATTAATTTTATTCTGTAATTCTTCACGAACCTGTACTATTGTTTCGTTAGTTTTTTCTAACCCTTCATTTGTTTTGGCTATTTCTAACTTTCTTTCCTCATTATTTTGGTCCACCTTCTGGTTGACTGTTAAATGAATATTCTCAATTTTTTCATTAATTTGTCTTAAATTTTCTTCATGTATTTGTAGGATGTCTTCCTTCATTTGTTTTAAACCCTCATCATTCCTATCTAACCTTTCGTTCATTAGTTTTGAGGTTTTTTTTAATTTCCTCATTTGTTTTCCTAAAATTCTCCTTGTTTTCCTCATTTGTTTTACCGTATTTTTCCTCCAGTCTCTTTGATTTTTCCAATAGTAGTTTCAACATTTCCTGTATACTCAAGTCTTCCTTTTGGTTGGGCCTATCTGGTTGATCCCCTTGGGCCTCTTCTTCCATTACTCCCTTTTCCTTGTACGCAATTATTTCAGTTTCCGTTATTTCGTCTGTCTGTTGTTCCATTTCACTATCTGTTATTAGTTCTATTTCCTGTTCTTGTTCATCTATTTCCTTCTCCGTTTCTCCTGCCCTAATCCTTGATCTACCTCTGGTATGCATGTTTATTCTCCCACAGTTGCCTGCTCTGGTTAAGTAATCTTAATATAGTTATAGTTACTTAACTTAAGCCCTACACTGGTTGATCGCCAATTTGTATTGTATCGGGTTCGTACGGTTTAAACCCCACTGTTGGGTTCGTCAATTTGTAATCGGACGAGTACGAGCGTCTCGTTATTTTCACACAATGTAAGCCTATTCGTCGATATAAACGGGTATGCTCACCTGTCTCTACTCTCTTCGGTCGTTTTAATTTACTTCAATTATTTAAATATCTGAGATATTTGGAGTTGTGGAATATAGTAATTTAATTAACTAATATTAACTTATCTCCCTAAGAAAAATATCAGTGTTAGTGTACTTGAAACTTAAATAATTAATGTGTTATTCTGTAATTTCGTTCAACCCTATTATACCTTGAAGAGAATTATGTATAATTTTGTATTTTAACGCTATTCTCTTTGGTGTCGGAGAATTCCGCTATAAGCGTTGTAGTACCGGGGCAACGAAACTTAGAGGTTAATTCACTGTTTACGTTAACCAATTATTCTATACTTAGTCAGTTACTTTTTTATTCCCAACTCATTAAATAATACTCCAAATGACAAGTTTTTGCAACTATACAAAGGTTCTTTATTTGTTCACTTCTTCAACATTAAATAAGATATGTTCCAACTGGCATACAAAAAGGCTATAGATTGCGTGAATCGATTATTGATCAGTCCGATACTTTATTTAGATTCGGTTATATAATGTGTTTTAGTTTGTAATTAACTTAATTCAGGGTGTGAAGGTTCTTGTAACTGTGGGGAAGATTAAAAATACATAGATAAGAATGCAAGATTTACAAATTTGAAGTGTGTAGTTAATATGACTTATACAATAATAATTTACCAGACTAGAACGAAGCGAATCGTGTGGGCTGTTGGTTGATAACTTCACTGTTCTGAATGACTATGTTGTACGATTTTCTTTCTTCGGATGTTAATAAAATGGAATTCTTGTCCTGTTCACCTCGGAAATACAGCTCCCTGGATTGATTTACTGCCAAACTGGTTTCTTCTGTAATTTCTGGATCCAAATACGTTCTTCTCTCGTTTGAAGTAATTGGTGATGTTCCGTGTATTTAAAAGGTTATGAGTTCCAGTGTAGTGTATATTATTGGTTGTGATACAGTTAACTCTTTATATTGGGTTTAATATATCGTCAATTCCTTTCGGATATGGGACAATTCAAGTCCTTCCTTGTAGAACCCAGTTATTTATTTTTTATTGTGATATCATACTATAGCCTCGTTTGATTAAATCGTACTGGCAAGAGTCAAGAATATTATCATTAAAATTTTGTGTTTTATAAAAGGATCAAATAATTTACAATATTCCGATTATATTAGACATTTCTTAGATTTTTTAATCTCATCACATTCAGATCATAAAAGGCAATAATTCAAAATCAACAACTCTTCATTTCCTGTAGTCCATAGCAACCCATTATTTTTCTTCCTTCTCCATGTTTTGTATATAGTGTTTATTTCATATATTTTTTGTCTATTCCTTATTAATTTGCTATCATATCGGAATATAACTTTACCGATAGTTGGTTTATTATTTTCTACATATATTCTGCTGGTTTTTTGATATGAGCCTGTTTCTTTTATATTTACTACTTTTTTCGATATCAAACGTTATCAATCGATATCATGGCATTGTGGCATTATCATAATTTGTATAAATTGAGATGGTTTATTATATATCATTACTAATTTAATGTTTTTTCCTAGCTCTTCGAACCGTATTCATTAATTATTATTAACTTATGTACCTAACCTTTATGTTATGAGTAGTTATATAGTGTTATTGGCTGTTAGGCCTTTTATTGTATACGGACCTACCTTTGTTTATAACTGGTGAACAACTATAGCCCTTTTACATAAATTCATACATATAATCAAATCTTAACTATTAACATTTACATAAACAATTATTCTTTTCATATCTAATGACAATTTTATCTTGATCTATGGATCACATATAAGAAAATTGAAATCTATTAACGCTAACTAGCTGCTTCCCACATCATTCTACAACAGTAATTGAATAATACATCTTGTTTCATTACCTTTCATTAACTCAACAAGTAATTGGTATAACATAACATATACTTTATCATAACATTCGTTGTCACAAAATAATATGATTTGATTCAGAATCCTTACTTGCTATTGCTATAAGGTAAATTATTGTTTCATTTTTGTTTACTTTCATGGTCATTTACTTTGACAATTTCTGTACTATTCTACTTCTTACACTTCTCATCAGTATCATATTGATTTACTTTTCACTGAACATAGATCATTAACTATTGTCTAATTTACAGGTTTGTTTATTCTCGTTATTTATACCTTGCATCCTTATTTATCTTTATCTATTTTGTAATATTCATGTGTTACTGTTCTATGGTGTTCTAAAATTCTGATGTAATCAAGCCCCACAAGTTGGGTTCGCCAATTTATGTAATATAACGGTGATATTACATATTATAATTAAATTTATAAAGTGTTGCTTGTTCTGGTATTCTGCGGTAATCGAGCCCCACAAGTTGGACTCGCCAAATTATGTAATATAACTGTGATTGAGTGGGTATAATAAAATAAATAAAAGGTTGCTGTATGTAGATTGTGCTCACCTATAAGCCCCACTGGTTGGGCTAGCTGATTTTGTAATAAAACGATATTGCAAAATATAGCTTAATTTATAATATGTGTAGTACGTAGCTAATATCTTCTTGTTTTCTAATCTCTCACTGTTGATCTTCGCTTTGTAATACAACCATACTATAATCGTAATTGTAATGGTGTTCTGGTATAGTATTACCCAGAATAATTTTTATGGTGCGTATGTGTAGTAGTGACGTTCCGCTCTGGGAAACGTCGATTTGGTAATGTTCCTGGATTATGTGGTTATCAAATATTCTAGGTGTCTGTTGCTGTTGCAGCAATTTAAAATGTGATATAAATTTAAAATTTATATTTATAATAAAAAATAAATTCTGGAAAAATGTTTTCAATGTTTATATTCTTCAAATTTAGAAATAAATTGAGGTTGTTGATTGTAATTATAAGTATGATGGTATAGTGTGTATTCTAGTAATAATCTTCCCTTTTGTAAATCTGTTAAAAAGACAATCCAGTTAACTTCAAATTAGGCGCAAACGGCTCTCTTCTTCTTACTCTTGAAAGGTTGTAGTTCGCATATACCGCCTTTAAAGGTTATTCAGTTTTCTTGAAGAATTAACTATTATGTCCTTTTATAAGAGGAATGAACTTCAAATTACTAGATAACAATCGTTTATTAAACAGAATAATAAATTTTGGTTGATAAAAATATTGATGTTACAATGCCGTATCGACTCGTTCAGGGCCGGTCGATATATGAATTTTACATTGGTATTATAAAAATAGTAGGTTCTTTGAACGGTTAATTATATAAAAAGCCAGAGAAGGTCAGGGTCAGAAAGTATAACATTTACAATTCTAAAAATGTATTAAAATTAAACAATATAATGATAGTTATTAATAATAAAAGTTTATATATAATTTTTATTCACCCCAGTTCAGCAAACAGTTGTCGAGTTGAGATGACGAGATTGGGTCAAAATGGCCGCCTGGCGCATGCGCGGAGTTCACCTTCTAACACTGACAAGAGTATTTATGGAATAAATATGTCCCTTCTGCGGTTAAATCTTCTTCGCAATCGTATATTATCTTCTGGTGTATAGTTTAATGTCACTGGAGTAAGATGGAAAAGTCACTGGGTGTAAAAATGTTGTTAAATAAGTAGATCAATTGGTGTTTAAGTGTGTCCGTTTAACCTCGAATATTCACTTGGTATTTGGTGTGATTCCAGTGTTATTTCGTTTAAATAGTGATATGTGATGCTGTTTATAGGTGTTATGTAGTTCATAGGGCAACTTCACCACTTCACAATGATTAGAATAGTTTAAAATTTAATTTTTACACAAAAACTGATTCCGAACTTTAGTTATACGTAATCGCCATTAAGGTTGGGTTTTATAAAATATTCACGTCAAGTGTGCTCTTCAATGTATAATAATGAACTGGCTGGATTTCCTTCGTCATCCGAAACGTCTTAGCCAATTTAATATTAAAAAGACATTGTTTAAAATTGCCATAACTTCCGACACACTTTAATTTCGTGCACTATGCTTACAAAGTAAATTCGTTATTACTTAACTGTTTGAAATATAAAATACATATTCGTTTTCACTATTCTATTCTACTTATTTTGATAGTAATTAAGTTAGTATTACAAAGTTTTATCTGAAAATTATTTCTTATAATTTTTTGGGAGGTAGGCCTAAAATTATACTTCCCTGTCTTCTATGTAAATAATAGCCATTTTAACTAATATAATTATTATTCTATGAAATCTGAAATTTGTATAATTATCAATTCTCACTTATTTTATTGCTATTTAGTATATTAATGATGGTTTTTTCATATAATTCAGTTGTATATGATTCCCCTTCTGATAAAGTTAGTGAACCTATTTCAGTTTCAAATGGTATTTCATTATACAAATAAATAATTTTACTCATAGAATGACCATATCTTTAGAAAGCCTTATTTACATAGTATTTAATATGTTGGGTGTATCTTGCCTAAATATTGTCAGTTTGACTGGTTTATAAGATTAGGTTTATTAATTATTCTGCATTTTAACTTTATTATATTGCCTAGATTTGAATTGTGGCTATTTGCAGAAGGTTTTACTAATGTAATTATTTTATTTCCTTCTCTGACTTCTGACTCTGATATATTTGATTAAAAATTAGTTCTCTGATCTGGCATAACAGTAATTATAGATTATACAATTAAAATATAACACCCAGATATATAAAACTGGTGTTCTTAATAACATTGTTTTGGTATATCACCTAATAACATAATAAAAAGTATTTCTACCACATTGGAATGTTATCTAATTTTAGATAATGCATTCCTAAATTAACATGAACAATAAAATAACAATTATAATACTAATATTTCTTATGACTAACCCTTACTTATCTAAATGCTATATTTAATTAGAACCCCACATTTGGATCCGTATATAATTGTTAATACCTTCTACTACTCCATCATAAACAGTTAGTTCTGTAATTCCCCATTTTATAAGATTTATGCCCCCTCTTAAAGTATAACCCTGGCTATCTAAGTTATATTCCATTCTATGGAATGTTCATACAGTTTTAGTAGCTTTTTATTAGTAAAATTACTACTTCATTATCAAAGTAGGCACTGTTCACAAAACTTAAAGTTTGTTACTTTGTACTGCTATTCATGCACCTTTCTTAAAGTTTATTAGTTATAATTTGATCACTTACACCTTTCCATGGTAAATTATTACTATATTTACTAGTCTTTTTCTAGTTTTTAATATGAAATATTCAACCATGGGGGAACTGTGAAGATTTGTTTATGCACATTACACAATAACTTTTTGAATGCACTAATATTTACTACAGCTAACACTTTTAGTTTTTTGTCAGTTTTACAGTGATATGGTTTTTTAATGTGTTATACTTTCTTTTTTGGGCATTCATTGATTTTGGGGTTTTTTGGGGGTTCTTTCCCTATGGAGTTTTTGTTTTATATGGGTCGTCTTAATTATTCTTCTTTCTTCTTGAGTTTGGTTATTCTTCCTTCTTCTGTAGTTTTGGATTATCCTTCCTTCTTCCTTCTTCTGTAGTTCTTATTTTTATTATTCTTCTTTCTTCTTTGAGTTTGGTTCTTCTTCATTCTTCCTTCTTCCTTCTTCAGTAGTAGTAGTTTTAATTAGTCTTCCTTCTTCTTTCTTCAGTAGATTTAATTTGTTCTTCTTTCTTCAGTAATAGTAGTTTTAATTATTCTTCTTTCTTCTGTCTTCTGTATCTTTGATTGTTCTTCTTTCTTCAGTAATAGTAGTTTTAATTATTCTTCTTTCTTCTGTCTCTTTGATTGTTCTTCTTTCTTCGTTCTTCAGTAATAGTAGTTTTAATTAGTTCTTCTTTCTTCAGTAATAGTAGTTTTAATTATTCTTCTTTCTTCTGTCTTCTGTATCTTTGATTGTTCTTCTTTCTTCAGTAATAGTAGTTTTAATTATTCTTCTTTCTTCTGTCTCTTTGATTGTTCTTCTTTCTTCGTTCTTCAGTAATAGTAGTTCTAATTATTCTTCTTTCTTCTGTCTTCAGTATCTTTGATTGTTCTTCTTTCTTCAGTAATGGTAGTTTTAATTATTCTTCTTTCTTCTGTCTTCTGTATCTTTGATTGTTCTTCTTTCTTCATTCTTCAGTAATAGTAGTTTTAATTAGTTCTTCTTTCTTCTGTCTTCTGTATCTTTGATTGTTCTTCTTTCTTCATTCTTCAGTAGTAGTAGTTTTAATTAGTCTTCCTTCTTCTTTCTTCAGTAGATTTAGTTTGTTCTTCTTTCTTCAGTAATAGTAGTTTTAACTATTCTTCTTTCTTCTGTCTTCTGTATTTTTGATTGTTCTTCTTTCTTCATTCTTCAGTAATAGTAGTTTTAATTAGTTCTTCTTTCTTCTGTCTTCTGTATCTTTGATTGTTCTTCTTTCTTCATTCTTCAGTAATAGTAGTTTTAATTAGTTCTTCTTTCTTCTGTCTTCTGTATCTTTGATTGTTCTTCTTTCTTCATTCTTCAGTAGTAGTAGTTTTAATTAGTCTTCCTTCTTCTTTCTTCAGTAGATTTAGTTTGTTCTTCTTTCTTCAGTAATAGTAGTTTTAACTATTCTTCTTTCTTCTGTCTTCTGTATCTTTGATTGTTCTTCTTTCTTCATTCTTCAGTAATAGTAGTTTTAATTATTCTTCTTTCTTCTGTCTTCTGTATCTTTGATTGTTCTTCTTTCTTCTCTAGTTCTGTAGTAGTAGTTTTAATTAGTTCTTCTTTCTTCATTCTTCAGTAGTAATAGTTTTAATTATTCTTCTTTCTTCTTTAGTTTTAATTAGTTTCTTTTCTTCTGTCTTCAGTAGCTTTGATTGTTCTTCTTTCTTCTGTCTTCAGTAGCTTTGATTGTTCTTCTGTCTTCTTTGAGTTTTGATTAGTTTTGTTTCTTCTGTCTTCAGTAGCTTTGTTTTTTCTGGTCTGGTTTCTTTGACGGGGTATATTAATTGCCTGCTTCTATCTTACCTGGGTAATTTTGTTATTATCATTTTTAGTCTTCTGGGTTTTTAAATTTGTATTATATTATATTGTTTGCAGAAATTTTCTTTATTCAACCTTTCTTGTGAATATATTATTAAACAGTGCATTTTAATTAATTCTCATCTGGATATTCCATATCTTAGAGCTTTATTAATGATCATTGAGTAATGTATTTGTGTGGATTATCTGTCATGCTACAGATTGCTCTCTTCCAGAAGTGATTAGTTCAGATCATACTTAGTTTGTCTGAAATAATTGCTTCTGACATTATATTATAAATTATATTTCTTTACTTCCTTCACATTTCTAAAAAATTTTTTCTCCCATATTTTTGAGCTTATCTATATTTCATTATTAACTGGATTCTTACTAATAGTAATAGTCATCTGAGGTTCGTTATTTTTTATTTTTCCATTTTCTTCTTAACTCGTTTTTTTATCCTTGGGATATTTATTCCCTAAAATTCCCTAATACGTTAGCTGGGGCAGTGTCCAGAGGGGCTCTGTAGGCATCTCACTCTGCTGGCCATACTACGTCATTTATTGATTACAGAGGTAAATCATCTCTGACCAATACATAATAATACTGCTGGACTTATCTCAGACAGTCATTAATAAAATTATATAAGAATAGTCCACCTTATGACTAAAAAAAAAAATTAAATATCTTGGGATATTTCACTTCGTATACGAACAGATCTATTAATATTTCTATCTTAGTGAATCTCTATCTCAGTTATTTTTCTCAATGGTTAGCTCTGATGTCATTTTATTTCTCCTTGTGATTGGAAGCTGGTATAATATAATTATCACTCCTTATTCAGTGTAAAGTTTTTAATTCTCTGTCATTTTTTGACAGTTATCACAATCTCCTTCCGGTCATGGGTAGCATATATTTTGTATTATATTTTGAATCATTCCACTAATATTATGTTTTTTCAATTACTCTTTTAATTGTACTTCTTATAATTGACATTTATTATATGATCATCTTTTCCTTATGGATGTATTTATATATAGATTTTTCTTCCTTTTTTCACACTGTTATCCTGCTCTTGCTTTTTATCCAAATGCACTCCTTTATTTTTAATTCCATATGTTTAATATTTCTGTTTATTTGACATAAAATTCTCATTAATTTTACTTCACAATAAGTTTATTCATTTAAATTGTATCAGTGGTTTGTACTGCCATTTCTTTATTCTTGAAAGTTTTTCAGAATTGGTTCCATACATAATTGTTTGTAATGTTTTATCCAAATTACCTTTCTTCTTGTTCATTTCTAAAAGTTGTTTTTAAGATAAGGTAGTAAGTTGTTTTTACTTAGGTTTTTGAATTTTGGTGGTTTAATTCAAAATTCATTTGCTTTTGTCCATAAATTGTTTTCTAAATAATAGGTAGTAAGTAGTCATTACTTCATTTTTGAATTTTGAGATTTAATTCAAAATTCATTTTCTTCTTGATTCATAAATGGTTTTCTAAATAATAGGTAGTAAGTAGTCATTACTTCATTTTTGAATTTTGAGATTTAAATTCTTTCTTCCATACATTCAATTACTCATAATATTTTTTCATAAATATGGTTAACATATCATATTATTACCCTAAATATGGTATTAGCTCTCTTCTTTTCTTTATTTCAAATGTACTTCTTATAATTATTTTTCTTTTAAATACCCAGGTTGAAGATTTTTATTAGGTTGGACAATTGCTCATAATTTCTTTTTCTTTGACATAGTTTTTTGCCATTGCCGGTTATCATAACATCAGTCCCTTTTTGTGGAGGTGTATGGTATTAGACTTAACCGTAGTCTGTCACTTCATTTGCTCTCATTGTCCGGATGACCATAGTCTTCATCATCGTTCCGGTACTAGTGACATCTCTAGCCTTTGTCTTGTATTTCATTTTTCTAGCTGCTATTCCTTTGTTGGCTGCTAAGCTTATTCGGCTCCCTCTATCATAGTGTTTTATACACCAGTACTTCTCTGGTCCATATGTGGTATTGCATGAGAAATATCTGTGAGGATCTTCATCTGAATTATTAATTATTTGCTTATCTGAAGCCCCATAATCTGGTTCACCATCATACATCCACCCTGAAGGAATACATTTTAGTGTACCTGTACACTGGAACTGTCCTGGATGGTACACTAAAGGAACACATCCTGGTGATTCATCTGTGCCGTCATCACAGTCTGGTAAGATGTCATACTTCCATCTTTCTGGAATACACTGTCCAGTCCTTCGCTGAAACTGATCTAGTCCCCATGTTTTATTCAGCTTACCTCTGGTCCTTTCCCAGTGGTAAACTACTGTCTGCTGGTAAACCATCTCTGAGATTACACTTAATCTACTTCCATTATTTCTGGAACTCAAGATTTCTTCATGGTTGGTAATAGGGATATTATCATCATCAAATAAACCATGGTTCATCACCTCCATTTCTTCCTTTGTTTTCATTACATTTCTTGGATACATTCTACTTTTCCTTTGTTTAATATTTTCCTTGTTTCGGTTAGTTTCAATTTCAGGTACTACCATTACTTGTTCCTGCCTTATAACATTTGGTACTTCTTCTGGTTCTGGTTTGCTATCATATTTTATTTCTTTGGTCCTCTCCTCTTCTTCTCTTTTTAGTCTGTCTTCTCTCCTTTTCTCACAGTCCTCTTTCAGTTTCTTGTTGATCTTGTCCAGTGTCTTATTTAGTCTTTCCTTTTCCTCGGAATTCATGTCCCTCTCTATAAGCCGGCACAATTCCCTTATCTTATCCCTATCTTCTTGCGTAAATAATGCCATTTTGATTGTTGTTGTTCCCTTTTCTCTGGCTGGCTAACCGCTGCCAAGCTGAATTAGGAATTGGGTAAGTAATTACAGTAATTTCAACCCCTAATTACAGCCCTTTAGTTGGACGCCAATTTTGTAATATTCATGTGTTACTGTTCTATGGTGTTCTAAAATTCTGATGTAATCAAGCCCCACAAGTTGGGTTCGCCAATTTATGTAATATAACGGTGATATTACATATTATAATTAAATTTATAAAGTGTTGCTTGTTCTGGTATTCTGCGGTAATCGAGCCCCACAAGTTGGACTCGCCAAATTATGTAATATAACTGTGATTGAGTGGGTATAATAAAATAAATAAAAGGTTGCTGTATGTAGATTGTGCTCACCTATAAGCCCCACTGGTTGGGCTAGCTGATTTTGTAATAAAACGATATTGCAAAATATAGCTTAATTTATAATATGTGTAGTACGTAGCTAATATCTTCTTGTTTTCTAATCTCTCACTGTTGATCTTCGCTTTGTAATACAACCATACTATAATCGTAATTGTAATGGTGTTCTGGTATAGTATTACCCAGAATAATTTTTATGGTGCGTATGTGTAGTAGTGACGTTCCGCTCTGGGAAACGTCGATTTGGTAATGTTCCTGGATTATGTGGTTATCAAATATTCTAGGTGTCTGTTGCTGTTGCAGCAATTTAAAATGTGATATAAATTTAAAATTTATATTTATAATAAAAAATAAATTCTGGAAAAATGTTTTCAATGTTTATATTCTTCAAATTTAGAAATAAATTGAGGTTGTTGATTGTAATTATAAGTATGATGGTATAGTGTGTATTCTAGTAATAATCTTCCCTTTTGTAAATCTGTTAAAAAGACAATCCAGTTAACTTCAAATTAGGCGCAAACGGCTCTCTTCTTCTTACTCTTGAAAGGTTGTAGTTCGCATATACCGCCTTTAAAGGTTATTCAGTTTTCTTGAAGAATTAACTATTATGTCCTTTTATAAGAGGAATGAACTTCAAATTACTAGATAACAATCGTTTATTAAACAGAATAATAAATTTTGGTTGATAAAAATATTGATGTTACAATGCCGTATCGACTCGTTCAGGGCCGGTCGATATATGAATTTTACATTGGTATTATAAAAATAGTAGGTTCTTTGAACGGTTAATTATATAAAAAGCCAGAGAAGGTCAGGGTCAGAAAGTATAACATTTACAATTCTAAAAATGTATTAAAATTAAACAATATAATGATAGTTATTAATAATAAAAGTTTATATATAATTTTTATTCACCCCAGTTCAGCAAACAGTTGTCGAGTTGAGATGACGAGTTTGGGTCAAAATGGCCGCCCGGCGCATGCGCGGAGTTCACCTTCTAACACTGACAAGAGTATTTATGGAATAAATATGTCCCTTCTGCGGTTAAATCTTCTTCGCAATCGTATATTATCTTCTGGTGTATAGTTTAATGTCACTGGAGTAAGATGGAAAAGTCACTGGGTGTAAAAATGTTGTTAAATAAGTAGATCAATTGGTGTTTATGTGTGTCCGTTTAACCTCGAATATTCACTTGGTATTTGGTGTGATTCCAGTGTTATTTCGTTTAAATAGTGATATGTGATGCTGTTTATAGGTGTTATGTAGTTCATAGGGCAACTTCACCACTTCACAATGATTAGAATAGTTTAAAATTTAATTTTTACACAAAAACTGATTCCGAACTTTAGTTATACGTAATCGCCATTAAGGTTGGGTTTTATAAAATATTCACGTCAAGTGTGCTCTTCAATGTATAATAATGAACTGCCTGGATTTCCTTCGTCATCCGAAACGTCTTAGCCAATTTAATATTAAAAAGACATTGTTTAAAATTGCCATAACTTCCGACACACTTTAATTTCGTGCACTATGCTTACAAAGTAAATTCGTTATTACTTAACTGTTTGAAATATAAAATACATATTCGTTTTCACTATTCTATTCTACTTATTTTGATAGTAATTAAGTTAGTATTACAAAGTTTTATCTGAAAATTATTTCTTATAATTTTTTGGGAGGTAGGCCTAAAATTATACTTCCCTGTCTTCTATGTAAATAATAGCCATTTTAACTAATATAATTATTATTCTATGAAATCTGAAATTTGTATAATTATCAATTCTCACTTATTTTATTGCAATTTAGTATATTAATGATGGTTTTTTCATATAATTCAGTTGTATATGATTCCCCTTCTGATAAAGTTAGTGAACCTATTTCAGTTTCAAATGGTATTTCATTATACAAATAAATAATTTTACTCATAGAATGACCATATCTTTAGAAAGCCTTATTTACATAGTATTTAATATGTTGGGTGTATCTTGCCTAAATATTGTCAGTTTGACTGGTTTATAAGATTAGGTTTATTAATTATTCTGCATTTTAACTTTATTATATTGCCTAGATTTGAATTGTGGCTATTTGCAGAAGGTTTTACTAATGTAATTATTTTATTTCCTTCTCTGACTTCTGACTCTGATATATTTGATTAAAAATTAGTTCTCTGATCTGGCATAACAGTAATTATAGATTATACAATTAAAATATAACACCCAGATATATAAAACTGGTGTTCTTAATAACATTGTTTTGGTATATCACCTAATAACATAATAAAAAGTATTTCTACCACATTGGAATGTTATCTAATTTTAGATAATGCATTCCTAAATTAACATGAACAATAAAATAACAATTATAATACTAATATTTCTTATGACTAACCCTTACTTATCTAAATGCTATATTTAATTAGAACCCCACATTTGGATCCGTATATAATTGTTAATACCTTCTACTACTCCATCATAAACAGTTAGTTCTGTAATTCCCCATTTTATAAGATTTATGCCCCCTCTTAAAGTATAACCCTGGCTATCTAAGTTATATTCCATTCTATGGAATGTTCATACAGTTTTAGTAGCTTTTTATTAGTAAAATTACTACTTCATTATCAAAGTAGGCACTGTTCACAAAACTTAAAGTTTGTTACTTTGTACTGCTACTCATGCACCTTTCTTAAAGTTTATTAGTTATAATTTGATCACTTACACCTTTCCATGGTAAATTATTACTATATTTACTAGTCTTTTTCTAGTTTTTAATATGAAATATTCAACCATGGGGGAACTGTGAAGATTTGTTTATGCACATTACACAATAACTTTTTGAATGCACTAATATTTACTACAGCTAACACTTTTAGTTTTTTGTCAGTTTTACAGTGATATGGTTTTTTAATTTGTTATACTTTCTTTTTTGGGCATTCATTGATTTTGGGGTTTTTTGGGGGTTCTTTCCCTATGGAGTTTTTGTTTTATATGGGTCGTCTTAATTATTCTTCTTTCTTCTTGAGTTTGGTTATTCTTCCTTCTTCTGTAGTTTTGGATTATCCTTCCTTCTTCCTTCTTCTGTAGTTCTTATTTTTATTATTCTTCTTTCTTCTTTGAGTTTGGTTCTTCTTTATTCTTCCTTCTTCCTTCTTCAGTAGTAGTAGTTTTAATTAGTCTTCCTTCTTCTTTCTTCAGTAGATTTAATTTGTTCTTCTTTCTTCAGTAATAGTAGTTTTAATTATTCTTCTTTCTTCTGTCTTCTGTATCTTTGATTGTTCTTCTTTCTTCAGTAATAGTAGTTTTAATTATTCTTCTTTCTTCTGTCTCTTTGATTGTTCTTCTTTCTTCGTTCTTCAGTAATAGTAGTTTTAATTAGTTCTTCTTTCTTCAGTAATAGTAGTTTTAATTATTCTTCTTTCTTCTGTCTTCTGTATCTTTGATTGTTCTTCTTTCTTCAGTAATAGTAGTTTTAATTATTCTTCTGTCTTCTGTCTCTTTGATTGTTCTTCTTTCTTCGTTCTTCAGTAATAGTAGTTCTAATTATTCTTCTTTCTTCTGTCTTCAGTATCTTTGATTGTTCTTCTTTCTTCAGTAATGGTAGTTTTAATTATTCTTCTTTCTTCTGTCTTCTGTATCTTTGATTGTTCTTCTTTCTTCATTCTTCAGTAATAGTAGTTTTAATTAGTTCTTCTTTCTTCTGTCTTCTGTATCTTTGATTGTTCTTCTTTCTTCATTCTTCAGTAGTAGTAGTTTTAATTAGTCTTCCTTCTTCTTTCTTCAGTAGATTTAGTTTGTTCTTCTTTCTTCAGTAATAGTAGTTTTAACTATTCTTCTTTCTTCTGTCTTCTGTATCTTTGATTGTTCTTCTTTCTTCATTCTTCAGTAATAGTAGTTTTAATTAGTTCTTCTTTCTTCTGTCTTCTGTATCTTTGATTGTTCTTCTTTCTTCATTCTTCAGTAATAGTAGTTTTAATTAGTTCTTCTTTCTTCTGTCTTCTGTATCTTTGATTGTTCTTCTTTCTTCATTCTTCAGTAGTAGTAGTTTTAATTATTCTTCCTTCTTCTTTCTTCAGTAGATTTAGTTTGTTCTTCTTTCTTCAGTAATAGTAGTTTTAACTATTCTTCTTTCTTCTGTCTTCTGTATCTTTGATTGTTCTTCTTTCTTCATTCTTCAGTAATAGTAGTTTTAATTATTCTTCTTTCTTCTGTCTTCTGTATCTTTGATTGTTCTTCTTTCTTCTCTAGTTCTGTAGTAGTAGTTTTAATTAGTTCTTCTTTCTTCATTCTTCAGTAGTAATAGTTTTAATTATTCTTCTTTCTTCTTTAGTTTTAATTAGTTTCGTTTTTTCTGTCTTCAGTAGCTTTGATTGTTCTTCTTTCTTCTGTCTTCAGTAGCTTTGATTGTTCTTCTGTCTTCTTTGAGTTTTGATTAGTTTTGTTTCTTCTGTCTTCAGTAGCTTTGTTTTTTCTGGTCTGGTTTCTTTGACGGGGTATATTAATTGCCTGCTTCTATCTTACCTGGGTAATTTTGTTATTATCATTTTTAGTCTTCTGGGTTTTTAAATTTGTATTATATTATATTGTTTGCAGAAATTTTCTTTATTCAACCTTTCTTGTGAATATATTATTAAACAGTGCATTTTAATTAATTCTCATCTGGATATTCCATATCTTAGAGCTTTATTAATGATCATTGAGTAATGTATTTGTGTGGATTATCTGTCATGCTACAATAATTATAAATGTAATTATTAGACTTTTGTTTTATCATGGGGTTAGATATTGACTTGCTTATTATTTTGTTAATATAATATTTATGTAACATGGATGACAGCATTTCTGTTGCGTTACAATATATATATATATATATATATATATATATATATAAACAGTTTTTTTAATATTGCTAGTGAGCAACATTTGTCAGAACCTGTCCTGTGTATACATATTTGCTACTTTGTTATTAACTGTTAAAAGAACACCCATTTAGCATGTTATTTGACTACTTCTCATTGTGGCTAGTATTAGTAATGCTGATTAATGAACACTAATAATATTGAATTAATAATGAACACTGAACATCTTTTATATATGCATGTTCTGCTATTTGTCTATGAAATTAATTATGAAAACTGTTATTGTAAACTTTACACAATTCACTGATGTACAATTACACACACCATGCCTGTATACTGATGAAACACTAATAAAAAAGAAGGTTGTTATTGTTGAATAAGCGTTCAATTGCAAGTCCTGTCACAATGGGCTCCAGCACAATTTTTTCTTCCGTCTAGGTCAAACGCCTAGTTTTAAAATTTAATGTAACGTCCGTAGACGTTACAATAGTAGTTAAGAATTTATGATACATATATGTTTTAATTAATATATTGAAGATTTAAGTGTGTTAAGGGAGTAAATTTGAATCTACTGATTGCTCATTTGATTAATATGATTTTGAAGAATCCGTAAGCTAGAGATACTAATAATTCTGTTATTAGTTATAAAGAATATTAATGAATATAGATTTGAAAGATGATATTAATGATTAATTCTCAGATGTCTTATGTAATAAGAAGATAATAATATAAATCTTAGTATCTGAACGAAGTGTTATTATTTCATAACAATCCTGAGATTCTCTGCTCTGGCGCCCAAGAAAATTTATCAATAATACAAAAATGAGTGGAAGTATTCAGTAATAAATATATCTAAATATAATTTGTAACACAATAAATCAATGTAATTACCGATTGCATGCAATACTGTCTTGAATAAATTATTTATACAACATTCGAAAATTACGCGCGCTTCACGAGTAGTTATATTTGGCGCCTTAACGTAGAAACGTAAGTAATATTTGACGCATCCAACGTGTGGCATAATAACCATACTTAAGAATCTTAATACTGCACAGGCAGGAACCTGTTAATTCCTTTATTATTCTTTTCTCCAACAGTTTTTGTGGATACCAGTAGTTCGATAGCTTCAGAGATTATTTTTTAGCTATATGCAGGCTTATCAAAATGTTTTCAGGTCTTCATCGACCGTATACTGTGTTGCTGGCCGAGCTATTCCAATCACCATATAATCATGCTCCCTGGATCACTGACGGCAACGTTTCAATAGTTTGTTGTGATCCGCACTGTAAAGACTGTTTTTACTTCCATGTTCCTTAAGGAAATGGGAGTATGGTGATGGCAAAAAAAATCGTGTTCGAGATTATTGCAGAATATGATCGTACTACACTCAAAACATGAAAAAAAGTCATTTTTCGAAAAGTGTCTGTGTGTGTGTGTGTCTGTCTGTGTGTGTGTCTGTCTGTAGATTTTTTTTTTTGGCAAACGATAACAGCCGCAAATTCAAACAGAATCAAATAATTTTTTGCATACAGCCCTGATTTGTAGAGTACCCGCGACCTATTGTTTTTGGTAAAGATCGGTTAAGGGAAAGGGGTAGTTTACCTGCAACGTTTTATGTTTTAACAAGGGTATTTTTTATGGCAAACGATAACAGCCGCAAATTCAAACATAATCAAATACGTTTTTGCATACAGCCCTGATTTCGTGAGTACTAAAGACCTATTGTTTTTGGTGAAGATCGTTTAAGGGAAAGGGGTAGTTTACCAGCCACGTTTTTTTTTTATCAAGGGTATTTTTATGGCAAACGATAACAGCCGCAAATTCAAACAAAATCATATAATATTTTGCATACAGCCCTGAATTGCAGAGTTCTCAAGACCTATCGTTTTTGGTGAAGATCGGTTAAGGGAAAGGGGTAGTTTACCGGCAACGGTTTTTTATCAAGGGTAATTTTTACTTCCATATTCCTTAAGGAATGGAAGTATGGTGATGGCAAAAAAAATCGTGTTCGAGATTATTGCAGATTCTGATTCTACTACACTCAAAACATGAAAAAAGTCGTTTTCCGAAATGTGTGTGTGTGTGTGTGTGTGTGTGTGTGTGTGTGTGTGTGTGTGTGTGTGTGTGTGTGTGTGTGTGTGTGTGTGTGTGTGTGTGTGTGTGTGTGGATTTTTTTTTCTATGGCAAACGATAACAGCCGCAAATTCAAACAGAATCAAATAATTTTTTGCATACAGCCCTAATTTCTAGAGTACTCGCGACCTATTGTTTTTGGTTAAGATCGGTTGAGGGAAAGGGGTAGTTTACCTGCAACGGTTTTTTTTTATCAAGGGTAATTTTGTTTGTTTGCCAAACGATAACAGCCGCAAATTCAAACAGAATCAAATAATGTTTCGCATACAGCCCTGCATTGTAGATTTCTCACGATCTGTTGATTTTGGTAAAGATCGGTTAAGGGGAAGGGGAAGTTTCCCTGTACCATTTTATGTTTTAACAATGGTATTTACTATGGCAAACGATAACAGCCGCAAATTCAAACATAATGAAATAATGTTTTGCATACTGCCCTAAATTGTAGAGTTCTCAAGACCTTTTGTTTTTGGTGAAGATCGGTTAAGGTAAAGGGGTAGTTTACCAGCAACGTTTTATGTTTTTAAGGGTATTTTCTATGGCAAACGATAAGAGCCGCAAATTCAAACAGAATCAAATACATTTTTGCATACAGGCCTGATTTCTTGAGTACTAAAGACCTATTGTTTTTTGTGAAGATCGTTTAAGGGAAAGGGGTAGTTTACCTGCCACGTTTTTTGTTTTATCAAGGGTATTTTTTATGGCAAACGATAACAGCCGCAAATTCACACAAAATCATATAATATTTTGCATACAACCCTAAATTGTAGAGTTCTCAAGACCTGTCGTTTTTGGTGAAGATCGGTTAAGGGAAAGGGGTAGTTTACCAGCAACTGTTTTTTATCAAGGGTAATTTTACTTCCATATTCCTTAAGGAATGGAAGTATGGTGATGGCAAAAAAATCGTGTTCGAGATTATTGCAGATTCTGATTCTACTACACTCAAAACATGAAAAAAAGTCGTTTTCCGAAAAGTGTCTGTGTGTGTGTCTGTCTGTGTGACTGTCGGTCTGTGTGTCTGTAGATTTTTTTTCTATGGCAAACGATAACTGCCGAAAATTCAAACAGAATCAAATAATTTTTTGTATGCAGCCCTGATTCGCAGAGTACTCGCGACCTATTATTTTTGGTGAAGATCGGTTGAGGGAAAGGGGTAGTTTACCCGCAACGGTTTTTTTTTAGCAAGGGTAATTTTGTTTGTTTGGCAAACGATAACAGCCGCAAATTCAAACAGAATCAAATAATGTTTTGCATACAGCCCTGAATTGTAGAGTTCTCAAGATCTGTTGATTTTGGTGAAGATCGGTTAAGGGAAAGGGGTAGTTTACCTGTAACGTTTTATGTTTTAACAAGAGTATTTCCTATGGCAAACGATAACAGCCGCAAATTCAAACAGAATCAAAAGGTTATTTGCATACAGCCCTAAATTGTAGAGTGCTCAAGACCTATTGTTTTTGGTGAAGATCGGTTGAGGGAAAGGGGTAGTTTACCAGCAACGTTTTTTTAACAAGGGTATTTTCTATGGCAAACGATAACAGCCGCAAATTCAAACAGAATCAAATAATGTTTTGCATACAGCCCTGATTTGTAGAGTGCTCAAGACGTGTTGTTTTTGGTGAAGATCGGTTAAGGGGAAGGGGTAGTTTACCTGCAACGTTTTTTTATCAAGCGTATTTTCTATGGCAAACGATAACAGCCGCAAATTCAAACAGAATCAAATAATTTTTTGCATACGTCCCTGAATTGTAGAGGTCTCAATGACTTTCGATTTTGGTGAAGATCGGTTAAGGGGAAGGGGTAGTTTACCTGCAACTTTTTACGTTTTAACAAGAGTAAAGTACTTGAAAATTTATTTAAACTTTTTGAAACAATGGTAATTGTTAAAAATAAAATAATTTTGTTGCCAGGCAATAAAATTATAATTTTTTCTTTTGAATGTAAATCATGTATAAAAGAAAGTATATCAAGCTTGGCAGGCGATATTAAGATTTAAATATAAATCTTAGAATATGGAAGTCATGTATGGTTCTCCATACCGATATTTTACTTTTTACTTCCATATTCTTTAAGGAATGGAAGTATGGTGATGGCAAAAAAAATCGTGTTCGAGATTATTGCAGATTCTGATTCTACTACACTCAAAACATGAAAAAAAAGTCGTTTTCCGAAAAGTGTCTGTGTGTGTGTGTGTGTGTGTGTGTGTGTGTGTGTGTGTGTCTGTAGATGTTTTTTCTATGGCAAACGATAACTGCCAAAATTCAAACAGAATCAAATAATTTTTTGCATACAGCCCTGATTTGTAGAGTACTCGTGGCCTATTGTTTTTGGTGAAGATCGGTTGAGGGAAAGGGGTAGTTTACCAGCAACGGTTTTTTTTATCAAGGGAATTTTTTCTTCTTTTGGCAAACGATAACAGCCGCAAATTCAAACAGAATCAAAAGATTATTTGCATACACCCCTAAATTGTAGAATTCTCAAGACCTATTGTTTTTGGTGAAGATCGGTTGAGGGAAAGGGGTAGTTTACCAGCAACGTTTTTTTATCAAGCGTATTTTCTATGGCAAACGATAACTGCCGCAAATTCAAACAGAATCAAATAATTTTTTGCATACTTCCCTGAATTGTAGAGGTCTCAAGGACTTTCGATTTTGGTGAAGATCGGTTAAGGGGAAGGGGTAGTTTACCTGCAACCTTTTACGTTTTAACAAGAGTAAAGTACTTGAAAATTTATTTAAACTTTTTCAAACAATGGTAATTGTTAAAAATAAAATAATTTTGTTACCAAGCAATAAAATTAACATTTTTTCATTTTAATGTACATCATGTATAAGCGAAAATATATCGCGCTTGGCAGGCGATATTAAGATTTAAATATAAATCTTAGAATATGGAAGTCATGTATGGTTCTCCATACCGATATTTACTTCCATATTCCTTAAGGAATGGAAGTATGGTGATGGCAAAAAAAAACGTGTTCGAGATTATTGCAGATTCTGATTGTACTACACTCAAAACATGAAAAAAAGTCGTTTTCCGAAAAGTGTCTGTGTGTGTGTCTGTCTGTCTGTCTGTCTGTCTGCCTGTCTGTCTGTGTGTCTGTAGATTTTTTTCTATGGCAAACGATAACTGCCGCAAATTCAAACAGAATCAAATAATTTTTTGCACACAGCCCTGATTTACAGAGTACTCGCGACCTATTGTTTTTGGTGAAGATCGATTGAGGGAAAGGGGTAGTTTACCGGCCACTTTTTTTGTTTTATCAAGGGTTTTTTTATGGCAAACGATAACAGCCGCAAATTCACACAAAATCATATAATATTTTGCATACAACCATAAATTGTAGAGTTCTCAAGACCTGTCGTTTTTGGTGAAGATCGGTTAAGGGAAAGGGGTAGTTTACCTGCAACTGTTTTTTATCAAGGGTAATTTTACTTCCATATTCCTTAAGGAATGGAAGTATGGTGATGGCAAAAAAATCGTGTTCGAGATTATTGCAGATTCTGATTCTACTACACTCAAAACATAAAAAAAAGTCGTTTTCCGAAAAGTGTCTGTGTGTGTGTGTCTGTCTGTGTGTCTGTCGGTCTGTGTGTCTGTAGATTTTTTTTCTATGGCAATCGATAACTGCCGCAAATTCAAACAGAATCAAATAATTTTTTGCATGCAGCCCTGATTCGCAGAGTACTCGCGACCTTTTATTTTTGGTGAAGATCGGTTGAGGGAAAGGGGTAGTTTACCCGCAACGGGTTTTTTTTAGCAAGGGTAATTTTGTTTGTTTGGCAAACGATAACAGCCGCAAATTCAAACAGAATCAAATAATGTTTTGTATACAGCCCTGAATTGTAGAGTTCTCAAGATCTGTTGATTTTGGTGAAGATCGGTATGGGAAAGGGGTAGTTTACCTGTAACGTTTTATGTTTTAACAAGGGTATTTCCTATGGCAAACGATAACAGCCGCAAATTCAAACAGAATCAAAAGATTATTTGCATACAGCCCTAAATTGTAGAGTTCTCAAGACCTATTGTTTTTGGTGAAGATCGGTTGAGGGAAAGGGGTAGTTTACCAGCAACGTTTTTTTAACAAGGGTATTTTGTTTGTTTGGCAAACGATAACAGCCGCAAATTCAAACAGAATCAAATAATGTTTTGCATACAGCCCTGATTTGTAGAGTACTCAAGACCTGTTGTTTTTGGTGAAGATCGGTTCGGGGAAAGGGGTAGTTTACCAGTAACGTCTTATGTTTTAACAAGGGTATTTCCTATGGCAAACGATAACAGCCGCAAATTCAAACAGAATCAAAAGGTTATTTGCATACAGCCCTAAATTGTAGAGTTCTCAAGACCTATTGTTTTTGGTGAAGATCGGTTGAGGGAAAGGGGTAGTTTACCAGCAACGTTTTTTAACAAGGGTATTTTCTATGGCAAACGATAACAGCCGCAAATTCAAACAGAATCAAATAATGTTTTGCATACAGACCTGATTTGTAGAGTGCTCAAGACCTGTTGTTTTTGGTGAAGATCGGTTAAGGGGAAGGGGTAGTTTACCTGCAACGTTTTTTTATCATGCGTATTTTCTATGGCAAACGATAACAGCCGCAAATTCAAACAGAATCAAATAATTTTTTGCATACGTCCCTGAATTGTAGAGGTCTCAATTACTTTCGATTTTGGTGAAGATCGGTTAAGGGGAAGGGGTAGTTTACCTGCAACTTTTTACGTTTTAACAAGAGTAAAGTACTTGAAAATTTATTTAAACTTTTTGAAACAATGGTAATTGTTAAAAATAAAATAATTTTGTTGCCAGGCAATAAAATTATAATTTTTTCTTTTTAATGTAAATCATGTATAAAAGAAAATATATCGCGCTTGGCAGGCGATATTAAGATTTAAATATTAATCTTAGAATATGGAAGTCATGTATGGTTCTCCATACCGATATTTTACTTTTTACTTCCATATTCTTTAAGGAATGGAAGTATGGTGATGGCAAATAAAATCGTGTTCGAGATTATTGCAGATTCTGATTCTACTACACTCAAAACATGAAAAAAAGTCGTTTTCCGAAAAGTGTCTGTGTGTGTGTCTGTCTGTGTGTGTGTGTGTGTGTGTGTGTGTGTCTGTGTGTCTGTAGATTTTTTTCTATGGCAAACGATAACTGCCGCAAATTCAAACAGAATCAAATAATTTTTTGCATACAGCCCTGATTTGTAGAGTACTCGTGGCCTATTGTTTTTGGTGAAGATCGGTTGAGGGAAAGGGGTAGTTTACCAGCAACGGTTTTTTTTATCAAGGGAATTTTTTCTTTTTTTGGCAAACGATAACAGCCGCAAATTCAAACAGAATCAAAAGATTATTTGCATACAGCCCTAAATTGTATAGTTCTCAAGACCTATTGTTTTTGGTGAAGATCGGTTGAGGGAAAGGGGTAGTTTACCAGCAACGTTTTTTTATCAAGCGTATTTTCTATGGCAAACGATAACTGCCGCAAATTCAAACAGAATCAAATAATTTTTTGCATACTTCCCTGAATTGTAGAGGTCTCAAGGACTTTCGATTTTGGTGAAGATCGGTTAAGGGGAAGGGGTAGTTTACCTGCAACCTTTTACGTTTTAACAAGAGTAAAGTACTTGAAAATTTATTTAAACTTTTTCAAACAATGGTAATTGTTAAAAATAAAATAATTTTGTTACCAAGCAATAAAATTAACATTTTTTCATTTTAATGTACATCATGTATAAGCGAAAATATATCGCGCTTGGCAGGCGATATTAAGATTTAAATATAAATCTTAGAATATGGAAGTCATGTATGGTTCTCCATACCGATATTTACTTCCATATTCCTTAAGGAATGGAAGTATGGTGATGGCAAAAAAAATCGTGTTCGAGATTATTGCAGATTCTGATTGTACTACACTCAAAACATGAAAAAAAGTCGTTTTCCGAAAAGTGTCTGTGTGTGTGTCTGTCTGTCTATCTGTCTGTCTGCCTGTCTGTCTGTGTGTCTCTAGATTTTTTTCTATGGCAAACGATAACTGCCGCAAATTCAAACAGAATCAAATAATTTTTTGCACACAGCCCTGATTTATAGAGTACTCGCGACCTATTGTTTTTGGTGAAGATCGATTGAGGGAAAGGGGTAGTTTACCGGCAACGGTTTTTTTTAATCAAGGGTAATTTTGTTTGTTTGGCAAACGATAACAGCCGCAAATTCAAACAAAATCATATAATATTTTACATACAGCCCTGAATTTTAGAGTTCTCAAGACCTATTGTTTTTGGTGAAGATCGGTTAAGGGAAAGGGGTAGTTTACCTGCAACGGTTTTTTATCAAGGGTATTTTTTTCTATGGTAAACGATAACAGCCACAAATTCAAACAGAATCAAATGATTTATTGCATACAGCCCTGTATTGTAGAGTTCTCAATACCTATTGGTGTTGGTGAAGATCGTTTAAGGGGAAGGGGTAGTTTACCTGCAACGTTTTATGTTTTATAAGGGTATTTTCTATGGCAAACGATAAGAGCCGCAAATTCAAACAGAATCAAATATGTTTTTGCATACAGGCCTGTTTTGTTGAGTACTAAAGACCTATTGTTTTTGGTGAAGATCGGTTAAGGGAAAGGGGTAGTTTACCAGACACGTTTTTTGTTTTATCACTGGTATTTTATATGGCAAATGATAACAGCCGCAAATTCAAACAGAATCATATAATATTTTGCATACAGCCCTGAAATGTACAGTTCTCAAGACCTGCTGGTTTTGGTGAAGATCGGTTAAGGGAATAGGGTTGTTTACCAGCAACATTTTATGTTTTATCAAGGGTAATTTTTTTGACGAACGATAACTGCCGTACATTAAAACAGAATCAACTACTCTTTTGCATACCTTTTTGAATTATACAGAACTCAAGGTCTGTTGATTTTGTTGAAGATCGGTTAAGGGAAAGGGGTAGTTTACCTGCAACGTTTTATGTTTTAACAAGGGTATTTTTTCTATGATGAACGATAACTGCCGTAAATTCAAAAAGAATCAACTAATGTTTTGCATACAGCCCTGAATTGTAGAGTTCTCAAGACCTATTGTTTTTGGTGATTATCGGTTAAAGGAATAGGGTAGTTTACCAGCAACGTTTTATGTTTTATCAAGGGTGTTTTCTATGGCAAACGATAACAGCCGCAAATTCAAACTAAATCAAATAATTCTTTGCATACAGGCCTGAATTGTAGAGTACCTAAGACATGCCGTTTTTGGTAAAGATCGGTTAAGGGAAAGGGGTAGTTTACCAGAACCGGTTTTTTATCAAGGGTAATTTTTTTCTATAGTAAACGATAACAACCGCAAATTCAAACGGAATCAAATAAGTTTTTGCATACAGCCCTGATTTCTTGAGTACTAAAGACCTATTGTTTTTGGTAAAGATCGTTTAAGGGAAAGGGGTAGTTTACTAGCCATGTTTTTTGTTTTATTAAGGGTATTTTCTATGGCAAACGATAACAGCCACAAATTCAAACAGAATCAAATAATGTTTTGCATACAGCCCTGATTTGTAGAGTACTCAAGACCTTTTGTTTTTGGTGAAGATCGGTTAAGGGGAAGGGGTTGTTTACCAGCAACGTTTTTTTATCAAGCGTATTTTCTATGGCAAATGATAACAGCCGCAAATTCAAACAGAATCAAATAATTTTTTGCATACATCCCTGAATTGTAGACATCTCAAGGACTTTTGATTTTGGTGAAGATCGGTTAAGGGGAAGGGGTAGTTTACCTGCAACCTTTTACGTTTTAACAACAGTAAAGTACTTGAAAATTCATTTAAACTTTTTCAAACAAAGGTAATTGTTAAAAATAAAATAATTTTGTTCCCAGGGAATAAAATTATAATTTTTTCATTTTAATGTAAATTATGTATGAGTTAATATCTTTATATATATAATTTTTCTGTACGTGTGTATGTCACTGAACTCCTCCATGTATAAAATAATATATCGTTCGTGGCAGGTAAGCATATCTCAGTTATGTAATGTTTACGTTTCCATTTTATTATTATGCCTACAGCAATAAAAAGGCAGGTAAGACACTCACACATACACACACACACACACACACACACACACACACACACACACACACACACACACAATTCACGTTATTTCTGGCCTCACTCATGTTTATTTTCTTACATTTGCACGCTTTTTAAATGGATAGTGCCGAAACCCACACCAACATAACGCGTGCAAGCCGAAAAAATGGACATCAATTTGCTTCCTGTGGATCGCTGGGCAGTGTAACTGCACGTGTTTACAGAGGAACGATTCATAGACAGACTTTTCGTCTTTAGGGAATCAACCCTCTGCAAGATGCTGAGGGTCCATGAGTGACTTCGGAGCGCTCCTTCTTTTTCGCGTGTTTGTTCTGTGAAACATACACTGTAGATTCGCAGCTTTACTCTATGCAACACTCAATAGGAAATGTTGAAAATTTTTGTCCACAGTGTACCCTCATTCACACTAAACCTGCTCTGATGTTTTAATTATGGACATCATAATATTAAAACTTTGGAAACTTGAGCACTACTTAATGGAGATCAATCATTAACTTATACAAGCCATTAATTTTATGCATATTTTTTATATATATGTGTACAACGTTATCGGCAACAAAGAAGTAGTTTTTGTTAAAATTCCTTCCCGGAATATTTGGCCGTAGTCCAATGTTTTCTACAAAACCAGACGTTTCGGCAATGCCATCATCAGTGAAAATCGAGTGCGATAACGTGAGGTGGTATACGTTAGTGACCACAGTACTGTGGTTAAGGCTGAAGCAGTAAGTAGAAAGAAGTAGTTTCTATGGTAATATTTCATTTCGAAAATGATTTTAAATATAAATCTTAGAATATGGAAGTCATGTATGGTTCTCCATACCGATATTTACCTTATGTTTTCGTAAAATTCTACCAGCTTTGCCTGTAGTTTTTCAGACGTCACGTAATTTTCGTGGTTTTCTTGTTGGTGCTGCTGTAGTTGTTGATATATTTTCTTTTGGTTGTCCTGTTTTGTATAGCCATTTGAGCGGTTAGCGGTCTTTGGGTCCGTTAACTGCAACGACCGGTAAATCAGACCGTTAAACACACAGCTGTTGGATTTAAGCATTTAATTAATTAGATATCCACTTATTGCGTCACATAGGTACTACGTGTCCCGGAAGTCACTGCATTTACGAATAGCAAACAATATCTGGTGGAGCCGCATTACGTTGAGACTTCCACCACGTAGTAACTAAAGTCCTGGAATGACAGTTGCTTAGCATTTCTACTCCGTTCAGTTTGTGTTTACGATCCGTTTCCAACACACGGCTGAAATTAGCGGCTTTGACAGTAATATAATATACTATTGTTATTGCCATAAGAGTGAATATTGCTTGACAAAAAAGTACTTTAGAAGAAAATAATCAGCTTCATCAGAAAACGTAGTACGAGTGATCTCACACGTTTGCACACACTTGTCAAAGTCGTCTTCAATTAAGTACAATGATCTGAGCTCTTCACAATCTGATACCCTGCAGATAATCCCCTGATTGATTTAGTTGGGCTCTGAATTAAAACAGCAGGTATGTTTTCTTTTCTTTACTACAGTTGGGTCAATTTCGTGATCTGTTTGATACCGACCTCTGTTACTATAATTTTTCAATCGAATAAAAAAATATTCCTTCTTCATACCAATCCACTTTATTGCTATTTTTCCATAACATTTACTATGAACTTGTAATACGACTTTCACAACAAATATCCGCTCTCCTGTAGTCACCACATATTCACTTACAATTTACGGATTTAGGTTAGAAATAACAGAATAACAATATACAGGAAAACTAATATGCTTAACTCCTTTATTGCTAACGCCACAAACTCAAAATCTTGTTACTAAGAAAAACAATTTTTTTTCAATCAATTTTTTGTATTGAACTCCTTAACGTCACTGTAATTACTCGAAATCTTCTGAATAGTCTTGAATGTAATACGTCTGTCACACACTAGAAATGGTTTCCGTCAATTAAGGCACACCTTTTGTACGTGTTAGAAAAGAATAAGTTTAGAGTAAAAATTAAAATGAAATAGTATCCTTTTTTACTTCTTTCGACGTATGATTTACAATAAGCACCAAGCCGTACAGAAACTGCTCGGTAAAAGAAACCGTACTTTTGTTTTTATAAATAAAAATTATTACTTTGTTGGTAAACAATAGCGCATAAAGTGCAATGATCTCCAATTTCCAGCGTCCTAAAGTCAATAAAATGACGGTGCCAAGTGCCAATACACTTTATCAATACAGTCTTATTAATTTTGCAGTTTTAATAATCCAGTGCGTAAAACAAAAAGTAAGTGCGACAATTTGCAAACACTTATCTTGGAGGACATCAAACTTTATCTCTCAAGCAGCAGTAGATTATTGTGCTCTGTAATTACTGCCAACTTGAAGCGTCAAATTATCCCGCCCAACTAAAACGGGTTGAAGTGACTCGTAACTCTATTGGGCGAACGGTTTTGTACTTACCACACACGCGCGCGCGCTAACTATACACAAGTAGTTGTCAGACAATTGGTTTACATTAGTTTGAGTCACAGTATAAAAGATATTTTGACGAAATTTAATCCAATAAACATTTATTTACTATCACTCATTGAGAATTTTCGTTTTCATTGAAGCACGTATTCCGCCACAGATGTCAATATTGTAGAAAATAGAGAATATTCGGAAAACTTAATGTTTCACGCACGACACTTTCTTACGGGACAGCTCAAACTTTGGTTTTAATTGTTAAACCAGCGGTGTAGCCAGGATTTCCTTCTGGGGGTCTGGAGAAGTATTACATTTTTTCAATAAAACTATAAAAATTAATAATTAACTTATTTGTTGTAAACAAAAAGGTAAGCATGAAAATATAAGGATTACATTAATAGATATCTAGAAGCTAAAGCCTGGAAACAACAAAGATGACATCTAACATTACACTATAAATAAGTTAAACGATACCAGAAAAGTGGCAGAGATTTTCTCCTATCTTCTGCAGGAGCTGTTAGTGTTAAACAGTTAATGTTTTGTACTAATTTTTTAAAACATGCTCTTAGCGAGTATTTGCAGTAAAGAGAATCCAAAGGGTACGTTTTTCCACAGAAGCGAATAAAAATTTGTTCATACAACAGGCAGTATAGGCCAAGAAACAATTCTGAAAATTCCGCTACAGAGTGCGTAAACACGTGGTAGAATTTAGCACTCTAATCAGTTCTTCGGTATACAGGCTACGCAACGGCATTCCTAACGTAGCGTTAGATCTGAGGTCAACGTATGTACGGAATAACGAACACTTTGTAGTTGTTGACTTGTTTTTAAAATGGTAATAACGCGCTAAATTAACAAAATACGAAAAACATTATTACATTCTAATCGAAAACCGTGTGTGTACATCAGTAGGAATTCTGTTCTAAAAGATCGAATAGAAGCAAAAACTGTTAAACATAGATATTTTGTACGCTGTTGTGAATGTACGGACAATTAAATTACTGTACTTTAATTATTTTTTAATTGACTTGGTGACATTGTGTGCCGTACAACCACTCAAAGGCTACCTTTTCCGCACTCGCTAAGCGGACATAACCTCATAAACTAGGATAAACATTTGAACCAAGTCTCAACAACCAGACAACTAACAATGGTAACACGAAGAGATTTCGTACTAACAAGATGGCTATATCGTAACACAATTAAAAAATGTTCGTACTCAAATGACTAATTAGCATATTTAATTCATACAGTTTATATGACTACATTTTTACAGGATCAATTTTTTTTAATTTTTGGTATATTTTAACTCTCTGGAGATGTTTTAACATCTCCAAAACCATCTTCGCTGCGGCACTAGTTATTTACATGGAAGTAACCTGGCATTGTTAGAATACCTGATGTAAGAGTCATCCAGATTTCACTTTTGTTAGACGCGTGTCATCCTTTATTTATTTACTGTCGAGGTCTTCTTTCTTTCTCGTCCCTGTCACGCTCTGCGAGTTTTAACCTCCCGTTTATTCCACACTATCGTGTGTCTTCCTTCTCCAACCATTTATTTGCAGTACTTTATGTTTTATGTTCCCTTGTGGCCAGATCATTCTGCTGTAGTAATGGAGTAGGCCATACAGCCACACAGACTCAACAAGGAGTGTCAGGTGGCGAGAAATAATTCGAACCCTCTAACAAGTGCCAACGACCTTCTAGGAGGGCGGACGAGAGGATAGAGGCCCAGGCACCCTCTTTCCTTGGGTTGAGAATTCGCCGGTAAAGGCGGATGAGCTAGTGTCGGCTAAAGCTTTGGATGCGGGAGGCAAGGAGAAATCACCGCACTAAAGATCCTCAACATATGCCAAGTATCAGGAGCTAACCAGATATTGTAGGACACAGGCTGGCCCAGCTATACGGCTATTACGAGACTTACAAAAGACAACGAAGCCTGGAGAGCTGCAGCGAGCCATACTACGGAATGCGTACGGCAGAGACGTTTTTGTCTTGCGTTTACTATCTTAACGGCAAATTCCCGCGTACCACGCACCTCTTTAAGATTTTAATTTGTTTTGATTTAAAAAAGTATGCGAATAAGTACGATAATTTATAAGTTTAAATTTCTGTTATACCCTATAGCAAACGAATGCCCTAGATGAGCTGAGCTAACCCTGATATTCGTATGCATAGTACATATCATAGTAAAATGTATAATACAGTTGCTACACATATTTTTCAATAACTTACAACTTTTGTAAGGTAGACATGACTCATAGATACGGCGTGAAATCGAACTACCCTTTAACACGATTTACTGACGTTTGACACCGAAACCGTATTCAGCTGCTTTGCTGTAACGTCGCTGTTTCTGACAGCGCTGTGATAGCGGAATGTGAAATATGAACTGCGGGGCTTCTGTTGCCGAGAAAATGTTTTGTTGCTCTGTTGACTGAAAAATACTGATAATTTCCAGCAAAACTACTTCTGTGATACCCGTTTCAATGTTTCCAATTTCTCTCAGCATCACTTTCAAACTTAGCGTCGTTACGTTAAAAGTAACGTTTTGTTTGCCCCGTTTCATTATTATGTTCATTGAAGTGAAATTATTTTTCCTATGTGCTTCCATTTTTTAGGCCGAAATTTCCTGTGTCAACGAAAAATTGAATTTTGAAAATTCGAAAATGTCGAAAAACGTCATTTTCAAATGCGAGTCGGATATAACGGCTAAACGTTTAATAAGATGATGCAATTTCTAAAATAAACGAAAGGCTTCTCTAGTCGAACAATATATTTAGGATAGTCACAAGAGTTCTGCAGAGTAGTTCTTGTAAAACACTTATAACTGTGACCTACTTCTAAGTTCAAATTTCTGTTAGACTGCTATTAGAAAGTGGAATATCAAACTGAACTTATCTAAATCACAGCACGTAACTTTTACTGTAAGAAAAACGTTTTTATGAATAATACAGAAATTTAAAATCAAATCAACATGCCTTAGGGGTCCGTCTTGAAACTCAGTTGGAGGGAGCATAGCCTATTATAAAAAAGCGTAAGCAGATTGACTTGGGGATAAAAGAGTTCGGTAGATTTAAATCTGTTAGGAAAGAAAATCGTATAAAAGCCGAAATTAGGCCTATAGAATGCAGTACATAATTACGGGATTGTGTTGGTAAATCCAGCATTACCGTAATTCAACGCGCACAATCGAAAATCCTTCGTGCAATAATTGACGCAACTTAGATCAGATGCATCCGCAAACCAGATAGGCCTACTACATGTGTATCGGCGTATGCTAACCGTCCAAAAGGCGGGGAACGTAATGCAAGGTAAGAAACCCACGCCAATCCTCTAAACTCAATACCATCACACCAGAAGAATGATAACAAATTTGCCAATAGACCTGACATAGGTAAAATAGCTCTCTTTTATACTGTAAAAGTTTCATCACCCCAGAAGTGGAACTTCAAAACTAATTCCAAAGCCAGCAAAAAAGCTTATAGACATTATTGTGTTCGTCGTTGCTGTAGTAAGTAGGCCTAGTAAATAAATAAAAAAAGATTGCTATTAGGTAAGCTCAATTCAGTGTATTCATCGGAATGGTTAAGTTGTCTCTCAACAGATATGCTACAATTGGAACGGTCTTTAAGCTAAGGAAATAGTATCTCTTTTGCAGGTGTCAAACCTTCAGGATACAAGGAAAAATACTAGTAATTTACTAGAGGTTTCCAGTTATATACAAATGCCTCTGCACAGGGGCGTAGCCAGCATTTTGTGCGGGGTGAGTTGGGGAGGTGGGTTGTAATAAAGAAGATTGTATGGGAAAATAAGGGTTACATTAATAGATATCTAAAATTTAACAAGACATGAAACAATAAAATGACATCTTAGGCCTTCATTACAACATAAATAAAATAAACAGTACCAGGAAACTGGCAGACATTTCTCCCACCTTCCGCACTCGCTGATAGAGTTAATCATTTTGTACGAATTTTTAAAAACTTTGCCATCTTAGAGTACGTGTCTGTAAACTTTGCTTCAAGTGAAATTAAATCAGGTTATTCGTTTTGTCAAATAAATGGATCAAATGGGCAAAACAACCGTTTTAAAATCGTGCTATTGGATGCTCAGGTATGTGTGTGGCCCCCACATTTTGTTGAAGTCATACAAGTAAGTTCACCGGTAAAGGTAACTTGTGCTTGTACTCGGCCCAGTTTCCTAACTCCGCGTTGTGTACTGAAAAAGATAGTTGTTAGATTCTAATTTATTTTAATAGTTATGAAGCGCTAAACTTAAAATACGAAAAAATGATTAAATACGAATAAAAAACTGTGTACAACGATAGACACAATTGTGTAAGTTTTTAAGTTGTTAAGGAATACATTACTGCACTCATCGTCAATCGAGTTGGATATATACTGCGGACCGAATAAACGTCCCTATTCACTGAGAGGACATAGGGCTAACTTTAATTACGAATGTTCGTACTCACATAACTTATAAGCCTAACTATTTAAATAAACTTATATGTAACTACTTTTTACTGGTACATTATTTTTATTTGTCATTTTCGTTTTTCTTTATCCTTGTAGGGGGTGGGGGAGTCATAACCCACACATTCTCCTTCGCTACAGCACTAGCTATGCAGACGAACTTCAGAGTTCAATATTTTTTTATATTTAATAGAACAATTTGGGGTGTAACGAAACCAACAAAACAAAAACGTGTAACGCGAGTTTGTGTCGTAAGTTCTACGTATTTACTGGTGCCTTGCACACGACATTGTACGTATAGGTAGCGTGAATGTAGCCTATGTGATACAGACAGTTACATTACCGTTGCCGTCTCTTTGACTTCACAAACAACTCAACACATACGCGCTGCTTCTGTTTCTTATTATAACACAATTTCGTTGAAAAGAAGATACAAATTACTTGATTTGATATAAGCTTCAAATATCTTGCACCAGAGAACAGAAGAACATCACGATGATACATCACAACACATCATCAATACCACCATCGTCCGAATTGTGTCGTCGTCATCATTATCAACAACGTCACCATTTGTTCGTAGGAAACCGTAGACTACTAATAGTCTGTCGACTGTGAGATTTTAACAATTTGAAGAGGGGAGCAGTCAACATCAAACATGATCTTTATTCTGGTATTGAAGTTGAGTACTCGCCCAATTTCATATGCATATTTTAATTGAAACATATAATGTTTTTATTTTAACAGTACCTTTGCCCGATGTTAATGAGCGGTCTATGAGTAGTCATCGTCCTTTCTAAATATATATTTCTTCTATTCTTCGGGAAATATTAGGGAGGAGGCTGACGCCTCTCTTTCAACCTCTTAATCCCGTCTGTCTTTTCCTACAAAAACAAATCTGATACAACTGGCGAATGATTGGTCACTTTTCATCACATCTACTGGTTTATAATTTAAGTCTTTGTCCAGTGTCCGTGGCTTGCCCTTACAATACGCATAATTCCAGTTCTGCCGACATCCCCACGCGCGATCGAGTGTGTCACAATTTAAAACCTTCGTCTCTTCGACTTCTATAAGACGTGTCAACATTTTACTCGGAGTTAATTGTTTCTTCTGCGGTCATCAAGGACAAGGCACATCCATGCCCTGTTACAGTATCCGATGATAATGACATAATGACTATGATGACGACGACGACGACGATGATGATGATGATGATGACGACGACAACGATAATGATAATGGTGATGATCTTTAAAAACCAACGGCCGATAGCAGGCCACACCCTTAATCCAGCCCCATCTATCGTCCCTGCGGCAGGAGCTCTATTTGAAGCTCGGGACGCAGTATACGAGCGGGCGACGGGCATGCCCTTCGTCCCGCACTGTCCTTGAACTTGTGATCTTTACTCTAAGCTTACACCATGTATCAGTTCTATGGTTCCTTACTTACAATCCAAGTCGGCTGAATATATCATAATCGCACTGATGTGTTATATAGTCCATGTGGATTGCAACATTGAGGACCGACGTGGATCGTAACATGAGGATTCGAGGTACACTGTCACATGGACATCTGATGCCGATTTATGACGAACAAACGTTTTATGGAACGTTCGTAACAAAGATCATAAAAACGACTTCTCAGGTCTCCCACATCACATTACAGTCCACATGTTCCAATTAACAATACAAAAATATTAAAGTTTTGACAAACAACAAAGCGTTCAAATAATCTGTGTCTATTAACGCAATAGCCTATAGTGAATAATCTTTTCTCAGAATCACCATATGCAAACACTGCTACTTAGGTACAGATTATAGTCGAATACCATAATAAATAATAGACAACCATATTAAACGGTTACTGTAGCAACGATTATTTAATGATCCTTTTTTTATAAGATAACATACTAACAAAATTATAAGAAGAAAATTTGACTGCTACATACTTATCTGAGAACTCGGGTTTCATATAATTGTTTTTATTTATTAAATATGAATTAGAGGGATAACAGTGAAGGAGACGGTCGTGCAAGACACACTTTTATTGCACATTTCCAAAAGTAAAAAATTGTTCAGAAATGAAAATAAAAACATTGAACGTCCCCGACTCATTAAGTTGAATCAATTAGAAATGAAGCCGGTGCTCGAACTGACATAGCGTCTCATATATTTTAATGTGAAACAGAACACAGACTGAAATTAGTTAATGGACGGCAAAGCGTCAGGTGTTTCCCCGTCAAATGTTACGCCCTCCTGAAACAGCAGATCATTTCTGTTCGATTTCATTTTTTACGACAGAATCGTTTTATAATAAAGTTGTGCCACTTAACTCGAGACTGTCCATAACATTGATTGATAACGCTTGCGAGAAATATTTAACGGCGCGTTTGGAAATGTATGATGCGTGCGATAGTAAAACTTTTCTACCGACATACTCTTCAATGTTTAGTCATTAGTCAATGGACTACCTCCTTCCGCCTCCTTTCATCCGTTTTAGGTATCGATGGTACACCGACGTGCGTGACTCTAAAGGCTTGGCACTAGCGAAAGCGAGCAAGGAAACTCGATAGTAGTTAATAAAGTACATAGTTCCGTTACTGTGTACGTAGTTATTCCCATACTGAGCTTATATTTTAATGTTTTATCTCCTGTTCCATTAATTGTTGGTATAATTATTTACGAGGGTAGTATAAAAGGTTCCGGTCCTGACACAGAGATAACGCCACTATGCTCATTATTTTGATCGTGTTGTATGATTTCATCCTTTGTAGACTGAATTTAGAAATTTCAAGTGAATGAGTTGTTTAGTATAGTTTGGCAGTACATCACAGTAAGCGCCTCAAGTATTGTTTTAACAGTGGCCAGTTTGGAAATTTGTGGCATCACCAACAACTTTTCTTTTGAAAGGCTTAAATGAACCGATATAAATAAAGGAGCTGGATTCTTGGAAGATTCTTCTCCACCGAATTCAACGGTTAAGCGGCGGGTTGTTCAATGGGTCAATCATAACTGACGACCCACGTGTTGGGCGTCTCATTGAAGTGCTACGCCAGCAAAAATATTTGAAAATCCACAAAACCGTTTTCGCAGACAGTACAATGAATGTGAATGGAATGGCAGAGACTGTTGGTATATCAACGGAACGTGTGTGCAATACCTTAAACGAACATCTGTGTCTGATGATTCTGTGCGCCAGACGGATGCTGCGTTTGCTGACGCTTGACCAAAAAACAGTGTAGAAACGATGTTCCAGCCATTTGTTTGGCACTTTATACGTGCAACTGAACCGAATTTTTACATCGATTCATAACCGTTGATGAGTCTTGGGCCCACCACAACACTTCTGAGACCAAACAACGATTAGAACAATGGATTGCAAAAGACCAACCAACTCCAAAGATGGCAAAGACAATTCCTTCTACTGGAAAGGTTATGTCGACTGTTTTTGTGACGTACGTGGAATAAATTTTACTGACTATTTTAAAAATGGAAAGCAATAGTGGCGAATACTATGCTAACCTACTACATCATTTAAATGACGAAATCAAGAAAAAAATTTACAGGCATTGCACAAATGCAATGCACAGAGAAGGGCATTGAAAATGCTTCAATAAATCTAAAAAATATATATATTTATGTTCATTCACCAATCAATGAATTCATTCTTCATTTACCAATGTACAGATTATAAGTTAAATGTAGTCGCATTCATAAGCGAAGTTTTATATGTGTACTACGTTACTGACAACAAAGAATTAATTTCTATGGAAACTCACCGTTCCCATTTTCGATAACGCACCAGCGATCGGCCGCAATTGTGCGACATGTCCTTATAAACATTTTCAATGTTAAAACGGTCACTTTAGCGAAAAAGAATTTGCTGCTTACCTAAACAATACACTATCTCACACAACAGTTGTTGCGTTGGCTAAAACCAAAGAACTGAAGTCCTAATTGCTTCCTTACCCACTATACTCGCCCTAATTTAGTTCAAAGCGACTTCTACGTCTTTTCTAACCTCAAAAAATGGCTCGGTATGAAAATATTTACTGACAACAATCAAGTCAGAGATTCTGTAAATGGATACTTTGAGTGCTTCAAAAAATCGGCTTATCTGTCTTGCATAACCGCTTTAGAACATCATTGGAAAACGTGTATAGAGCTAAATACAGACTGTGCTGAGAAATAAATGTATATTAATCCAAAAAAGAGTTTTTTTTTTCTATTTCAGGCCCGGGACTGTTCATTCTATTTTGTGTATAAGTTTCTTAGGAATAGTTAGAGCAAAAAAAACGAATTTTTATTTACCTTCCAAAATGTCATTTGAAATAAATTACATCTACTTCGAAAAATGTGCTGCATTTATGTCTGTAATATCAACTTCCCGGTTCGTCCGCGTAGACAGCGAGTCTTTTAATTTCTTTACTTTTAATTATACGTTTTAGATAAATACTGAATATGCTTTCAAGGTAAGTGTCACTCCTTTCCATAAGACATTTTTGTTACTTGAAGTACCTTTCTACTTAAAACCTAGGGATTTGAAATAATTCTTATACTACACTACCTTTAAAATTAATTTTTCTTCACGTTTTTTCTAATCCTATCTGCGAATCAGTTGTGAAGAATTTATAAATATATCGTTCTACGCACAACGCATTTAGAAAAAACATCAATATTAGAAACAAGTTTGTCAATTTTAACCCATATTTCTTACGACTAGCAAATGAACGTTCTGGACTGCCAACCTCACCCATTTACAATATTTTCAAAGCTATACGTAAGAACTACTGATTCACGCAAGCTTGAAATATGAGAAAATTATTCATTTATCTACGCATCTGAAACTAAAAGGTCTATGTTAGAAACGTAACCGTACGATTCATAATGGGATGTACTAAAATAAGACATTCAAATGTGCTTACTCACACCTGAAGTAAATTAGTACTAACGTAGGAAGTGTTGTAACTACAAAATCAAGGCACTCGCTTGCTAAACGACCAGCCGCGACTTCTCAGTCAGCAATAGATTTTAAGGCTAAATTCTTTTGCCTTGTTCACCATCCTTGTGTGTGTGTGTGTGTGTGTGTGTGTGTGTGTGTGTGTGTGTGTGTGTGTGTGTGTGTGTGTGTGTGTGTGTGTGTGTGTGTGTGTGTGTGTGTGTGTGTGTGTGTGTGTGTGTGTGTGTGTGTGTGTGATGCAGCGCCTAGATTGCTGGCCGCCCGCACAATTTCCTCTGAGAACTTTCATTTTTCAGTCACTCGATGTTTCCCCTTTTCTTCATCTTTTAACTGAATCACCTCTGATCATCTTTCAACTTGAAGTTAATTTATCAAAAGTCATTTAAAACGTGTAAATACCGTACCAAAGTTTCGCAATTAATCACTTTCGCTGCTTTCCCAAACTGATCGTAAACTCATTCTCTTATACCGGAAAACAATTTTTATTTATTACTTCCTGTAAACACCCCATTCATTACTGCTGAAACACTCGCTTAAGTAGTAAAGTAACTTCTAAAGTCATTAATCAGTAAAAATTTGTTTATTAGTCACATAAGATAATGACATGATTAAACGAGCCAGATGTATTTGTTTTGGGGTGAATATTCTAAGAGACATTGTGTGTAAATCGTTAGTACACATTGTTTTTGTTACCCCAAACAACTTCTAACAGTGCGGTCGGTATAAAGTTCCATGGCTGCACAACCATGAACAAATGTTTTTTAAAGATCAATACATACATTTCGGCTAGTTATCAGTTTATACGGTATTTCTTTTTGTACTCCGGGATATAATGTCGAGAACTAAAGTCTACTGTGGCGCGAAACTGTCAGATCACAGTCCGCGTTTGTTACGTAAACGTGATTTGTCAACTACATCGTCGATTCAAAACCATTTGAAGTAGACTTTATTGTATCTTATGGATTATCATAGCCGGATTTTAAGCGAAAATTTAATTCCGGTCGTGAAATACTCATAAAATATGAAAGAGCAAGGACAGAAGAAAAGAGAACATGAGAAAAGCTACCATAACACCAACACTGGACGCCTACAACGAAAACGGAAACGATGTACAAATAAAGATATTCATTTGCCCTGTTACAGAAACCGGCAAAAACCGTTTCGCAGGTGGCAACGAAATGTATATTTGAAAAGCGTGAGAGGAGTAACCAGAAAGGTCACAGTTAGGAAAGAATGGATAAGAAATGACAGCCAATAACGGAATATAAATAAAAGAGCAGACACACTTTTGTGTTTTAATACACGAATGACGAAGGTAATAGCAGTTGATATTAATTGTTAATGGACTTATTTATATCTTACTAATAAATGGTCTAAAAACCAACACAACGTACTAGGAAAAGTTTACGAAATATACAGATTGTCTTGTGAAGTGTAACCATGTTATTATAACGGAAATTCGAGAAACTACGATCAGTTGCGACCTAATAGTACAAACCGACGATCAGTTGCGATCGATGTGAAAATCTGAACCGATCAATTGTGACCCGGCCAATCGCGATCGAAACACCGTCCTATCAGCTGTAGACACACACTGCATGTATCAAAGACGTGTGAAGAGATAAAGGCGCAAGCCTGACATGGTAATGCATACAGCCGTTTCTAACGTTTAATACTGTTGCGACCAATCAACTTTCTCTGTGCATATTTTTGGAAATTTACACTCTACTACATCCTGAACATACCATATGCAACAGACCTGTGCGTTTGCTTCGCTCGCCCTACATAGGCATCGAAACGCGGTCATCGGCCGCCTATCGATTTACGCTAAAAACTCACATCACAGCACTCACATGTAACAAAGATCGAAGCATTAGATCGCAACCCTTACCTCTTTAATGAACCGTTTCTGCTAGCTCCGTTTGCACCTTAGAGGACATTACGTGTGGGTCCACTGCATAATCACCTGTACCAACATTAACACATTTTGCCACACCACTACCCCTACTAAATAACTCCATTACACCATTACACATAACTCAATATTTGCTACGATATCTCATTCACAACATCTCTACTGCTCAATACATTACAACTATTTTCCCATTGCACACATATTTGTAGACGGAGAAACCAAAATAATAGTACACCGACGTAAACTAGGAGGAACCAATTTAACATAACTTAATCTAACAAAAATATTGGAAGAAAGAGGTTAGTCGCACAAATGAAAAAGTTACAGAATTGAAATCTCATCGAACTTTGGGAAGGAATGTTTGTACTATATAGTTGCCACGGATTCGATCAGTTGCAACCAAGTGAAAGTGCGGGGCACAACTGACCGGGGAAAGAACAGATAAGAAAGTCATTTCGTCGCAACTGGCTGAGCCGAATTCGAGTACATAAATAACAAATTCAAACAATAAATTAATAACAAACTATAATTAATAACAATAAATATTAGTAAAAGTTTACGCTATATTTGTCGACGATCTTAGTAACAACTTCCACACTTCACGGACACTTTATAATCTTATCTTATTCTTATAATCTCACACAGTCGTAGATCCATATCATTCTGAATACCACGTACTGTATCTTTGGAAAACGTTTCGAGAACTATTTTAAGCCAGTCCACAAAATATTAAAAATCTTTACTTAATATCGTAAACTCATTGTACAAACTTCACTTTTAGAATTATAAAAGTTTCTGTTGGAAGGGGAAGTTTTATTCAGTGAGGAGCTTGTTGTTAACAGAAGGGTGGAACCACAGTATCTACTCCCGACTGATAGAAGATAAGTAAAAAGCATTTACCCATTCTGTTGTAGTTGCGGCCTCTTGTAGAAACAAGAAACAAGTTTATCCGATAAAATGTAAGGAAATAAAGTAAACTTTATAGCGACGGGAATTTGTTATCGAATAATTGGATTTTGTACGGAAGGCAGATATTTTACTTTATTGTCACGAGAAAGACTAATTTTGTGGTATACAGCCAAACCTTTTCCGACTGGTTCCTTTTGAAACTATAATTGCATGTTTACAAAGCCTTATAAAAATTGGTAAATAAAAACCAAATTTATTTACTATTAACACTTACAATCAGTATCTAAATATATGTTTGCACATTTCAAACTTCTATCTAAGACATTTTTTTATAATTTTAACATACCTCTAATTTGGAGAAGGTAACTAATCAGAGGTTCTCGATTCGTTTCACGGTAACAACATAAAATCCATAAACATATCAATCAGCCTTCCTCGATTTGCATCCCGTCCACTGATCTGTTCTGTTACAATAATACAGCCTCTGCAAATGAGTCTAGGATTAACGCCTGGAGTAACAATTGGCGGATGTTCTAGCCACACTACGCCGTACAGCTTGCTCTGAGCATCTACGTTGACAACAACAAGGAAAGATAATGTACTGACAGATTAGATCATAGAAATACGTTTACACTATAGGCCCACTACTACAGTATACCTAAGCACACTTATAGCCCGCTTATTGCTCTACAGGTCAAAAAAATAATAATAATTTATATTAACTAAATATTTCATCGCAATGTAAATTTCATCGCCTTTATATTTTTATTGTATTTAATGTACTTCAAAATAAGCACACATAAAACGGTAATCGAAGTTAAGCAACTGGTGACGTAATGTAGTGTGCAGTCACAAAGCTAGTAACTGAATAACATACTCCATTTCGTGCAGTAGAATAGTTTAGTTAGTCTGCAACTTAAATCATACGGCACAGAATGCAAGGTAATGTAGCCAGTAAATATAACCCTGGTGCTTAATGTTGACTGGCGTTCCTTGCCGGCATTACTCGCTTCAGTTTACGTAATTGTAAACTTAATGTGAAATAAGTATAGAATACCGTAGAGAGTGAAAACCAGATGAAGCACCGGACAGTTTAGTTAGCTCGCTGAGCTGCAAACCTCAAGTTCTAGTTTGAACGAAATACATTAATTTTTAGACAAATTTCTCAATTATCAAAAAATTGCTGAAATCCCTATTACTATATTATTTTGTAATAGAATAATAATTATAAACAGACAATAAACACTACACATTCCGACTACACCACTAGTTTTGCAGTTAAATTTAAAACCATAATGCTGGCATGATAAATAATATTGTAATAGCTTTTAAGAGTATGTTTCCATAGGCCTCTCTAATACTTTTCTCTAATATGATATTGATCATAATTTGTCCAAATTGTTGTCAACATGTGAAACAATTCGACGAGAGTTGTCACGGGAAACGAGAAAAGAGACTCACCTAACGTCTACAGGGTGAAGGTTGCAGTACGGTTGTCGAAATTAGGGTTTCGGTGAAAAAAACATGTATCAGAGATGAGATTCTTGCGATATGTTAAAGGCTGCATGCAAAGTCTTACAATATTATAGTACGTTAGGACTTGGCAATTTTCATATTCAAGATTTCATTGCTAAGAACAAATAGAGATGAAAATGTTGCCCGATAGCAGGTTGCCCAAGGAAGATTGGCAACACAAGTCTATTGGACGAAGAGTTATAGGAAGATCTAAGAAGCGTTGGTCACCTTTATGTAATTCCTTTCGGATTGGAACTGTTTCTTCGCCTACTCCCTGATGAAAAAAGAAGAATAAGAAGAGATTTGCTGTACCATTACAGCAACAGATCCACTTTTATCTGAACTGGGTCCGAATCAGTACAAACTGTACACATCTAGAGGCGGTGCGAATGAAACGTAGAGAAGATGAAAACCAAGAAATTAATCAATAATATAGCCGGTATTTTTTCATCCTACCAAGACCTGAAACTAGTAGCCTCCTCAAAAATTGGTTGAAAACTCGTGAAATAACGAGTTTTAGAGATTACCAATATAAAGGATTACAGACAGAAACGAGTTAATTGCTTTACGAGTTATTTGGAGTATGTCTCACGATAAGTTGAGAAAACATCAACCGATTTTCGTAAAACGTGACATACATAGCCATACATTTACTCAACAGAACCATATTGTTTTTGGGATTGATCCCCCTAAACGTTAAGGCATCAAATGTTTGGAAAATATTGCTAAAATCCATGCGGGTTATCAAATTAAGGAACATAAACCGGAATTAATGTTCAGTTATGGAAATTTTTAGAATTCTGAGACGTTGACGCTTAAGAAGTGAATAAAAATTTTGATGCAGTCACAAAAATCCATGTGGTGAAAAGGTCGAGTATACTCGTAACTATCATATCCGCTTAAATCAAATATTGTTGTTTATTATTCTTTCCTTCTGTTTTGGTTGGTCCCGGTTGTAAACATGTGAATGGCTCTTCTTCATCAATGTTCACGCCAGCAATCTGTTTCAAGTGTCAATAGTTTCTTCTGTGTCTTGAAATGCCAATCTGTTTCTTCATCTATGTTCAAGTGCCAATAGTAATCTGTTTGGTAATTGTCTATTTTTCGAATTACACCTGACATAGTTTTCTTAATGGCAGGATTGCTGCAAATTAGAGCGATACTAGTAACAATGAAAAAGCTAGTCCATTTAGGTAAATTCGTATCAAATGACAGTGACAAGAAACAGAGCATTATGAAAAGGATACAGTATACAAATAAAACATATTTTGCAAAGCTACATTCGTATTCAGGAATAATAATCTCAAAAAGCCACCAAAGTGAAAACATATGTTTTTCCAGTATGACTTGTTGTCGCGTGTAGATCAGCGATGTGATCAACAACAGGTGATGGAAAGTGTTTAAGAACGATTTGATTCTTAAATTCTTAAAAAAAAAGGACTGTTACGTTGATATATACACGAAATTACACGAATTGGTGAACAGATTCAGGAATGACATGGCAATCCGATGTGATACGATACACATTTTCAAAATATGATACAAGAGAAGGAGACAGATTAAGTCAGTAAATCCCGGATGATACAATCATCTGGTATGAACGAATAAATATATCAACACGCATAAAATCATCTGTGAGGAGAAAACGCATAAAAAGATAATGAAGGGAAACAGTATTGCGAAAGACATTTTGTACGACTGAGAAAGAGGTGTGTTTAAACGATGTTCAAAAAAGGTTTAGATAAAGTCAAAGGTACGAGGATGGTGGAGAAGATCAGTGTTTAGACGCGTATAGAGGCGTCTTGTAGGTAAACTACAAGGAAATGAGGAAAACAGGTAAAATGAGGAAAGAGGACATCTATGAGGGGAAGAAAAGTCCTGGATTTACCTGTTTTCTTATTCTATGTGGCACCCAGTTTAAAGACATTTTGCTAGTTACACATAAATAATTATGAAATTGTATTATATTTATAAAAGTATAGTTATATTATTAACATTAAAAGAGAAACCTGTCTTACTTGCTACATTGTAACTACAGAGAACTCCGGCTGCGAACGACCAAGTGGAGACGTATTAATGGACGCGATTGCCACCCCCTGGTTTCCCATGGTCATAACAAGGGGAGAGCGATCGTTTAAAAGACAAATTATATATTTTGCTTTACGGGAGTAAAATCCAAGGTGCGCGGTACGATTGCTGACTGCTGCACGTGCAGCCATAATAAACTAACAAAATCCTTTGCTGACGAAGCCGAAAAAAATTCCTGTTGGAAAAGAAGACAGAGCACATGATGTTCCTGGAATCTACGGCAAGGGTAGCTTTGCTGGAGCGCTGTGATGGATAGTCAACGAGGTCTAATCCGTACTGTTTCTGATGATGGTGCTGATGGAGAATTTATTCGGTCAGACGCTCGTAATTGACTTGGATTGCCGTGTTTGTTGTTCGCTTTCAAAATCAATACGACCAGTTACGTTCTGTAACGTGACAAACGACAGTGGTAAAGCACTAGAACAGTTGTCTGCCATTATTCTTGAAAATAATAAAATTAGTTTTCTCCGCGGAGAGCGTTTCAATTTAATAAAGCGAACATCGCTATGAGTGATACTGTCGTCCGCATCAGGCAATTTAATAATTGTTGCCTCAGACAGATTACTTATTGCAAAGTTACCGTCTCTCTCTCTCACTCCCTTTCCTTCGCTTTTGTCTATCTTTACATTTTACTGAGGATAACGAAACAGTAGAGACCTCTGTAGAGTAGCGTGCTAGAGACAGTAACTGTACACGCACAAGAATGGCTGAAAAACACATACACTAAAAAAATTCAATTATTATATCTATGAGAAAATTGTATCTAAATATAAAAAATTACGTTTTAGAAAAGAAACAAAGTCAAAAACTTTCCTCTCAAGGAAGAATAGTGTAAGAGCGTACTCTAATAAAGGAAAGAAACGGAAGCAGTCCTGGAAAACGTGGCAGGACAAAATACAAAAACGCTTGAAAAAAGATGAGAAAAGTGAATAGAAATAATTGAAATAATCGAAATATCACTGAGAAATACACAAGAAATATTGAAAGAACTCGCACTCGGACATACTCCGGGTAAGACTTAAATAACATCAACTTTCAAGGATTAACGGCTAACATTTGTTCAGATTTCACATGTCAGTTCGTCTTCTGATCTACCTTGAAACGCCCCCTTATACCCAGAATATTTTTTACACCCCTTTTCTACTCACCAAAAAAAATTAATTTTTTTTTTTCTGGGAAGGCGTAACTTAATATTGTTACAACACAAATAAGCCACCCCAATACCAGGGATAAAAAAGATGATTCTGAATATAAAATAATACTTCATATAAAATAAAATGTTTAATATAAAGAAAATAAAAAGACAATGACACGACAAACGACGACATGACCTAACCCAAGTGATTGACCAAACGAGAAGAACAGAAAGAAGAAGGGAACAACGAAACCAAACAAGAATAAAACCAAATAAGAAAGTGATTGACCCAACAAAAGGAAACAAAACAAGGAATTAAATGACTCAATGCAACTAAATAAAATAAAACCAAAGGAGAAGGTGGAGAGCCAAGATATAAATCAAATACACTGAAAGTGAAGAAGGAGGAAAATGAAAAAGAAACAAACCTAAGATAAAGGGAAATAAATAAAAAGGAAACCCAATGATAAAACACAAACAAGTAATAAAGAAGAAAAGCAGGAGAAATGATACACTCAATGTAAGGTTGAAACAGAAACCGATAAATAACTTAAGTAATAAATAAATATTATTATCAATTAATGGATAATAAAGTAAATGACAATTGAAAGAAACCTATTTAAAGCATGTAAAATATAAAACCAAACTAACCCACATATTAGAGTTAGAAGTAATGTTAAAATCAATAGAGACATAAAATTGTGAATATTGCTAATGATGTTCGTAATGAAAGAGATAGTACGGTAGTGAGAAAGTAATTAAAGGGATGACCCATTTAGAAACACTTAAAACCAAAAACATTTTAGAAGTGCAAAAGTGGAAGTGTAGGAATCCCAAAATAGTGTGATATAGAAAAAACACTAAATAAATTATAATCAACAATAAATAATTTAAAAGTGAAGGTGATGATTAAATGAGAATAATGTATAACAAAAAATGTTTGTATAGTGAAAAATAGTGAAGGATAATAGCATAAACACATAGTAAATCAATAAGAAACACTAAAAGGTTAACAGTGAAAAATATTAGTAATTAAGAAAGTTGTTAAGAATAGTATTAAGTGTAAACAGTTAATTAAGGTATAATGAACACTGAAAAGTGATAAAGACAGTATTAATTAAGAAAGAACATTATTGTTAAGTTTAATTGAATACAGTTATAATTAAAAGGGAGAATCCCATGAAACAGAAAACAGATTGTGTTAGCATGGAGTGAAAGTAAAGAGTAGTTAAAAATTAAGAAGTTAAAACAAATCAATAAACACCCCATGTTACCAGGGATCATTATTAAAGTAAGTTCAAAAAAGGTGATGTTGTTTATCACACAAAAAATGATATAAAGTGAAATGAACTGTAAACAAATGTTTTCAAATAATTATTAAATAATTGTTTATGAATAGGATATGGCTGGAAGAAGTATACAGACCATAGACCTAGATGTTGTATTTTATGTGAACAAAAGTAGTAAATAATGGCCACATTGTTCTTATTGGCAAATTAAATGAGTAGGAAATTAAAGAAATGTAAACGAGAAAACCAGATAGTAAATAATTAGCAATTCATGATGTATAAAATAATATTAACATAATCATAACACTACAACAGAGCCAAAACAAATCAATAAATAACACAACCAAATACAATAACAAAGCTAAGCTCATTAAGTTAAAAAGAGACATAATTTGTACGAAATAAGTAAATACAAATAATGGCTACTTAGGCCTATGAAAATGCCTAACTGTCAAGAACAAACAACTACAAATTATAATAAGTTAACAAAGAAATTAGCAAATCCGAGGCGAATAATTAACCAAGGATAAATTGTAAATCATTTTTAAAGCAAAATATTATAATAAGGATTTAAATTAAAAAAGAAATGTAATTAGCAAGTATTAAAATAATTATAAAATCATAAAACATAAAATAACCCAAACTTGTGGGGTATCAAATTAAGCTATGAAAGGAAATACAAATAACAGTGATAATAGTTAATAATTAGGAGGGAAGATAGAGGAATAAAAGCAATTAGAAGATATAGAAGGATTTTGAAAAGAATTCAAATTTTGATAACAATGTATCATGTCAATCTAAGCCAATCAAATTTAATTGGTAACCATAGCAACTGCCGTTAGGGACGGAATTACGGTTGAATATCGTTACTCGTAAAGCGTCACTCGTGCAGAACAGAAGCCGAATTTTGAAAGACCAATTTTTCATTAAAAAAATGTAAAAATAATGAACAAAATTCAAAACGATGATCAAATAAGAAGCAGACGAACAACTGGAACTGTCAACCGATGCCAAGGACCAAATTACCAGGAAATTAAATGAAGATATGACCACATCTAATATGAAAAGGACGCCAGACCTACTTAAGTCCCAAGAGTAATGAAAACAGAAAACGATTTCAGCCCAATCCTCTTCCAACTCAATGTTTGATAACACCAAGTCATCTGATATGTTAAGTATTCTTAATTACCCTATTTACAAAAAATAAAATCACTTTAAATATTTCTAAAAGTAAAATAATCTCTCACTGTCTACCGAATATTCTCTTTCAAAGATTAATTAAGAAAAATAACACACTGAAAATTTGTTAACATAATACATAACCTGTTGTGTGAATACGAACTTTATAAACACATTTAACGATACTACAGAACAGATTGTAACCACACACCTTATTATTTAAGTACACATAAAGTAAGGTAATGTACTTTTTATTGTAATCATAGGAATTATTTGTCTTGTAATCAAAAGGATCCCCGATTTTGGAACGATAAAAATTGTAATAGCTAAACACCTCAGCGGCCATGCTGATATGAATACCTCGTTACCAAAATCGATTCGTCATCCTGAGAATAATTGTTTCATGTAATAAGTCGGTGCAAATTTATTAATCAACCAATATAATTTAATTGTCAAACTGAAAATTTATTTATCAACCATTAAAATAACTAGTACAGGGAGTAACCATTGTTATTATTTCATAGGGAGTGTATCATATAATTTGTGTTTGTTAGCGAATTAGCTTTGACGGTACAGCGCTCACGATGCAAATCGACACACTACTTGATCCAGTCAGCCGTCTAACCAAGGCGGGAAGTATTTGAATGCTCCGGCCGTCACAGCTGTGAACTCAGTTAAAATATATTATCTAAGAATTTTAATTGTTTTTAATTAACAATTTGGCGTCACCCGGGAATCACAAATCCCTATTTACTAACAGGTAATGTTACTACCGCTTTGTACTGGTAATTACAACATCGCTACGGACATCGTTAGCGCAAGAATAGATGTAACGACCCCAGTGCGAGACGAACGCACTACACACATATACAATATATTCGTCGTTTAAAGAGACGACCACATTATAACGTTACAATATTTAAGACTAGGCCTGTGGCCTAGATTGGAAATAAAATGTGCTGAGCCCATAGTGACAGGTCTTGCAAGAAAACAGCTGATCAACAGTAACAAGATTTATTTAAGTTTTTTTTTTAACAATTAGTTTTACAATTATTTTGTCTGAGTTTTCTTAATACTTGACTTCCATTCAGCTCTCTCTTTAAATTCACATGATGGTTTAATTACACAAAATATGTCAAAGTATTTAAAGTCACATGGTGGTTTAATTACACAAAATATGTCAAAGTATTTTCAACAATTTACTAATGGCATGCCAACCTACTGAATTTATTATTATTATTATAAACTTTTACTTCCTATGTTTTACTTTTGAAAACAACAGTTTGTATTGCATGAGTAATGCCGGAACCATTTATGAACACATGATAATTATAGGTGTCTGGAGCAGACATGATATTTATATCATGATAATTAGATAATACAATAATAATTAATAAATAATGATTAATAATTAAATTCAAAGAACAATTACTCAAGTGTGCAGCAGTACTTTCACCTACCTGTCCCCATCACTAGGATTAATCACATTAATTGAAAACAGTGATCACAGTAAACGGAGGTTTAAGAACGTTACCTAAATATTAAAACTGTAGAAAATTAGTAGTTAATTAAAAAAATTAAAAGGAATTGCTTTTTAAGTTAAGTGTTAAGTTAACTTAAATTAAGTTAAAGGTGTTAAATTAGTTAAGTATAGGAATCGTACAGTATAATTATAATAATTTGAAAAGGTTAAACTGAACCAACAAAATAACCAAATAAGAGAAAATTTAAATTTAGAAAAATCAGAAAACAAATAGAAACGTGCAGGATCACCGGTCATATGGCAGGCAGTTGCAAGCACTCTCCGAGTATTACATTTTCTTAAGTTCTGAATATTGTCAAAAAAAAGTTTTAAACTGTTTTGTCTTTCACATGAATAGAATTAAATATTTAAATAATAGAAAGGTAACCTATGACTCTATGCAAATCAACACACAAATACTTATAAGTTACGTATAACCCAGTCAGTAATGTCCACACTTTAGCATGTCTTCACAAAACATGTTCAGTAATGTTAAACATGAGTCTAATATCTAGGCATAGATTTTAGCGTGTGTGTTGCCCGATAACCTGCGGAGCACTTCGAGTGTGAAGTTCATTAAATAACGGAAATTTCCCACCTGATCTTTCGGAGGGCACTAAATACGTTCCTGCATTTTCGATGGTGTGTGAAGGACGATGTCGGATGGCGTGACGGCGTTGGGGTGTCTTACGCAGGCTCTGCGGATGGGCGAAGATGTAGCGTGCCCATCACCTGGACCGCTTTCCTCTCGACTAAGCGGAGAAACCTGCGAAAAGTTTTACTTGTATATTCGATTCAGATATCTATATACCCCCCCCCCAAAATTCCTTCGTCCAAGCACTCAGATCACACACGTCACTAACTTCAATACTGCAATAGCCGGTCAGTAACTCCAGTCAAAAACACCCTTCGGGCTTTTAATTTGAATTCTAAACTTCACCATGTTACACAGGAATCATACATATTAAGCTTAAACAATTTTCTGGGTTACCTTGCATGTTTAAGTTCACATAAAGATTGACTGACGACCACGTGGTCTCTGCTAATACATTTATAATTACTTCAAAAAATAATCAGACTTCATGGAACCACTGTTATAAATTCATACTTGCTCTAATTCTTATGTTTTTAAATTTTGAACTGTCTATAACATTATTTCTTTATCTTGAGCGTAAAATAATTTTACCACGTGCCTGTATATTTACCGGCACAAACATGGATCGCCTGAGCCACACACACAAACCCCCAATTAAATTAATATTACATATAAACTCGCAATACTGGCTCACCTGAAGCTCTTTAAGAAAATTTATTTAGTCATAGTGGTGTCACAATTTACGCCGTCACAATCCAGCCGCACCAAGGTTGAACGAGAAAAGAGAGGCCGACGCACGGCTCGGCGCTAACTTACAGAAACTCAGACATTGCTGACTAAATTTCATTGACAAGCGAAAGCCACCGCCTGTCAAATGACGTCACCACTCAAGGTCGCAGCGAACAACTTGCATCTCGATATCAACGCGGGCATCGTAACAAGCAGCGATAGTGCGCCCAACGCACGGAAATAAAATTTAAGTGGCCGTGGTGTTTACCTTTCAATATAAACACGGCACACCCTCACCCCAAAATGGCAACTTGGTTGCCAACAAAACTTAAGGCAGCAGCCACAGTCTAGGCCCCTGGGTCTCTAGACCTTTACTTATACATCGTCTACTTGGCATTGCCGGAAAATCTCAGAGACTCATCCGCACTTAGGAGAACAGAGGCTCAGAGAGAAAGTGGAACGAGAGGAAAGAAGAAATGGAGAGTTTACTCATGTGTGCCTGAATAGGTGTATGTGTATGAGTGTGTAGAACTGCATGCTGACCTGGCCAGGGCCAGTACACAGCAACAAGAGACAGGAGGAGAAAGAAGAAAGACACGAATCGGGCATGCCCTTGAGCTCTGACCTTCCAAGGCCTCCCAACTCATAAACTGAGATCCCAGAGCCGCCCGACGTCCACCACGGGACAACCCTTCTGTCACGACTCACATACTCAAGCTCTATGACAAAACTTCTGTTTGGATATGTGAGTGGTTATCCTTTCCACTTCACCCCCGGGCTCCCCTAACTTTACTGTTACAGGCGACGCAAATCTGAGAATGCGGTATGGCCTCGACCAACGATAGCAGTTTTTTTTGCGGCCCTCTTATCTGCGGCCGAGCTAATCGGGTGGCTCTGGCAGTAGACCCAATCCCCAACCTTAAAGGGGTTAGGAATTCGCCCCCCATTATAACGATGACGAACGCGTTCGTGCGTTCGCAGCAGATTCTTCCGAGCCTTTTCCACCTATCTGCCGTCCTACTATTTGGATCACTGGGTAGAAGATCTTCTATTTTCCACAGGTTAGTCAACGGCAGTGCGGGCGAGAAACCAAACATAATTTCAAAGGGCACGGCCTTATGACTCTCATGGAGGGCCGTGTTAAAAGCTAGTTGTAACCACTTAAGATTCTGGTCCATGTGTTCTGCTGTTCAGCGTGGTAAGCGATAAGCGCGGACCTGAGATTACGGTTGAATCTCTCCGCGTGGGAAGGCTGAGGGTAGTAGGGGGAAGTGGTTACGTGCTTGATACCCGTTGCGAAACACATTCGCCGAAATTCACCCGAAATAAACTGTGGACCATTGTCAGAGACAATGATGGCCGGAACTCCGAAATGCTGAAACACAGGGTTCTGAAGCGCGAGAATGGTTAAACGAGAATTTGCCTGCCATAAGGGCAATAGCCAGACAAACTTAGAAAAAGCATCCACACAAACAAGTAGGTAAACGTTACCTGACTTGCTACGCGGAAAAGGCCCCACGTAGTCGATTAATAACTTCTCCATAGGTCTGCCCGCCACATCGGATGACAGCAAACCCAACTTGGTATTTTGAGCAGGCTTACTCAAACTACAGAGATGACAAACCTTCACTCTCGCTGCTATGTCCCTATCCATGCCCTTCCAGATAAAATGTTTCCTAATACTGGAAATGGTCTTCGAGATCCCCTTATGTCCACATACCGGGGAATTGTGGTAATAACTGGAGACCATGGGCACCAACTTGCTAGGCAGCACGATCTTAGGGGCACGCCCTTTTTTCTCCCTGCAACACAGAACGCCCTTGGACAAGAAGTAAGGGGCCTGTAAGTTACCCTCCTTGAGATTTTGGGTGATCTGACCCAGCTCTTCATCATATAACTGATGGGGTAACAAATCAGTGAAAGCTAAGGGAAAGTCTAATAAAACAGAACAGGGTTGCTCAGATTGGACTTCACTGGGTTGGAAAAACATGCGTGACAAAACGTCTGCAACCATATTTTGAGTTCCCCGAATGTGTTGCACCTTGAATTTAAAGGATGAGATCTTGACCACCCATCTTCCAATTTTACCCAGTTGCCGGGGATGAGCAAGAAGCCAAGAGAGAGCCTGATTGTCGGTCTCGAGCAGGAACTCAGCATGTTCCAAGAAACGCCTGAACTTATCTAGAGAGTACACCACAGCCAAACACTCTAGTTCATACACTGATGACTTCCTTTCTTGCTGGGTCAAGGTTCGAGATATAAAGGCCACGGGCTGCCTAGCACCATCAACTACCTGGGACAGAACCGCCCCGAGCGCCACCGAACTCGCGTCCGTTTGCACGACAAAAGGTTTGGAAAAATTTGGCATCCTCAACACAGGCGGGGAGATGATAGCCTCCTTAAGGGTATCAAAGGCCCTCTGCTGACGCTCTCCCCATACAAATTTAGTCCCCTTTTTCCTTAGTTCGTTAAAGGGGCCGGCAATTACCGCGGCATTGGGAATGAACCTCTGATAGAAATTCACCATGCCGACGAATCTAGCGATACCCTTGGCATCCCTGGGAGGGGGAAAATCCCGGATACCCTGTGTCCTCTCGGGGTCAACAGTGACACCCCTGTGTGAGACAGGATGTCCCAAAAAGGAAATATTCTTTTGTGCGAATTTAACCTTATCCGGGTTGACAGTGAGGCCTGCACCCCTCAACCTGCACATCACCTCCCTCAGATGACACAAATGTTCCTCATATGTTTTACTGTACACAAGCAGGTCATCCAAATAGTTGAAAACGAACTTAAACTTGACGTCATGAAAGACGGTGTTAAGTAGACGAGTGAGGGTTTGGGCCCCCACCGCCAGGCCCATGGGCACCCTAGTGTATTGATAAAGATTCCAGGGTACACAAAACGCCGTGTATGGCCTACTTTCCTTCGACAAAGGAATCTGGTGATATGCAGCATTGAGGTCAATCACGGTGAAGTACTTGGCCCCACTGAACCAGTCGAATGCAGAATGTAGATCCGGAAGGGGAACGGAATTCACTTGAATGTTAGCATTTAATTTACGGTAGTCAATAACCAGACGGTGTTTACCCCCAGGCTTGGGCACCAGGAACGCTGGACTAGCATAGCTTGAATTGGAAGGTTCAATCACCCATTGCTCTAGCAATTCTTGAACCTTCTACCTCAGAACGGTCATTTTCGGAGGAGCGAACTTGTACGGGTGTGACCGCACTATCTTGGAGTCCGTAAGCCGGGTTTTGTACTCCAAGAGGTGTGTGAGCCCCAGGGCAGGAGTTAACACGGTGGGGAACTGCTCACACAATTGATTCAGGGCGCGCAGCTTGGACTGAGTGAGATGGTCTCTAGATGAATCGGGACACTCTATCTCTTGGATACCTTCCCTAGCTCATTGATATCCAAGGAAAGAAATGACGACTCCCCGATTGAACTTGAAATAGCACTGTTGCCCATGAATGTCTAACACGAGACCACTCTTAGAGATGAAGTCGGCACCTATGATACAGTCAACTCCCAGAGCCGGAGAAACCAAAAAGCGCCACACCCAAGAAAAACCCTCGATCTTAAATTTGAAGGAAACCACCCGGGAGATGGGCAGAATTTCCCGGGATGCCGTCCAGCACACCACCGAAGAAAAATCAGACCCTTTCATAAAGCCCTGTTTCTCAAGGTCCGCACACACCCTAGATGAAATAGTGGATCGGGCTGATCCAGAGTCAACAAAGGCTCTGAGTTGACCCCTTTTTAACTAAAGCGACAAGAATGGGCATACTGAAGTGTTCTTAGAGATGGTTGGCAGAACCTTGATGCCAGAAGTCGTGGGGCCTACCACTTGCCTGGAGGTAAGAAATTTAGAAGATCTGCAACCTACAGGGGAAGACAACCTCCGATTTATCTTCCCCTTGTAGCTCCGTTTTTTGGGGAGGGTCCCTGCGGTGAAAGTGTTGGATGCGCACGTCCTCGCGGACAGTTTCGGGCAAAATGCCCAGGTCTATCACAGTGATAACAGACAACCCTTGCACTGCTCCCACTCTCCCTGGTGGAGTGAAACTGTCGGGATTGTGAAGGCCCGCCTCGTCGCTCTCCCCTCGGAAAATCGGAGGGATCCATGTTTCCACCTCCCCTTGCCTTGTCATTTCCCTGAATGGCCCGGGACATCACGCACAACTTATCAAGATCTACAAAGCGACGCGGACGTTCCGCGAACACCAATCTCAGCCTCTCTTGGGGGGTTACCTCTTCCAAAATTATCTGTACTATCTCCTCCTCCGACAACCTCAACCCGAGTATGCAGCGTCTCTGACACTCTGTACAAAACCGGCCAAGCTCTCGCCCCTGGACTGAACACGATAAAAATGCTTGTGTCTCAACTGCTCTAACAATCTCCCAGGCACAAACGCATCCAACACCTCCCGGTGGAACGCCGCAACGCTACCCCCGCACCGTAGTGTGTGAGCCACCCGCTCAGCCATAGAGCCGCGACAATAAGGGTAAACGAGCTCGAGGAGAGTCCGGTCCGACATGCCAGAAAAGTTTGATAACTGAAACAGGATCTTAAAGAAGGGCAACAACTTGTCCACTTCCAGCCCATCCACGACCGGCAGCCGCTGGATAATTTGGCTGAGCGGATTAGGCAGCTTGTTATACGACGCCGCCACCACGCCGGAAAAGGCAGGCACGCCGGCTGTCGGCTCCTGCTGACATTCTGTGGCCAAGACTTGAGGGCCGGGAGACGCCGCAGGGGTGCGAGGCTGACTCGACTGGGGCCCCATCAATACCGTCGTCACCTGATCCACCAGCCCCTTAATCACGGTGTTGTTCTCCAGGGTACTGCTTTGGGTGGACAAGTTCTGTAGTCTTTGCCGCAGGTGTTCTAGGCGTTGCCGAATCCTTTGGCCAGCTCTCGAAGAGCTCGGCGCTGACTCCATACACTCAGCCAGCTCCCGCAATTCCCCCCATTTCTACAGACACAGTTCCATTTCCTTGTTCTCATCCGATATTTTGACGGGAGACAGCACCTCGCCGGCAGCTAGAGCTTCCCTCAAATGCTTTCTCATTGAGGCGACGTCTCCCAGTGTCCTCTTGCCACGGGATCTAAGCTCGAATTCCAGCTCATCCCTAAGGAACAAATCTGGGTTAATCGCGCTCATCCTCGAGCTACCCGACCGCGCGATAAGAACAGCCAATAACAAATTACCACCACAACCACAGAAGGTACAGGAAAAACTTGAGAATGCTCAAGAGGCTCCAGGAATCCCCTAACACTGCGAGAGGAAAGAGGTACTACAAACAAGCAGAGTAAGTCTCCCCCAACACAAAAACACAACCACAACACTAACCAGTGAACGGATACAACACGACGTACTAACAATAACAATGAAATCAGCAAAAGCCGATAGATATATATATATATATATATATATATATATATATATAATACATTTCTCTCTAAAACAACCCTGACCAAAATGGCCCTAAAATGCATTACAACAAAACAACAATACACTAACAAGTTTATGGCCCAACCATATCCGCATTCTCCGCAAAAGAAATCAATTTAAATTATTTTACCCAGAAAATATCCCCAATAGGGCAGCCACTGCTCCGGAATTATCGATCAATTAACCGAGCATTTGTCAAACTGAAAATGAACATCCAATAACAACTCCAACAAGAAAGTGAGCCAGTATGTATCCTAATATATATATAAAAAAATATGAACGTGTGCGTGAGACCCATACTGAAAAATAGCTCCACGTTGGCTCCAGTTTACATCCAATAATTCGGTATATCACATATAATCTAACACACATGTATGTATATGTATATGTGATGTGTATATATATATATATATATATATATATATACATCACACCAAGTACAACATCAACATTCTCAAAATATAACAATAATAAAATCCTGTTTGGATCTCTTTTCCCCTTCAACAGGTTTATTTGCAACCACACCCACGTTTACTGAACTTGAAACTTACCCTCCAAAAATCCACCAAAGAAAACTTCCCAAGCTATCTTGCAAGTCCTGTCACATTTTTGGCTCAAGGGCTCAAAAAGAACCACGCTCTGCTACTATTGAAACGCCCCCTTATACCCAGAATATTTTTTACACCCCTTTTCTACTCACCAAAAAAAATATTTTTTTTTTTTCTGGGAATGCGTAACTTAATATTTAAGACTAGGCCTGTGGCCTAGATTGGAAATAAAATGTGCTGAGCCCATAGTGACAGGTCTTGCAAGAAAACAGCTGATTAACAGTAACAAGATTTATTTAAGTTTTTTTTTCTGAGTTTTCTTAATAATTCCATTCAGCTCTCTCTTTAAATTCACATGATGGTTTATTTAATTACACAAAATATGTCAAAGTATTTAAAGTCACATGGTGGTTTAATTACACAAAATATGTCAAAGTATGTTCAACAATTTACTAATGGCATGCCAACCTACTGAATTTATTATTATTATTATAAACTTTTAAATCCTATGTTTTACTTTTGAAAACAACAGTTTATATTGCGTGAATAATGCAAGAACCATTTATGAACACATGATAATTATAGGTGTCTGGAGCAGACAATCCATGATAATTAGATGATACAATAATAATTAATAATTAATAAATAATGATTAATAATTAAATTCAAAGAACAATTACTCAAGTGTGCAGCAGTACATTCATCTACCTGTCCCCATCACTAGGATTAATCACATTAATCGAAAACAGTGATCACAGTAAACGGAGGTTTAAGAACGTTACCTAAATATTAAAACTGTAGAAAATTAGTAGTTAATTAAAAAAATTAAAAGGAATTGCTTTTTAAGTTAAGTGTTAAGTTAACTTAAATTAAGTTAAAGGTGTTAAATTAGTTAAGTATAGGAATCGTACAGTATAATTATAATAATTTGGAAAGGTTAAACTGAACCAACAAAATAACCAAATAAGAGAAAATTTAAATTTAGAAAAATCAGAAAACAAATAGAAACGTGCAGGATCACCGGTCATATGGCAGGCAGATGCAAGCACTCTCCGAGTATTACATTTTCTAAAGTTCTGAATATTGTCAAAAAAAAGTTTTAAACTGTTTTGTCTTTCACATGAATAGAATTAAATATTTAAATAATAGAAAGGTAACCTATGACTCTGTGTAAATCAACACACAAATACTTATAAGTTACGTATAATCCAGTCAGTAATGTCCACACTTTAGCATGTCTTCACAAAACATGTTCAGTAATGTAAAACATGAGTCTAATATCTAGGCATAGATTTTAGCGTGTGTGTTGCCCGATAACCTGCGGAGCACTTCGAGTGTGAAGTTTATTAAATAATGGAAATTTCCCACCTGATCTTTCGGAGAGCACTAAATACGTTCCTGCATTTTCGATGGTGTGTGTAGGACGATGTCGGATGGCGTGACGGCGTTGGGGTGTCTTACGCAGGCTCTGCGGATGGGCGAAAATGTAGCGTGCCCATCACCTGGACCCCTTTCCTCTCGACTAAGCGGAGAAACCTGCGAAAAGTTTTACTTGTATATTCGATTCAGATATCTATATACCCCCCCAACATTCCTTCATCCAAGCACTCAGATCACACACGTCACTAACTTCAATACTGCAATAGCCGGTCAGTAACTCCAGTCAAAAAAACCCTTCGGGCTTTTAATTTGAATTCTAAACTTCACCATGTTACACAGGAATCATACATATTAAGCTTAAACAATTTTCTGGGTTACCTTGCATGTTTAAGTTCACATAAAGATTGACTGACGACCACGTGGTCTCTGCTAATACATTTATAATTACTTCAAAAAATAATCAGACTTCATGGAACCACTACTATAAATTCATACTTGCTCTAATTCTTATGTTTTTAAATTTTGAACTGTCTATAACATTATTTCTTTATCTTGAGCGTAAAATAATTTTACCACGTGCCTGTATATTTACCGGCACAAACATGGACCGCCTGAGCAGCACACACAACGATCGTTACATTTCACACACACAAACCCCCAATTAAATTAATATTACATATAAACTCGCAATACTGGCTCACCTGAAGCTCTTTAAGAAAATTTATCTAGTCATAGTGGTGTCACAATTTACGCCGTCACAATCCAGCCGCAGCAAGGTTGAACGAGAAAAGAGAGGCCGACGCACGGCTCGGCGCTAACTTATAGAAACTCAGACATTGCTGACTAAATTTCATTGACAAGCGAAAGCCACCGCCTGCTAAATGACGTCACCACTCAAGGTCGCAGGGAACAACTTGCATCTCGATATCAACGCGGGCATCGTAACAAGCAGCGATAGTGCGCCCAACGAACGGAAATAAAATTAAAGTGGCCGTGGTGTTTACCTTTCAATATAACCACGGCACAACCTTTCAAAGCCTCGTCTAACTATCTTGAAACATGATTTCGTCTGTAGTCAATTAATCAGATTTCAGAAAAACAAAATTTGTTGACGCACAACTCCATTCGTACAAGGCTGAGTTTAAAAGGGTCTGCCTGAAGCACTATCAAATTTCATTAACAAATATTTAAATAACTATTTCAATATAATTTTATGAGAAATTTTACAGTGGAAGAAGTTGTAGGTAAATGCGTTTGCTTTAATTCAATATGACTATCAAAGTTTGTACACTAGCTACACTTGGTAGAGGATACTGATAAAAGATGAATTGTGTGCAAGAGAAAACAGCCTGAAGTGTATGTGTCAATTGCCATATCTCTCTCTCACTCTCTCTCTCTCTCTCTCTCTCTCTCTCTCTCTCTCTCTCTTTCTCTCTTTCGCCTCTACCTGTCTGTCTATCTGTCTCTATCTATCTATCAGGTTATCAGGTTATATCTTTTTCTCTCTGCTGTTCCAACCACGTATGCTTCCATTATGTAGAAACTGGAGATTGAGTTAGTTTAGAATGACTGCATTTTTTCTTCTCATTATTAATTGTCTAACGATTATACATCATGCAACAAAAAGTCGTCGTAAGATGAATTCCCGGAACGATAAGGATTCATCCTTTCAACTGCATGTCCTGTCTGTCTTCTGAATTTCTACGTACTTAACTCAACAACTACTATGAGTAGAACAAACGCTATTCGAATTATCAATTAAGTTTGCGCTTGTTGTTACTTAAACTATTTATCAGGCACCTGAAAAGCACAATTTATTTTTAAAATATTTTTTGTTGTCATAATTTTCTTTTTTAAATTACGTCTTTTTGTTATTTAACTTTTATTGAAACGCGAGACAGTGCGGGTGTGAGTCAATGTGTTTTTACTTATCCCTTATCAGCTGCTGCAGATACTGTAGTGGTTGCTTCCCCTAGCAACGTACACCGCGCTGAATTCAACCCCATCCCCTCCCCACCCAATAAAAGCTTTTAGTATTCAAAACATGCGGTTTGTGTAACGGTTATACAACGTTCAATAAAGAATGGGATTTACCAAGTAAAACGCCGTGCCTTATAGTGTTATTACAGCGGTCGTTTGCTTAATGCTACAATATAGTTGAACAAGGGCCTAGTTAATGGAATGTAGTTAGTATTTTCGGAGTAAGAAATATCTGTTGTTTTTAAACAAAGAGAGAGAGAGAGAGAGAGAGAGAGAGAGAGAGAGAGAGAGAGAGAGAGAGTGAGAGAGAGGGGGGAGATGATAAAATGAAAAATGAGATATATTTTTCTTAATTTTAATCGATTTAGAGATCACATTTTTCAACAGTTTTCTCCATGAATTTAAAGGTTTAAAGGGTATGCAGATGATGAGAGAGATGGAAAGTACGGTAGAAGAAGGACCAAATAGAAAACTTTGGATTTATTTGGATTTAAACAGCAATTAACTCCATAAAACACATACTTGAACCGATATGGTCTTATGGAGTAGAATTATGAGACTCTTACAAATCTCGAAAACCTTCACCATCGTCATCACCAGTGCTCGAATTCACGTATGGTGCTACGACAAATCACGTAAAATAATTAAAAATGCACATTAGGAGATGAAATTTAACAATATTTTTAGGTGATGAGGTAGAGACTAATCTCCGGGGGTGAATTGACGGATACCGCGCCTAACAGGCCGGCTAATAGTAGCAATTTCGTCAATAAAGACGTGTGTATAAGATTCGAATAGCAAGCAAAAGTTGCGCAATATAAACATTTTTTAATATAAATAGTAAAACAGTTTTACCTTTTTATTTTCCGTCTGGTGGCCTTTATTCTTTACGAAACTCTACGCGTTTCGGTACATATGTCCCATCATCAGGAATATCCCTTGGTGAAGTTCGTCAATAGTTAAAATATTAAAAACAACTTTTTATACAACTTTACACATCACAATAAATATAAATATAAACACAAAAAACACATAAAAACCCCAAACGTGCGAACACACGCGATATCGCTGGATATCGGGCCACCAGATATCCTTCGTAAAGGATAAAGGCCACCAGACGGAAAAGAAAAAGGTAAAACTGTTTTACTATTTATATACATATAAGTGGCCTGGATACCAAGAAGCATGGATCTAAAACATTTCTTAAGTTGCTGTGGAATAAATTACTGCAGTATAAATACCGTAAACCGAGTTGGAGACACTGTGAGCTGAATAACATTTGAAGGTTTTATATTTCCTACTCGCCAAGAAGATACAACCTGAGAAACTAAGATCCAACCCACAACCAACAGACCACTAGTAATGTTTACAAGACGCGATGTCCTCGCGTTCGCGAGACGGCTGTGTATGTCGTACCACATTTTAAAATGTTCGTACTCATACAACTAATTAACTTAATTATTGAATTTGCCTTCTAGACTACGTTTATACCAGCACATTTTTTTTAATGATTGGCGTTTCCTTTTTTCTTGTTATTTCTCTCTTGGGGGAGGGTTTAAAACCAAACAACATTATTGGATTAGGGTAGAGACTAATCTCTGGGGTGAATTGGCGGAAACTTTGCCAATCGTTTCAGACACTGATGATAATCTTCGATGGTGGACCCTAAACGTTTGTCAACAACAATTGTGAACCACGGCCTAACAGCCCGGTTAATATTAGCAATTTCAACAATGTTGACGCCGGCTCTTATGAAAGCTTAAGAATTTGCATACACGTCTTTATTGTTTTAAACGGTTCTTTGGTCAGTCTTCTTTTTCTTGACTGCCAGGATAATGCACTTCCACCTGTTCCGGCTTCACTATCTTATCCTCGGTGTCCGAACCCTAACCCTTCGCTGTTCCGGCTTCACTATCTTATCCTCGGTCTCCCAACCCTAACACTTCGCTGTTCCGGTTTCACTATCTTATCCTCGGTCTCCCAACCCTAACACTTCGCTGTTCCGGCTTCACTGTCTTATCCTCGGTCTCCCAACTCTAACACTTCGCTGTTCCGGTTTCACTATCTTATCCTCGGTCTCCCAACCCTAACACTTCGCTGTTCCGGTTTCACTATCTTATCCTCGGTCTCCCAACACCAACACTTCGCTGTTCCGGTTTCACTGTCTTATCCTCAGTCTCCCAACCCTAACACTTCGCTGTTCCGGATTCACTATCTCCTCGGTCTCCCAACCCTAACACTTCGCTGTTCCGGTTTCACTATCTTATCCTCGGTCTCCCAACCCTAACACTTCGCTGTTCCGGTTTCACTATCTCCTCGGTCTCCCAACCCTAACACTTCGCTGTTCCGGTTTCACTATCTTATCCTCGGTCTCCCAACCCTAACACTTCGCTGTTCCGGCTTCACTATCTTATCCCAGGCCCTCCTCAACCCTATCACTTGGCTTGTCTCACAGGCTTATAGCTCCTAGCGTGCCTTGTATTCTATGAACGGATATATCATAACACAGTCTCTTCATTTGACTTTATACCATAATGTTACTTCTGTTATCGGTTCTACACCTACTTCCTGTCTTATATCATTACTTTTTAAAAGCTTGAGTCTTCTACAGCCTCTGACTGATCGAAAACAATCTCATTTCTTAGGATTCCATCAATCTAAAGTCTCGTTTCCTAGGGGCCAATGATTCTGATGCACTCAACAAAGAGGGAACTCCAATCGCTTTATAAAACAACTTTTTGGTCACTGTTCAATAATTTTTTCGTATTTCTTAAATTAGTGTTTTATTACTATTTCTAAAAAAATTAAAATTTAAAATCTTAAAACGTGTCTGTTATTCCATACTTACATACGTAGGAGTGCCGTTCAAAAGCGCTCAATAATCTCTATCGGTAACTGAGTAGGCCAAATTCAACAAAATTTGTTGCCAATTACGCATCTTCGCGCCATAGCGCAATTTTGAAATGTATGTTTCTAAGGACCATACTCCCCATTTATGAAAAAATTCTTAATTTCTGTGCAAAACGAGTTGATCGATTTAATTCCATTTATGCCAAATATTTACAGATACCTACTCACTAAGGTATAATACTTAAAACATCGATCATGACATGTAACACCATCAACGTCTGAAGAAGGTGGGAGAAAATTTGTAGCAGTTTCCTGGTACCGTTTATTTTATTTACATGGTAATGTAAGACGTCATAGTCTCATAATGTATACCCATTTATTGTTTCATAACATTGTTAAATTGTAGATGGCTATTAGTGTGACTTTATGCTTCCAATATTATAATATCGCTTAACTAATTCTCGATTTCAACAAAATAAATTTTAAATAACGACTTCTTTTTTTTGTAGTTTTATTCACAAAATTTCTAAAACATCCTAGAATCCCCCTCCATAAGGAAAATCCAGGCTGCGTTCCTGGTAATAATATAAACCTTATTAATAATATTTTATCACATTTATTATTTATTTTACATTCCATCGATATGCGTTTTTATAATTATTAAACTATTGCCTACAGCTGTGCTGAATATATTACTCTGTGTCAAAATGTTTGCTAATTAACGGTGGTAATTCAATTTAATATAATTTGAGTTGATTAAGTTCGTCTGCAAAATGTCACGTGTTACTGTGCAGACAGCCCCGAAATCAATACCCGACAGTCCAATAGTGTAGAGTGCAATCAGATACTGACACGACCAAACAGAAGGCATATTTTTATGGTCTCCAGAAATCCGTTGACCGAATTTCAGAAATATTTACGACTGAAAGCACGGATTTTACGACCGCGGCCTGTGATTACGGGCTTGCATTAACCAACACGAAATACGTTGAATTTAAATGTCAAGAACTTTCCCAGTACAAAATTCAGTATTCTCTATTTCTAAAAACAAAGGTTCCTGTTTAAAAAGTGTAGTTTTAATGTACTTGTATTAAAGTATTTTGGCAAAACGTGTTATGTTGCCAAGATCTCTATTAGACCAACACGCTGATTCTAAAAATACTTTTTACTTTTTTTAACTTCAAAAGCCATTAAATAAAGTAAAGTCATTTGCTTTGATTTGGATGGTTCGAATTGAACAGCTGGCAAAATTGTTTACATAATTTAATTGTACAAACGAAGCAAGTACTCGTCCGTTTGGCATTTTTGTCTGTCTATCTATCTGTTAGGAATATGTCTCACAATAACTTTTGAATGTTTCAACCGATTTTTATAAAACTTGGGATGCATGTCCATACTTTTACTCTGCAGAGTAACGTTTTTGAACATTGTTTTTGAAATTGATGGGGGACGAGAGGTAAAAATGTTCGGGGTTAAAACTGTAAAAAAATAACAAAAATCTATGTGCGCATCAAATTAAATGTAATTTTAATCACAATCCGAGACTAATGGGGACGCGAGGTAAAAATGTTCAGGGTTAAAATTGTAAACAATCACAAAAATCCATGTGCATATCAGATTAAAGGTAATTGTAATCACAATCTGACTATAGTTTTTGTTTTTAAAAATTTCAAATTTTTTGGAAGCCAGGCTTCAAAAAATGGGTTAAAATGTTGATAAAATCACAAAACCCCATGTGAAGTATCAAATTAAAGGGAATTTTAACCAAAACTGAAAACGGTGTTCAGTTTTTAAAATTTCAAAATGTTGAAATGCCACAGCTCAAGATTGGGTCACAATTTTTTATAAAATCGCAAAAATCCATGTGGGGTGCTGTATGAAAGAGAATTTTAATCAAGATCTGAATAAAATATAATGTTTTGGATATTTCTAAATTTTAGAACACCAGGGACCTTAAAAGTGAACACAAAATTTGAAAAAATTGTACGTAGCACAGATTACAGGCAATTTTAAGCCAAATTGAAATCGCCTTTGCTGCGAAAATGTTTTAACTTTGGGATGTACAAAGGGCCAAAAATGGAATTCAGAATGTTATGAAAATTGTAAAAGTCTTTGTGGGGGATCACGTTATTAGGAATTTTGTTAAAAATACAGACTAGGTATCTGTATTAATCTGACAGTATTAATAGCTCCCAACACTCCTTGTAAACTATGTTTGCAAAAAGACTTTATATATTGCTATGCGTTATGTATATTTGTGAAAAGTGTATTACATATAGGCTTATAGATGTCTATGGAAACAAACATAAGCGCTAAGGCTAAATGATTTGTCATTTACAATTGTCTGTCTGCTTTACAATTGTTATTTTACTACAAAAAGTCGAAGAGTTGTCAAAGCTTCCGTAACTTTTCTGGTAATTTAAAAAATTATGTTGTATTGAAATTATCTAAATTAGTAACAAATATAGTTTGTTCAAAAAAGTGAGCGAGTCTACAACCCAGATATCTTACTAGTATTTTTAGCCTAGTAAGCTAATACGCTTTATTCACTAGTATTTAGGTATCTATAATCATGTATCTATATAATACATCTTAGGTTACCAGACCACAAACTAATTGGACCTTTCCAAGTTTCTCAATCTTTAACCTTGCTGATCGCCGGACAGAACCAGTCACAATTCGTCTCATTAACTGGTTGGATCTTATACTTCCCCTGTATAGTTTTCCTTCTATTATCATTCAGTCAAACTCCATAAATTCATTTTGCTAAATTATGACATGGCCGTACCAAGTCAGTCTCTCAATATGGTAACAGATGTATCAATTAATTTTTAAGCGCTCTCTTTCCTAGTCCAAACATTTTATCTATAATAATATTAAGTATAATACTTCCGTTCTATTAGTGTTCCTGCAATCGTTTGAAGAGTGTTTGAACGGGGGGGGGGGGGTCTGACTTTGTTTCGAAATGTGATGTAGCAATAACGGAAACAATTATTGTTTAAAAAATTGTATATTACGTCTGCGAAACAAACACAAGAGGAAATACGGTAACCTTATTCTTCATGTCTCTGTCAATTTCAATTTCTTCTTGAACCTAGTTTTGCAAAAGGTTTTACTACTATAAAAAGTACGGGACTTACCATTATAAGCTTCGAGGTTACGCAATAGTAATAGCTCTTCCCCTCCCCTTGCCCAACAGCGTTGTCGCACGTTACACTTGGTTATGCGTTGGCAAAGGCTGGGGAGGGGAGGTCTGTTGACGTATGTTAGACGTATCAATATAAGCTTCGAAGCGACTGCGGTATTGCCATGTCGCGTCATTCCCCGCCCTCCACACCTTTGCCTACGCATAACCAAGTGTAACGTGCGACAACGATGGAGGGCGTGGGGCGTGGAAGAGCTGTTACTATTGCGTAACCTCGAAGCTTACAATGCTAAGTTCCGTACTTATAGTATTAACAATAACATGACTAGAACTAAAACAACAAAGTGTGTTACCTACTAATTATAATATATTGTGATGCAGTATAAACTGTGCCTGGTTGCCGACGCTACCTATAAGCAAATCCCAGATAAAACACTTCACTAATTTCACTATATTCTTCTGATGGAAAATAACGTGACCCAGATTTAATGTGACACAATTACACTAATATTATTGTTTAGACAATGTAACCTTTAGTTGTTGTTTTATATTAAAATTTCCTATTTATCCGCAAAGATCACAACAGCACCTGATATGAAAAACAAAATAGTTTCTGTAAGGCTGTAAGGCTTTTACGTAAATCCATACTGACGTAGTTCTGTAATTGAAATGTGTGACTGCGAAAAAGTTACGTGTATTTTATATTATAACAGAATATAATGATCCTTAGAGCTAAGAATCGATGATATATGCTTACTTACTGGTTTACATAACTGCCGTTGTTAGTAATGTAATAAAAAGAACTTTCAATACTAAAAGTCCTGTGTTCGTCTTCAAGTGAATTAATAAGTAAAGGTGTATCAGTCTACTATAAAAAACACAGAAAAACATAAAATAATCGAAATAACAAAAAAATCTCTCTCTTTCCCTCTGCCTGCTACCCCCATCTCTCTTCCTCCCTCTCTCCCTCCCCCTCCCTCCCTCGCTCTCTCACCCTCCCCCCCTCTCTCTCTCTCTCTCTCTCTCTATATATATATATATATATATATATATATATACACACACACATATAATATACCATCAGTTGCATGACTGTTTTGACGTGGTTCTCCTGACGTAAGCCAATCTCTTCGTCTCCGAATGTCTACATCCCACATCCTCAACAATCTACCTCAGGTATTCTAATATCTGCCCTTCCCTGCAGTTCCTCCCATGCACTGCACCTTCTATCACCATATTTATTAATTTTGTATCTCTCAACAAATTCCCATGCAGCCTGTCAAGTCTTCCCGTTATAGTTCTCCACAAACTCACCTTTCCCCATTATATCCAGAACCAGTTCGTTATCTAAAATTTAACATTCTTCTGCAACTAATCTGTATCTAATGATTCAGTTGCCCGCATTTCAACGTTCGATATTGTCAAGGTTCCGCATCTATATTGAACGATCTTTCAAAGATACGACTTCAGGAGTTCTTGCTAATTCCTAATCAAATTTTTGACAGTAACAAATATTTCTTTTCACAATAGCCTTTTCGATTCGCAATATTCTGCTTTTGGTGTCCTTTTTGTTTTATTAATGTTTTGTGATACTGCTTTTCCTAAGGAAGTGAATTCGTCCCCTTCCTCTACGTTATCCTATCCAATTAAAGAATCTCCACTTTTGTTTCTAGAGCTATCCATGACTTTTGTTTTGCTTGTGTTGGTTTTCAAGCAAATTCTTCCACACCAAGAAATAATTTTACCACACCACTTAATCCTTTTTTTAAATCTTCCTTCTTTTCTGCAAATATTCACATTTTTATTGTGTCACTTTGAACCATTATTCTAGTCTTGAACGTTTCTTTATTTTATTAATTCGCTTTATTTTAATATAACAAATACAATTAACACTTAAATATACCGTTTTAATGAAAAATAGGACCTGCATATAATCATGATCTAGGAACCTTATCAGAAACTTTTGAATTGGCCAGGCTTTAAAGCTTACAAGGGCGCAGCCCCGGGAGGGGAAGATTGGACTTCGACGATGATCTGAGATGGGACTTTTAATGTGGTTGTGTTGGCCGACTTGTGCGGTCCTACTTGCACTGTATTAAGAGTGAGCCTGAGAAACAGAAGGCTTGTGTTGGTAAATGCACATTTAAAATATGCGGACCCCATTGAGATACAAATCTGGTCAGGGTACTGGCCATGTTTGCCGGCGAAGACTTGATAGTGGCAGCAGATGTCAATGCCCGATCGGTACTGTGGTTTTCTGACAGCACAGACGAACTGGAGAGTTTCATACTGGCTAATGACATGGTGATCTTCAACAGTATGAGTGAACTGATCACCTTTGAGAATACAAGGGGCCAGTCCGGATATATAGACGTTACTATCGGCAGTAGGTCGTTGGATGGCAGAATCCTGGATTGGAGGGTTTCGGATGAAACCATATCATCAGACCGGCTGATTATGTTCAGTCTCAAGATAACTGAGGGACAAAACTGCTGGCGGAGGTCGGCTGAAGTGATCAGAAAGTCGATTGTTAGGGACTTGGACTGGAGAGTGGTGGTCGCAACTGTGCTCACGGATATCGGGACTGTTAAATGGATATAATGAACTGCCACTAGAGGAAAAAGTGGACTTCCTGACCCTAGTTCTCCGGAGAGCGGTAAATGAATCTGTAAAGTCGAGAAGTTATCGTCGAAGTCTCGCCTGTTGGTGGAACGAGGAACGTCAGGAAAGTCAGGTCTGAGAAAACCTGAAAACAGTTTAGGAAACGTCTCGGAACTGATGATCCGAGAACGTTGGAAGCCAAGTGAGATTTTGTTAAGCACAGGACGGCGTACGTAAATAAGATTAAAAAGAGTATTGGATACGAACTGTTCGACTCTCTGGGAATGCCTACAAAATCTTGGTCGGAAAAATTAAAAAGGCCACTGAGATGGTCTCAATGCGGTTTTAGGATCTTTTGTTGACTAAATCTGATAAAATATGTCGACACATGCTGTGGGGTCTGCTGCCGGACAACAGTCTGCAGATTGACTTGGAGACTCATACCAGAATTAGACAAGCTGCTGAAGCCCCGAAGCCAATCTGGGAGGTGGTGCGCATCACCCCCAGGGAGTTGGAAAACGCAGTCAGAAGACTGAAGTGTGGCAAGGCACCGGGGGTAGGCGGGATAAGGTCGGACATCGTTAAGAGGTTAATGACCAGGATCCGACTGCTGCTGTTAGACATCGTCAACACGATATTCCGTGTTGGCGAATTCCCGAAGAACTGGAAGGTCAGGGACCTTAAGGTTTTCTTAAGGCACCCGACAAGGATAAGCAGCAGCTTAAGTCTTATCGACCCGTGACCTTGTTGCCTGTCCTGAGAAAAATTGTTGAACGCGTCATTGCCGGACGGTTGGTGGCCTTTTTAGACCAGATACAGAACTTCGGAGAATCCCATTTCGGCTTCCGAAGTGGAAGAGGTACAATAGATGCCACACTCAAGGTGAAAAACTTGGTGAAGGAGTCGAAGCATCGTTATGTCTTGGGTATTTTCCTTGACATTTCCGGTGCCTTTGACAATGCTTGGTGGCCCTTTGTCGTATAGCAGCTAGAAGGCACGACTGAAATACCTCCTGAAAATTTTGCAAAGTTATTTAAACGACCGAATGACGTGTTTTGGAGATGGATGGGGCACGTTCCTCAAAGACGTTGACCACGGGATGCCCGCAGGGATCAATACTGGCACTCATTCTGTTGAATGTCGCTTTTGAAGACTTCTTGCGTCAGGATTTTGGAGAGGACATGAACGTAGTTGCTTATGCTCACGATACAATGCTTATGATCCAGGGTCTGATCGAGAGTCCAACTTGAGGATAGAGCTAATCAAGCCCTGAGGGTGATATCGGACTAGGGAAGAAAGGCCAGATTGGATTTCTAAATAGAAAAGACCATGGGAATGATGCATAGGAACAGGTTCGACAGGGAGAGGAGACCCAGGTTAAGATTACAAGACCGGCCAATACGGGTGCTAGACAGTGTCAGGTATCTGGAAGTAGTCTGGCGTGTGAGGAACACGTGATAACGCAAACCCAGAAGGTGATGGCAACTTTTCTTGGATTGTTGGCGCTAACCAGGACCCGTCGAGGAATGGAGTGTTTGGCTCTAAGGAGGTTATACGAGGGAGTCGCGGTACCACTCCTGACCTCGATGACTCACTCACATCCTGACCACGGATGTGAGGTGTGAGGGGGGTATAAGCTATAAGCTAGCCTAGTAGGGCTGTGTCTAGGAATTTGATAAAGAAATTCTGAGAAATCATAGTGATGGTCGTAAGGTGTGATTATTGGCGTTAACCCATCGTAAACAAGTTACTAACTTTTCCACTGTTTTCCTTCTGAGAATTGGTTTCTTGTTGGCACTAGTTGGTTCTGCCCGGTAGACTGATCAGGATATGAAATTTCTTATTATTTTTATTTTAATATTTTTGTAACTGAATTATTGTTTTGTTAACTGCTAATTTTTGTCGATGTTTAAAATTTTATTTGAAGAACCATTTCTCTATTTACGGATTTCTATTCTGTATAAGTTTTCAGGAAAGTGTAATATTTGCCACTCGGCAATTCTGCTCATTGGATTATCAAGGGAAAGTGAAAATTCTTAATATTTTAATTGTATTTTGTATTTATTTTAATATCTATTAGTTCTCAGTTTTTATGTACATTTTTTAATTGACCATTTCCTTCTTATTTACGAAATCACGTTTAGTTTTAACGGAGGTTAAGTCGGTTTTGTAACACCTGAAGACGATCAAACGTAACCGATATATTGTGTTTCTTAAAACTAAACGATGGTTATCTTGTGAGTTAGTACTCTACACTTGTATTAAGCTACAGTATTCAACACTTGAATTAACCTATTTCTTGTCTGCAGCTCATAGCATACGCAAGCATTTATTATGCATTCTGCCCATACCATCCTGGGAAAACGTGTAGACAGTTGATTTGAAGGCGTTGATTTATATCTACATGTTCTGTAAGTACACAGCTTTAAAAATATTTTCAGTTGACAAAACTCTACAGATTTATTTACACATGTTTTACCGCTGTCGTTACTGAATGTATTTTATTAACTTTTGCCACTTGTGTGTTTACATGTGACTATAGTAATTATTCGATTATTTCGTGAAGACGGCCTTAGATTTAGAAAACCTAAACGACAAGTGAAATTTAAAACAACAATGTGAATGTCCATGAGACTTATTAAACGACTACTCGTCTAGCAATTGCGTAGTAGAAAATGAGGCGAACCTAATCGATACGGCTATAGAAAGAAGATAATTTACACAGAGGTTTCCGCATTCCACAAACACGTGGCTTCTTTGTTGGAACAAAAACGGTCACGGGAAGGAGCCCTTGGCCCCGTACACAGTGGACGACCGATTTATGACCACACGTTGGACGCCGTTAACCAAATATATCTTATTCGGTTTTGGGTATAGATTTCATGTGGAGGGGACAAATCAATAACACCTCCCCCCCCCCAATCAGTCGTTACCCCTCGCCATCCCGCGACCCTTCATTCCGACACAGTAGCTGTGGTACTGATCCGTGGGCTACGGACGAATTAGCGGCTTTCAGGATAAACGAACTCAAACCGATAAACAGGGTTGTACAAATATCAGATTCCACATCTACGGCGCCAGGGGACCGCGCCTTGTGTATAAATATCTTACTGTATTTAGTATAAGCTGCAGTTATCATTTTACACTGCTATTCCCGTCATCATTAACAGTCAGGATAATATATTGCAATGGGTAGAATATGCATATAAATTAGTACTGGGACTCTGAGCATACGACAGCATGTTGAAATGAAAATTTGTACAAGTAAAGACTGCAGGTTTGGACATTATGAAGCGTATTAGGCAATTAGAGACACGTTCAATTTGTTAGTTTTAAGTAAATTTTAGACAGTAAAAAAACATCTACTGCTGTGAAGTGGTGCGAAAATATGCGTGGGCATGTGGCGAGTGCGCGTGTGCGAGAATATGTAATTATTCTACGGGATAATAATAAAAAACATATTAACTTAAATAACTTTCGGTAAAATAAAAATTCTAACATGAGACTTGTACCAGAATACGCCTTATAAAAAGACCTAACGAGTGGCAGTATTTGTCTGTAAATTAAAGAATGGATTATATGAGTTTTTAATAAAACAAGTTTTATGACCATGTAGAAAAGTAATCAAATTAAACTAGTATTTTCGACAATCTAAAATTTGTTTTTGGTTAGAATTATACAAGAATAAAGTTATCTTAACTTCAGACGCAGAGAAGGGGTATGTATTATCGAATCAGCGTTCGAGAAATTGACCAGAATTTCATTTGATTTCTTATTCCGAAACAGTCAGACAGTCTCTCTCTGAACTTGAAAACGTGTTGACGTGCTGCTGGAGTATAGACGCTTGGTCTACGAAAGCGTACAAACACAAGTCCGAAGTTGATTTTTAAATAGTGCTAATCCGGGAAAGTACAAGAATGTCCTATATAAATTTAAAACGCTTGAAGTTTGCTGGATCTAGTGTGTACGCTCAATACACAAAAACTAAATTAGCCTACTGTGAAAAACTAATTAACTGCAATTTATAAAATTGCTCAACCCAAGAACAGGACAATGTGGTTATGAGAGAACATAGGTGGGAAAACAGGATTCTCGTCAATATAATTGGAAAGAGGAAAATTAAATTTGCTTGTCACATTCTGTGGCATCTCAGAGGGAAGAGGGGAACATGGAAGCGGACGACCGAGAGTGTGGTCAACAGAATGAACCTCAAGGTAGGCTGTAGCGATAAGGACTGGCCTTTAGAATGTGATGCGATACAGTGGCGTAACCCCCCCCCCCCGAGCTATTACAAATTCCAGTGACATTCCATAATCGCGTAAGGTAGCCTATTTCTAAGCCAGTTGCGTGTGTTAAATTAAGGCTCATAAATAATTGTATAAATGATTATGTGGGAATTATCTTGAACACCTCATTTTTCCTGAGGAAAAAGGAAAAAGAGGACATCCAACCTTTAGGCTAGTCTCATGCCCCACCTCCAGGAACAGCTCATAGTTACCCCACTGTTATACTATAGCCTACGTATGTTATAACAATAAACGTACAATAACAACAACAATAATAAAAATACAGTTACGTTTCAAGTTGGAGCTTTCAGTAGGCTAATATTATGCTAAGTTCTATGGAACATAAAGACTCGATCATCCCGATAACCAATGTCAGAACTTTCCCGGGCTCAAGATAAACGATTAAAAATCGATGCCCGGATTGAGCAGACACATTAAAAATATTGTTTCAAGGTAACTGTCAGATAAATTCATCCTCATCTTGTCGTATTCTGTGATGGAAAGATCTCAGTTGGACACCGCACCGCTGCCATCTACATGCCAGCTCTTCTAGGATTAATCCTTCACTCGTCATGCAACATTGTTGAGTCAAACAGGAGCTTCAATCTTATTCAGCCTCTCTTCTTATCTTCTTACACAGTCGTCAGTATGATAGACATATCCTTTCATGATGTCCAATCATTAACCGTTTCTCCTCTTTGTAGTTCGAAAAAGTGTTCTATCCCTCCTAGATTTTTGTGAGCACTTTTCATTGTCTATTTTATCTAGCCACCGTATTTCATCCACACAACCCGTAAGCCACAATTCAAGAGCCTCAGCCCTACGTCCTCTATGGAGGCTCCAGCCTATATCATCTATGGAGGCTCCAGGATGACCTACGGGATGGCCGGGATAAACGGAGACTAGAAATCGGAAAACATTTCATCGGAAAACGATTTACACGCACAAACATATACATAATCATTATTATATTTAACTTCTTCTATTTCTTCTTCTTCTTCTTCTTCTTCTTCTTCTTCTTCTTCTTCTTCTTCTTCTTCTTCTTCTTCTTCTTCTTCTTCTTGCTGTTTTGTTGTCGTTGTCGTCGTCGTCGTCGTCGTTGTTGTTGTTGTTGTTGTTGTTGTTGTTGTTGTTGTTGTTACTGTTATTGTTGTTATTATTATTATTATTATTATTATTATTATTATTATTATTATTATTATTATTATTATTATTATTAGAAATTGCAGTGGTAGTAGTAGCAATAGTGGTGGTGGTAGTAGTGGTAGTAGTAGTAGTAGTAGTAGTAGTAGTAGTAGTAGTAGTAGTAGTAGTAGTAGTAGTAGTAGTAGTAGTAGCAGCAGCAGCAGCAGCAACAGCAGTAACAGCAGTAGCAGTAGCAGTAGCAGTATACATTCCGTAAGATTTTGTTCTTTCGTTACAGATGTGGACAACAGTTGTTTGGTTATCATTCCAAATTCTCCTCATTCACCCAAAATATAACAAACTTCGTGCTACCGCTTCTTGAGTCAGCTTACCGTATATCGCCGTACCTGTTACTTTAAAACTTATTTTCAAACTGTTGCTGCGATGATTTCGCTACTTGGTACACAACTGTGAAAATACTGCAACGTCTTTATTTTATCTTCCATGAATATTTTATCTTCAGAGATAAATCTTGAAAAGGCGACGTCAATATCAATTGGTTTGTAGAATATTAGTTGTCTTGGAAGTGTGTTTTCGTCCATTCGGACAACGAGTTCCCACCATTGCGCACTCTGTTGTGTGTGGATCTCGGATTCTTCTTAAAAAGCCCAGGTTCAACTACCGTACACCAGAATAAGGACAGCCACCGTTTTGTCTTGCCTCTTTACATGTCCATGTTTGTCTTGACGTCCGTGTATTCGATCTTTCAAGTTTTCTTACTATGCCATGTCATTCACGAAAGCTGACATTCGATCCTAAATAGTAAAAATATAATACTTGCTCTATAGGATGTCCATAGGTTTTTGGGTAAACGGGTTCTTTTCGTACAACGCGATAATTTTAGTTTCCTATGCTGATATGTCTAGGGAGTATTCGTTAGCTTTTGCTTGTGAGTTAATTCATTTTGCAGGTCGTCTTCATTAGTTCGATTCGTTATTTAATTTCCTCCAGAAAGCAGAAAGTTTAAGTTGGTGCTAGTGGTGTAATTCTTTCAGTAGTTCCGTTTATTTCCTACTTCCATGTCGTGGTTACACAATCCATGCATAAATTCAACACAACAGAAAAAACGCTACAACTCTGTTGTAATGGTTACTCTAGTTACTGGCTCTGTTTTGTATTGTGTCTTGTATTTAACATTATTTCTGCTCGTTTTTACAGACATATTTACAATGTATAACTGACATTATAGATATAAATAATTAAACTGGTATTATCGGATTAATTTTGTACTATAATGAAACCTACATATTGCTTTCCACTGTACATTATAGTACACCGTGATTGCGGTTTCGTTCATTATCATGTTGGTAAGCGCTAATCGCTAACCACAATAACCACTTCATTAACCAATGGATTATGAACAGACGTGTACGAGATTCAACAAGAACGAGTTTCGTGGTCGTTTACCAACAGTGTCAAGTACAATTCCAATGATCGTTTGAATGCATTTTATGTTTGCACTAAATTCTCTGTCTGTCTGTCTGTCTCTCTGTCTCTCTCTCTGTTTGTCTCTCTCTCTCTCTCTCTCTCTCTCTCTCTCTCTCTCTCATCTCTCTCTCTCTCTCTCTCTCTCTCTCTCTCTCTCTCTCTCTCTCTCTCCAAGTATACATCGGGTCTCTGTCTACTTACCTATCTCTACTATCCCTCTGACTTTTTCAATTCCACTAAAAACCATATCAGGTTTTAAGTTTTAATATTTTTCTATTAGACCAAAATTAGGCTAATAGATTTTTGTGTTTTTCCAAAAACGAATACTCAAATATTTCTACGAAATGAAAAGGAAAGAAAACCGCGTTTTTTTCGACCAACTGTCTCATTTATCTGAAACGCTGTTAGTTTAAAGTAATTTAAATTGAAACGAATGCTTCCATTTGTTTCGAAACTTTTAAGAGGGAAATTTAATTGAAAACGCAGTACAAATAAAGTAGATTGTTCTCAGCGGGTTTTACAAATTAAGTGTTTACAAAGCGTAATCAGAGGTTTCTATTAAACTCGTTTGTTTTCAGAACAGTTGCGGCCGCGAGTCCAATGTTCATTCCGTTTCTTGGCTGTGGTGTGTACATAACAGTAAATCGAAGGGCGATGGACAACTTCTGAAGTTTTAAAATTTTTAGATTATCTTAGATTTACAAGATCTACCCGCTTTCGCTTTCAAAGTTGCTGGATTAATCTTTAGATAGTGCCATGTAGTACCTTTCAAACTTTTTGAAAGATAACTGCGAAACATATTTCACTAACAGAAAATAAACCAACACTAGTTTAAACTCAATAAAATTTTTGGTAGTTAATCTGTCTGCATCAATATGCACTCCATCATATGTTTTCCAGTATGTTATCCCATCTTATAATAGGAGTGACAGGCGACGTATACATATCTGTTATAAAGTAAGTATTGAGTAGAAAATAATTCAAAATCAATTATTTCTAAATTAGTAACTTGTTCATTTATTTCTTTTTCATGAACTTGTTTAACTGGTTAAAACCTTTACATTGACTTTTATGTCTGCAATGTCTTTAATTTGTTTTTATTATGTGTTTTGATATATTTAATAGTTTCAATAACATCAAAGATTAATTGAAAAGCAAAATTTCAATAAAAATAACTTCATCTATTGAATGATTACAAAAATTCCCTCCCTCAGAACATTCATAAGGAATGATGATGGAGCATCATTTCTTTTTTTAATGTTAATAGTAATCATTATCGTGGCATGTGAAAACCATTTTATATTTAATGTGATTCAAATTTATTGACAAAAATGGTTTTTTAACAAGTGGTTAGAGTAATTCTAAAATGACTCGTGGATTCGTACAGTTGTTGCCACAGTTACTATCAAATGCATCATTAACTGCAGCTTGTCACCTTGACCTGTCTTATCGTCGTCATTCTGTTGTCGGTGTAGGTCTATATTTAAACCTCTATAATTGACGTACAGAAACACAGCAGCAAGGTACTACAACGGTGGAGCTTAGAAATCATTTGCGACTGAATACGAGTCAGTTTTTCACTGTCAAAACTAATTACCTTATTATTTTCTTATAATCTGCGAAACATTAGGGAAATTCTTATAACTTATAAAAAAGTGTTTTACTTGAGCGAATATATGATATATTACAGTTGTCAATGGCAGTCGCCCAGCTCGCGTGTCCATATTTACTTCTCTGTAGTACTAGAGAGGTAGACTAAATACCACGAGATTGTCCCGGTCCGAGTATAAATGTCCTGCGTCCAAATCGGATGTAGTGCTTCCACGTTGGCAGTTAAACCCAAAGGCATGTAGTACTTGGATGTATATACTTCGCAAATACTTTTCTTCACTAGTCATGAAATTGCCTGTTTCCGTTCTCAAGCTCTAACCGTCTTTTAAGTTGCTTTGCTGTGAAGTGTATGCACAAACCTGCCTGGGCAAAAAGACCTGCCATCGGTCTCGTAGTTAAAGTTCCGGTGCTTAACTTTTCACAGATAATACAAAGCGTCCATTACACTAAAGAGTTGATAACCTGTGTGTGTTTACTTTACATATTTAAGCCCTATGAGACAACAAGATAGTTGTTTAAGTGAATTTACCGATTATTTTCAATCGGCTTAACAATATTACGATTGTCCATAATATGGTGCCTAACCCGGTTGGAGCAAACGTTTCCCTACTAACACACCAGAATTTCTGCTACGGGTTTCTAACGCAACTAATTAATTTGTATTGTTTGGACCGCCACTGTCGATCTTGAAATCACACGCGCCCCTTACACAAAACGTGGTAGTTTAATAATCCTTCATTGTTGAAATAGTGGCGAAAAGGGAGTGAGAGGGGGGAGGGAGAAAGTGACGAGGTGAGAATGGGGCCAGCTTAACTCATTGTTCTGTGTATCCATTGTTAACCCCCTAAACAATTTGGAGCATTACAAATGACCCGAAGCTTTGTTCGCTCGTAAATTATACGGCTGTCTCACTCAACTCGTCTCCGCTGCACTTCATTAATTATTGTTTCTAATGACGTCGACGTAGAACTGGGACACTCGGAATTAACTTCGACAAAAAAATAAAATAAAAAATATAAATAAGTAAACCCTGAAAAATAAATGAAAACACAAGCAGGTATGGAACGAATATTAATCAAGTGTCTGTTTTCTTTCAATGGTAAAAACTGCGTCTATTGAAGTAGTGATTCTAGTTGCGATGAAGACAAAAACAACTCACAAATTGCAAATGCACATTCTGTCAACGAATGTACACGGTGTTCCAAAAAATGTGTACACCCACTTTTGGATGCTTATAAGCACAATGTGCAGTCAGAAAAATCCAAATTTCATAATCTGAGTTCAATAAGGTGAATTAGAAACTGGCAAGAATACTGGTATAGAGTGGAAGGATTGAAAACTAGTAAAGAAACTGTACACAAAACAGAAAGTAGTAGTAAGAGTAGATGACAATGAAACGGAAGAGATGGGCATAGGAAGAAGGGTTAGACAAAGAGGCTGTTTGTCAGCAAGACTATTCAATATCTACGCTGAAAAATTGACAGCTAAAGCCACAAAAAAGACGAGAGGAATTGTAGCAGAGGCAGAAAGAGTGAAGAACTTTAAATAAGCAGTGATGGCAGAATCAGAAAAAATAGCTACAATTTATGATGGACAGTGTTGTAAGAGTAGGAAAGGTGTTCAAAATGAAGACAATTGTAAGAAAAACTAAAGTGATAAGAATTAGCAAGAATGGTACCGAAGCGGTAGTGACATTACTGGTATCGAATAGACGGGAGTGGGATAAAATGTGAGAGGCTTCTGTGCTATGTGTAATCCTTGACGATAGTTTTTTGGTGTCGATGTTGCTATTGAGCATTTGTCGGCAGTATCTCTATAGACGGGGGCATATTTTATTTTGTAGAAGGACATATAATGTATGTGGAGAATATTTATCACAGTTTCATGATGGCTACTCGTCGCCGTGGGGATTAAAATCAGTTTCTCAGACTTGTGCAATAACGGCCCATGCTACTTAAAGCTAAAAGGATTGCATTCGTATTTTTACACTCTTATTTTTTGTCTCGGTTATTATAGAACTCGATTGAGCCCTTAAAGCCTCGACTTAAAAATATCGGTACATTTATTTAAGCGTATCAAAATTAAGCGTGTTGATGACATCTTCCTAAGATAACTCGTGTGTGTGATGTCTCATGTAATCTTCACATTTGGCACACCAACAACAATTAGATGAACAACAAATTCAAAGCCGAAGCAGAAGCAAGGAAGTTCCAACCCAGTGAAGCACTGTGGAAACTTAGTATTGCGGTGGTTCTGTGTTGGTATTTTAATATATGGGTATTCAGCGCGTACTTTTGGACAATGTACGGAAAATGCTTTCTACCATCTACGGAAATTTTTATTATTATTATTATTATTATTATTATTATTGTCTCTCAGATATTGTCACTGGGTATTATATACGAAAAACTGTAGCACAGTGCATGTACTGCGATATTTAAGCTATTCTGCATGTTTCCAGATTTTTTAACGGTATGTGTTATACTTTTTCCATTCAGTGGCAGCTTACACAAATTAATTTCCATGTTTCGTTTACGATACCTGTTGCTGTGATTATCAGCAGTATAATTCTAAGAGACCCTTTTAATCCCATGCAATGTTTCCTACATCTCTTGTATTCCAAGTAAAAGACAAGAGAAAGATTCATTACTTAACTTATAACTATAGCCTATATCCGATCGTAATGTTTGCAAATTTCAGTAGCTAGTTAGCCTGTTTTGTTTCAGCCGGCTTGTAACAGTTCGTGCAATATTTAACAATGGCGTTGATCTTTCGCGTATTTTAATGTCATATTTTTCGTGAGGGGGTTAAAGAGTAGGCTATAACAAGTAAACTTCAAAAATTTAACTGAGTCGTTCATTCGTTCCAGTGTGAACACACATAAAAATATACAATACACGACTACAAAACATACAATACAATACAAAAATCAAAGAAATAAAATGCTTCTTGGCAAGCAAGAAAATGTAAAAGAAAACACTAAAATTCACCAAACAAACGCACTACAACTGTCGTGAGGGCTGCAGAGGATGCAGTTTGCCGCGTAACCAGTCGTAATGAAGGCTGTTTTCTAGCACTGAGATGGTCTAGCAGTTCGCAGACGGGGAATGATTAAAAGTCCCACCTGATACTGGAACGAACCACGCACAGCTGGATTAGGTAATGCAAATACATATTTTCATAATAATTAGAAAAAATAAAATTCGCTTGGAGGGATATTGCAGTTCTGCATTCACCATTCGTTGACTGACACTGGGATTGAGCCTCGAAGAGGCCAGTAATGGGAAGTCTTGAGCAATAATTTTTTTAAATTAATTTTTTTTATAGAGGGGGAAACGCTTTCTGCACCGTCAGAGGAGACCGTGCTTCCCCTAATGTGTGGGACTCTCACTAACTAAAAAACCCACCTCTAATTCAGGCATTCATATCTCTCCTGGAACCACTAAGCGTATTAGTCAGGATGGAGCCTATTGCGACCTTATCGGGCTCCTTCTAATTGTTCTTTATCTTCTACTGCCTGTTGGGTGCCTGTCGTTTTTTATTAGGACCCTGTGAATAAATGCATTGATGTGGTCCCATTCCCGCCTTACCACAAACCATAAGCACAACTACGCTCTCGGGCGTGAACTCCCCGAGCTCTGTTTCCATGACCATCTCTCTCTTGTAAATCTGCATGTTTGTAAAAGGTGTGCAAGATATCTTCATGGGGACAGTCACCGTATTAATAATAATAATAATAATAATAATAACAACAATAATAACAATAACATTAATTTATGTGTTTTTAATTCAGCAAGCAAAAAAATACTACTACATGGAAAGGAAATGAATGTCCAGCAAATGATTTGCTGTCTTCTGTGGTGGAAAAAGCAATAATTTACATCACGTAGGCCTACAACAGAAAGTCACTAATTAAGTTGAACAATATCTGACGACTTCTACATAGCAGAGACGTCGAAAATTGAACATTTGGCGTTCATTTTGTAGTGATATAATTGTTACTTGTGATTTGCGTTTACTGCTTATTAATTGAGATTTAGTTTTAGTAAACTTAAGTGATTGTTAGTGTTTGTTTTGAACGGTATGTAACAAATAACTACATTCGTTCAGAAGAATTATTGAATTAAACGGATTTTCTTAAAAGTGGCAAATAAACAAAACTTGTGATTGTTTTATCGTCTCTGATTTCAATTTAATTTCACCACACTAAATATCTCCGTCTTTGTAAGAGATGTTGAAATCTAGGTGTGTATTAGTAGGCCTACTAGCAGAATGTCTGCAGGCGACCCTATACAGCTAAAACTGAGTACACGTTTTGTATAAGGCGAGTTAGGGTTTTCTCCTGTTTGTGGTTAATCGCAGTGGAACGGTTACTGTGAGGTTCAGTGAGTTTAGCCGCCATCTCCAGCACACTTTGTTCAGCCATGCAGAACGCTTGCGGCAAACCCCGCCGATCACCGATCGTACTACCGTCTCTGTATGCTTTCAGATTAATTTTAAATATTCCTCGAAAATACGGTTTCATTTAGGAAATCCTGTTTTCAACTAACTAAAGCAGATTACGATTAGTTTTAGACTGGTCTTTGCCCTAATTACATGGTTGCTCCAATTATGTTAAGAGTTGGTATTACGTATTCCATGTAGTTGGGATTGATATTATTGGGATATTGATATTAGGATTGAACACTTTAAATTATTCAAAATAAACTTTAAGTATTTTCAGAACAAGTCAGCGTTAGAGATACTTATAGGCCAACTGTCTCCATACAAGGGTGACGATTGAAGGTTTAGCAGACACTTCGGTAACGCAGGCAGACAATCGCTTGGACCTGCCCCACCCACGACCCAATTGGCATCCAGTACGCATTAACAATTTTTTTATATAAAATAATTTCTTTATTTTGACTGCTGCATTCAATTCCCATTTCTAGGTGCAATGTTATTTAAATTGAGTCCAAATACGACCCCAGTTTCAACACAGAGTTCATTAGTTTCTAAAACAATGTTCTTTTTAAATAGATTATTTGTTCGTGTTCATGCAAAATCCAAAACTATTACGGGTTTATTGAGATTAAATATAACGGCTAAAAAGTTCGGTTAAATACTGGAAAGTCCAGAAGATGATTCAGACAGTAGGCATTGTGCGCGAATGAGGGTGAGGGCGGGCCAGCTGCGGTGTGTGTTTGTGTTAGTGAGCCGGCCAAACTATAATGTAGGTAGGCCTATACTGAAATATTAAATACACCAAAACCCTGTTAAGACGCTCTCCAATGACTGGTGAAAACCGCGCATTAGACAGGAGATGACCGCGTGTCACAGATACATAAAGAATTAAGGTAAACCTATATTTTGCATGCATTCTGTAGCATTATTGAGATATTTAAACACAGTGTGGTAACCAAAGAGACTACTACAGGCCTATGTAGTCAGTAATATTACTCAATTCACTTCACTTATTATCCCTTTATTCACTTACTTCTTGCCAAATTCGTTTGCCTTGAAGGATGAAGTAGAGCATCTGATTTTCTCTCTACGAGTAGCGACAAGTTTTTCAGAACCATCAGAATGTGCTGCAACAAACACAGTTACACTTTGCTCGCTTAATTTTCTATCATGATACTTTTCCATTTTTAAATCATTTAATTTGAATCATTTAAGTATAAAAATCAATTCTCTTTATACACTCTAAATCAATCTAATACACTGCCAGGATTACCATCTGTTTCAAACATTCATGAAAGTTTTAATGTAAAAGTATCGCGTGGGATTTGAGCGTAAAAAACGGATTACTTTATAAACGTTCCGTATATGAGACGTGCAAAATCCGAAACAAGTGCTCTAATACGGGATAGCGTAAAAGGCGGGATCATTGTAACGGGGTTTTACTGCACTTATAGCAAAAACTAAATCATACATATAGAGGGAGGTTCATGAATTAACGGAAATACTTCCAGAGTATGTTCTACAGCAACATGATCTTGTTTTTTAATCGATTATTTCTGTAACTCCTCTTCCTTTAGGTTAACACCTCTGACATTTCGAGATCCTAATGTAATTATATCCTTCCTGCTTTTCCGTCTCCAATTCCTTTTATGATTGTCTGAGTCATTACCCTGAAAACCATCAATTCCGAAGCTATTGCCGAAGTTCTTAGTCATAATAATTTTACATGGATTTTTTTAACACAAGCCGCATACCGAGAACGTTACGTTTATATAAACCTGAGGCGGAACAGAGCCAGTGACCCAAACCGGCAAAAGGACACAACTGTGAATTCTACAGAGGAATGTGTCATATAAACATGTTATTCGCGATTGTCGAATTTCGACATTGTCTGAATAACATATGATCATGGGTGGGCAAACGCCTATAATCACGCCGTATAAGTTACGGCTTATAAAAGATTAACAAAAGTAAGTTGGGATGTAAATTTTACACATGCGTATAGTCTATACCTACCTATTTTATGACAAAATTAATGACCTAAGAGTTTTAACAGAAGAAAGTTGGTCCGAGACCGTTCAGGAAATCACTTTCCATTAAAGTTAAAACAACTTTAGAAAATCCTATTTTAATATTTAGCTTCTAGTAACTATGAAAATTTTTCTAAAACACAGATTTTTCTCCTTACTAAATAAAGTTACCGTTTACCTTACCGTTTAAACTCCTTAATCAGGTAAACTCCTTTAATCGGTATGGAGAACCATACATAACTTCCATGTTCTAAGATTTATATTTAAAATCATTTTCGAAATGAAATATTACCATAGAAACTACTTCTTTCTACTTACTGCTTCAGCCTTAACCACAATACTGTGGTCACTAACGTATACCACCTCACGTTATCGCACTCGATTTTCACTGATGATGGAAGTCGATGGCATTGCCGAAACGTCTGGTTTTGTAGAAAACATTGGACTACGGCCAAACATCCCGGGAAGGAATTTTAACAAAAACTACTTCTTTGTTGCCGATAACGTTGTACACATATGTATAAAAAATATGCATAAAATTAATGGCTTGTATAAGTTAATGTTTGATCTCCATTAAGTAGTGCTCAAGTTTCCAAAGTTTTAATATTATGATGTCCGTAATTAAAACATCAGAGCAGGTTTAGTGTGTATGAGGGTACACTGTGGACAACAATTTTCAACATTTCCTATTGAGCGTTGCTTAGAGTAAAGCTGCGAATCTACAGTGTACGTTTCACAGAACAAACACGCGGAAAGAAGGAGCGCTCCGAAGTCACTCATGGACCCTCAGCATCTTGCAGAGGGTTCATTCCCTAAAGACGAAAATTCTGTCTATGAATCGTTCCTTTGTAAACACGTGCAGTTACACTGCCCAGCGATCCACAGGAAGCAAATCGCTATCCACGCTGACAATTTTTCGGTTTGCACGCGTTATGTTGGTGTGGGTTTCGGCACTTTCCATTTAAAAAGCGTGCAAATGTAAGAAAATAAACATGAGTGAGGCCAGAAATAACGCGAATTGTGTGTGTGTGTGTGTGTGTGTGTGTGTGTGTGTGTGTGTGTGTGTGTGTGTGTGTGTGTGTGTGTGTGTGTGTGTGTGTGTGTGTGTGTGTGTGTGTGTGTGTGTGTGTGTGTGTGTGTGTTCCCTGCCTTTTTATTGCAGTAATTATAATAATAAAATGGAAACGTAAACATTACATAATTGAGATATGCTTGCCTGCCATGAACGATATATTTTCTCTCATACATGATTTACAGTAAAAAGAAAAAATTATAATTTTGTTGCCAGGCAATAAAATTATTTTATTTTTAACAATTACCATTGTTTGAAAAAGTTTAAATGAATTTTCAAGTACTTTACTCTTGTTAAAACATAAAAGGTTGCAGGTAAACTACCCCTTCCCCTTAACCGATCTTCACTAAAATCAAAAGGCCTTGAGATCAGTACAATTCAAGGATGTGTACAAAAAATTATTTGATTCTGTTTGAATATGCGGCAGTTACCGTTCGTCATAGAAAAAATTACCCTTGTTAAAACATAAAATGTTGCAGGTAAACTACCCTACTCCCTTAACCGATCTTCACCAAAACCAAAAGGTCTTGAGAACTCTACAATTCAGGGCTGTATGCGAAACATTATTTGATTCTGTTTGAATTTGCGGCTGTTATCGTTTGCCAAAAAAAAAATTACCCTTGATAAAAAAATGCTGCTGGTAAACTACCCCTTCCCCTTAACCGATCTTCTCCGAAAACAATAGGTCTTGTGTACTCTACAAATGAGGGCTGTATGCAAAAAATTATTTGATTCTGTTTGAATTTGCGGCTGTTATCGTTTGCCATAGAAAATACCCATGTTAAAACATAAAACGTAGCAGGTAAACTACCCCTTTCCCTCAACCGATCTTCACCAAACAAAAACAATAGGTCGTGAGTACTCTAGAAATCAGAGCTGTATGCAAAAAATTATTTGATTCTGTTTGAATTTGCGGCTGTTATCGTTTGCCATAGAAAAAAAATCTACAGATAGACACAAAGACAGACAGACAGATAGACACACAGACACACAGACACACAGACATTTTTCGAAAAACGACTTTTTTCATGTTTTGAGTGTAGTACAATCAGAATCTGCAATAATCTCGAACACGATTTTTTTTGCTATCACCATATATTCATTTCCTTAAGGAACATGGAAGTAAAAAATTAAACGGAACAAACCTATAACTAATACACATCAACTCTTATTTGAAACGAAGATGTAAAATATAATTTTTGTAAGTTATACAGCACACAATAAAAAATCGAACAAAGAAAACGAGGACTATATTTTAGAGCGTTTCCTGCTTTTGAGGTTTGCCCCAGACAGACGAGGATTCGCCGGTTAACCAGTAATCCGAACAATCGGAATTGGCAATACTTTTTAGTGACATTATTTTTACTGCAACTGATAATAATAACAGTAGCAACAGGAAAATAACTTTTATTTAGAATATTGTGCACATAAATAGACCACCTTGAGACCGAATGTCGCCATTACGGTTTGTGCAGGTGTGGACGAATTAACACCTACCATACAGACGGTTTGTGCAAGTGTCCAGTTAACGCTACGCTACATATTAATTCTTTCATATTAGCACTACCAGATGGATCCAGTGATTAAATAATTCTTCTAAGATCCACATAATTCACAACTGCTGTGTGCGACGAAACTAACGAACCTGGCCAGGCCTCGCAAAACGTTAAGTTTCAATATTTAATAAGCTGTCTTTTAGTGTTCCTGTTATTTCAAAGATTTTGTTCACATTGTAGACCCCTTTTAATTTCAGAGTCGTTTTTGAAAGTATATTAAAACTCTTGAATATGTTTCATTACGTACAGAAGGTCGGCTTTTACGGCTGGAATACGTTTGATTACTAATATTTTCCCAGCTGTTAGGCCGTGGTTAAAATCATTAAAATCATGGTTGTTGCTACTATTACTGTTCATGTTGAAAGCATAACAACGGACAATAAAACTCTCGAAACTTGACAAATGCACTCAAACAGCAGAGGTTTCAGCTGTGCCCACGGTGCTGGAAAGGAGGGTGGCTACTAGTCCCACTGAAGAAGGGCGTCGTGGACACTGCCGAAACGTCTGCTGTTTGAGTGCATTTGTCAAGTTTCGAGAGTTTTATTATTAGGTTTAATAAGTGGCGAGGTGAGGTTAAGAGAGAGAGAGGGGGGATAGAGAGAGAGAGAGAGAGAGAGTGTGTGTGTGTGTGTGTTACCTGGCCCAAGGTGCCAGATAAGACCGCTGTGGTATTTGTCTCGAGTGATGGGGTGAAAAGGCAGACCGAGCCAGTGACCGACCAATACTCCTGTTCCACATCCATCATTAGATATTGTCTTATCATTTCTATAGTAATTTTGATATAAAAATCTAAGGCTGTCTTCAGGATTGGACATTAATAATGAATGTCGCGGCATGCTATCCAGAACGTTGGTTGTCCAAGAACTGTTTGTGATCAAGAATGAAAAAAGTACTGACAGTTCCAATTTTCCGAACTTGACGACATCGATGGCGGATGACTAACACGGATTACGTACAGAAAAACAATCTTACATAAGCAAAACTACACCGTGAATAATTCACACCGAGAAGATGAATCTCGCCCAGGATGTATAATCTTCACCGACCACTATGTAAATCGAATTAGAGACAGTGTACATTTTTTTACTTAGAGAACCGCGTTCACGACTCGGCAGAGGGTTGAATAAACGCTGTTCACTAGTCGTGAGTCCTTAGGGAATTTTAAAATTACAAAGCGGACAGGTATCACAGTAATACAACTTTTGTAATTACATGTCTGAAGTACTCAATTCAATTTAAAGTTTGATTTATTTCCAACACTGCTTTTAGAGAATAGTTGTTTTAAACGAATTTATTTATAATTTAAAAGGTTTTAACTAAACGTTTACAAATCAGTTCGCTCGACGATATGAACTCCGAAGATGATATTTTAAAATTTAAATAGAATAAAAGACGAAGCGAATAAAAGAATTATATACGTATTTAAATGTACGGATCAAATAGTGAAGAGGATCAATATCGGTCTTTTTATGTGCTCTATTAAAAAATAACCCGTAAGGAGGCACACACACATACTCATACATACAGGTCGTCGTCGTCGGCGTCGGCGTCGGCAGATATAAGCTTCCTTTGCCTCCGTTGTAAAGCAGACGTTGGGAAAGGATTTGGTGAGATCCCTCTGTTATTTCCCTTGAGTAGGCGTCCCCCTTTCGCACTGCTTCTTTCTCTCTTTCGCTCTCTCTTGCCTTGCAAACACTCACTCCACTTTGCACTTCTTATTCCCTCAAAAATCTCTTTCTCCGCGCAACATGCATTCTGCCCGTTCCCTTTCTCACTCTGTCCCGCACCCTATCTGTGTGTCTTCATTGAACTAGCCATCTCTCTTTCTGGCCGAATCTTGTGCAGAATAACGAATATGACCTTGCGTGTGTGCGTGTGTGTGTCTGTGTGAAAGAACTGTCTAAGTGTTGGGCCTACCAATTTCGATTCAGGGGCTTGTTCTACGTATAATATTTACTCAAGAAAATCTGTTTTTAAAGTAATTAGATTGACACAAATAGAACAGAATATCCCTCGTTGTATAAACCAAGACTCCAGACGACCAGTTCAGCACAAGACCTGTCTGCCCTAGTAGCTCGACTGGACTGGATGTTCAGACAGACTACAACAGGGGCTCAGAATCCATTTGGTCCTGTTGTGCCGAAGTAACAAGCAATGTCTGACAATAGAAACCAACGCAAAATCGACTTTGAAATAATAATACGTAAAACGTAACGTAAAAAATTAATGCAATAACTATGAAAATATTAAATCAATTAATCTTTTAATATTCTTTGTACGTAATACTTATTCCAAAATGGAATGCAACGGAAGAGTATCCATCTTCCTCAAATAATTATTTGTAATTATAATTTATAATTATTTATTATAATTTTGTAATATAAATTTTTTTATATTATAGTACTATAATTAATATAATTTACAATATATTATATTTTTAAAATAATAATATTATAATTTATTATAATAATTAATTATAATTATAATTTATAAATTATTTACATAATGACGATCCACTCGAGTGAATACTAAAATTATACTTACTATCAACCTATGCGTTTTATGTAAACTTAAATTCTTAAATCATTACTTAATAGCTTACAATTTTTTTGAAAAATCAACACTTCCTATTGAGAGCTGCGCTCAAATTTCAGATTAACGAGATCTTTATTGTTGCTACTCTGTTGTTAATTGTGTCAATCTCAGGGGGTATATTTGACGACTTTCAACGTCACACGAGCTTGTAGGTGCGATGTTATAGATTAACTACAAGTACTATAGTTATAACACATCAGTCATTACGACTAACTCCACTCTCTGCTTTTTGTAAAAAAAAATTATGTGTTTGTTTACACTGACTTTATGTCGTATACATTTACTGAAGACTGTCTTACTAGTTATTCGTTACCACAAGACACTAAACCACATCGTTTGAAGAGTCGCGTGCTACGATCATATCTGTCATCAGTTGCTTATTACTTTTGTCCGATATTAGAATTTTCAGACACATTTGTTACAATCTGTAACTATACACATCTGTGTCCAAAGTAACTCGTGTTACACTCTTGCTTAGCACACATACACACATATATGTTCATTACACATACTTTAAAATCTATAATTAAAGTCGTCAATAAGTAGTAAGTAGTAAGCTAGAACCTACAGTTCATCGTCTCCAAATGTTATTCGTTTCTGTGTAGAGACTGCGATGAATTCCACTTTCTATATGTGGACAGTGATCTACGCCGATCGCGGATACACTTTCGTGAAACCAAGAACCCGCCCTACCGAGTACGACTTTCGAGGTAACCTTTCGCCGACGGCATCAGCGCTAAGGGAAACGTACGTGACATTGCACGAAAGGGAACTTGGCATAAATTGGGATTGGAGCCTAGTAACCTCACGCCACAGAGAGTCACGGTTGGGGAATTCCTGTCAAATAACTATGTGGACCTCTCACTCCAGTTCCGTGATTTTCGTTTGAGAACATAATCAGCTCTAGTAGCTCTTCGTGTTCAGCCACCTGACCGGGTGGAAGGCATTCGGGCGTAGATACTGGGTACACCTGGGTTCGTGTACGGAAGTCGGGCCTGCGGCCATTCTAGCCGTCGCCGTGTCGGATAGTGTCGTATGCGCACGCAACGTAACAAGGGATCGCGAACCAGCCCGGTAGGAGTCCTAGTTCACGGTGTTCGCGGGACGTAGTGTGACTACGATGTCTCGGTATGCCATTCTCAGGACCATTAGGATAACCAACTCTAAGTATGTACATTTACACGTATTCCCAAACTGTTCCACCCGGACATAATCGTAGCAAATTATGGAAACAATATTTTTGCAACAATTGACTGGAAGTAAATCAGATCCACGCCATCTTGAACTTTATTGTCTTTCTTAACTTCTTGTTGCCTTTCAATTTCTCCTCGATGATTAATCCTAACGTAAAGTGTACCTGTCTCCTCTCATCGTATTGTCTATGTACATAAATTTTCTCTCTTCATGAAAATCTACTTTTTTGTTGAATATATTACCTCAACATTAGTAATGCGACCAATCTACGTGTCAAGGCAGACTCAGCATCCTCCGATAACTTCACACTTCAAATTAGTCCAGTTTCTCTGCATCCATCTGTTTCTCCATTGAATATCACAACAGAACAGTAATTCTAATCTTACCTTTAATTCTATCTTCAGCTGTGTCCATTCTACAAAATATTTCTCCATTTTCACAACTGTGACTCTGAAATCGAATACATAACCGAAACATTTTATAATATTAATATTAACAAGATATTGTGTATTCTGCATGAATACTTTCATACCTAATTCTAACAAATTCTGAAATTTAGTAATTTTTATGCAAACGTTAACAAACTGATAATTGGGCCAGAATAGAATGGTCGTTAAAAACGGTAATTAGGTTAGTCAGCGAAACGTTTCTGAAGTATAACGAGTGTTGTAATTGCCAACTGTTTAGGAATTCTCTGCTCAGCACTTCTCCACGAATAACAAACAGACGAGCTCGAAGAAAATCGTTATGATTGCCTACCTACGCTGAAACGCGCATTTTTCTTGAATCACGGCTGACTGGAGATCTTGTAACTTCGACAACACTTTGTCTTTCTTAAAAACCGTGCAAGTGAGTTTTTATCTATTTCGACATTTCTTTAAGCTCAATTAATTTACATTGAGAGTTAAATAAAAAAATACACGAATTTGAATTAAAAAATTAGGGTTTATCGTTTTTATTATGTAATAACTCAGAAGTTAAGCATCGGAAAAACATTTCTTGTAGACAAATAGTAGTCCACCTTCTTTAGTACAATATATCAAAAATTGAGATTCCTACGATTAAAATTAAGACGTTATTAATTTTTTTATAATGTCCTGTTAACTCAGTTGTTAAAAGTTGTACATGAATGAGATTTGCGTGACGCTCTCTTTAGATAACTAAGTGTAGAAGACATATACAACTTACACCTTGTACGTGATAGGAATACTACAATGGATTAATATATAAAGTGAATTTCACAGAGAGCAGTGCGCGGCGCTCTGCGGCGGAAGTACAGTTAGAACCTAGTGGACCCATTTTATTCGCGCGCGCGCGCGCTACCGTCAACCCCAGCGTCTCGGCCTCTCCTTTATGTCCACAAATAGCACACGCTTCCAGGAAAACTGAACCGTTATATGCACACTAAGGGTAAGGGAAACTTCCAGCTTTCAGTTTAGTTGATGTGGTGGTTGAGTGATGTTCGGTTGTTGGTTATCTTGATTTTAAGTGTGAGTTTCTTGTGCTTTCATTATACATTGACGTGTTTTTAAGTTATTTTGTGTGAATATACTTCGGTGGCTGAGCATGGAGCAACATAACGAGGCTGAACCAAGGAAACATAGGGGAAGACCTAGGACTCGAACTCCAAAGAAAAGACAAACTTCGGGCCGAGGCGTACCTATGAAAGGACAGTCAAGAGAAATTGTGTGCAAAGTGCGGGAATATTTTGATAGAGAAAATGCGAACAAAGGTCCTTTGATTCCGGTTAATAATGCAATACAGCGAACTGCAGATGCTCTGAAAATACATAAAAATACAGTTGTGCGAGTTTGCAAGGAAAAAGAATTGAAAGAAATACAAGATGACAGTAATAGCCAACTTTCAACTCCGGGCAAACAGAGGAAACGGGAGAAAACTGTGACAAAACTTGACACTTTTCAGGAAGACGCTATACGAAGACATGTATATCAATATTACATAAGAAAAGAATATCCCACTTTGAAAAAACTCTTATCATCGTTGGAAAATGAAGAGCTGCTTAATGGCAGTCTGTCTTAGCTTAGAAACGTGCTAAAAGGTTTAGGATTTACGTGGAGAAAATTTTCGGGCAGAAAAGTGATTATGGAGAGAAGCGGTGTCGCTGCCTGGAGGTGTCGTTTTCTTCGCCAAATCAAAGACGAGAATTTCGATAATATAATTTGGCTCGATGAGACCTGGGTCAATGCTGGGCATTGTTTGAAACAAGGATGGACTGATGAGTCACTTCAGGGGACAATGTCAACACCTATAGGGAAAGGTGAACGATTAATAATATGTCATGCAGGTTCTTCAAAGGGGTTTGTTCCAAATTCCCTTCTACTATTTAAATCGAAAAAAACCGGTGACTACCATGAAGATATGGATCACGACAAATTCTTCGGTTGGTGTTCTGAAACTTTGCTAAATAACCTAGCAGAGCCTGCAGTAATAGTCATGGACAATGCTCCCTACCTTTCTAAGCAAATTGATAAAGCTCCCACAAGCAAAGATAAAAAAGCTGACATACTTGCATGGCTGGATAGGAAAAATATTCAATCTACAACCGACTAGAAAAAATCAGAACTTTTGGAATTAGTGAAATGGCACAAGCCCCAGAACAAAAGGTATTTTGTTGATGAATTGATAGAGAGCAGAGGTCACAAAGTGATAAGGCTACCACCAGTACCACCTTACCATTGCCATCTTAACGCCATTGAGCTTATATGGGCTCAGGTTAAGGGGTATGTTGCCGAAAACAACAAAATGTTTACTTTAAAAGAAGTTGAACGACTGACTAAAGACGGATTTAATCGCATTTCTGCTGAGAGGTGGAAGCAAGTAGTGGACCACACCAAAAAAGTTATTATCGATGCACGGAATAACGAAGGACTAATGGAAGAAGCTGTGGAGGAAATGATTATATCCGTGGGAGACAGCAGTACCTCCGAGGATGATAATTGTTCAGAAGATGATAATAGTGATGACGATCCAATGGAGGGTATCAGAGAACTTTCGTTTCAAGAATACTAACTCACACTATAAGTGTTTTAAATAAGTGTTTTTATAGAGTGTTCTAATAGTGTATTTTTATGATTTATACACATATTGTATGAGCGGATTCCATAAAAGCTGAAGAACACTACAATACTTGTAAGTACCGTACTGTCTTTATTATTTATTTGTCAATGCTAATAACAAGTAAGTTACTAATTGTTTTTACATTTCAATACATTATAACAGTAAAATACTGTTATAATTATGCAATATTTGGTAGACCGAGCTTTGATCGGTAGTTTTAAACTGTAAACTGTATTTCATAGTTAAATAATTAGTTGTTGAGAAATTTGAATGGCATTAACAATTTCCCAGTAATTACATTGCACTTCAGTTCGAAGTATTAAAGCTGATCACACAACAAAAACAGTTTATTAACAAGAAAACAATAAATACCGTACCGCAAAAGAGTGATAAACAATCATTCAAGACACTCCATCTGTTATAAAAAGCATGTAGTTCAACTAAACCACAAAAGTCTGGTCAGATGTAAGTTTTTGACAGATCTCCAGGTAGATAGATTAGATTAAATAAGTAGACAGATAACTAAAATCTCTGTATATACTTATGAGAGAAACTTATGGTGACTCGTAGCAAGTTGACTATGTGTCAATGTGTGAGCCGTGAGCGTATGCACCACTTTCTTTGGGCTGTTACTGTACCTTGATTCGATGGCGTGCCGTTGAGCGATGTTAGTTCTAATTTTCCTATATTAACTGATTGCGGTTATATTTCGTAATATTTGAAGGTTACGTACCACTTTGTATTGATGAATGCAATTTTGTTATGCTTATTGTGAAAAAACTCAATGAAAAAAATTATTAATAACGGAGTTAACAGTACATTTGGAAAAAATTAATAACGTCGTTAATATTATTCGTAGGAATCTCAATTTTTGATATATTGTACTAAAGAAGGTGGATACCATTTGCCTACGAGAAACGTTTTTCCGATGCTTAACCTCTGAGTTCTTACGTAATAAAAACGATAAACCCTAAATTTTTAATTCAAATTCTAATTAATTTTTTATTTAACTCTCAATGTAAATTAATTGAAAAAAGATTTTAAAAATTAGAAAAGTTTGTTAAAAACGTCTTTAATTTATAATTAAAATACAGTTCATTAGACATTTCTAGCCCTGTATTTTACGTTTCAACGAGGTTATTAAGTGGAATGTTTTTACTACAAACTCGGTCGCCGCGCGGCCGTTCCGCCAGTCACTTTCTTTCGTTAATCAGAGTATAGAAAAAAGCATCGAGCTTGTGGACTATAGTGTTAACAAACGTAACGCTATTATTGTATTGTGTCGAAACACTACGCGCACCTCACAGACACTTCCCCTTCACACGTGCGGGCTCCCCCCTCTCTTATACTACAGGCACGCATCAATGTATGAACACATTCGCGCGAAGCAATAAGCTACACACAGTTGTCATTTAATTGAACGTGCGCGCGCATGTGTGATCATTTAATAACGAAACAAACATCTTGTTTATTTTTAACGTCAGCTATCAAAGCAACTTTTATTAACGTTAATGATATTTTATCTCCGCCAAAGGGTTAGGTTATTTTATCACTTAACCAAAGGTCTATTGCACACTCATAGCAAAATGCCGACGGTACCACACCGATCGGCTTCATTAAAACTGATAAGCTGCAGGTACTGAATAACAGACCGCCATCCTATCACACGCACAAACTGGGACCGGGAGTAAAGTATGGCAACAACGCTCATACAATAATACCATTCTCATTACACCCAATACTTTTTTCTAAGGTTTGCACTGGCTATAGTTTTAGTTTTAGTTACAGTTTTGCACTGGTTACTGGTTAGAGCTGTAGTTTTTTTCTTCAGAGACTTTAATCTTCTTTCCACGTTTCAACATATTTGTTGAAGAGCAATTAATATAATGCATTAAAACAATTTAACCCTTACATTACGAATGGTCAGACAGCTTATATATTACAAATGAACGGACAACTTTCACAACTGCACATTAAAAACAGAAATTTAGAAGTACTCAGTATAAGAATTTAAAGAGCTCTGACGCACGAGAAAATTCTTGCCTTTTTTGACGAGGTATATGATCAATTATTTATATTAATAATTGACTATAATAAAATTATTTATCGTTATTATGCAAATACAAAAGCTTTATGTAATTAATTGCTCGTATATTGTAGTGATAAATCGTAATCAGTACGAGATGACGTAACACAGAAGACAGTGGACGCCGGACAAATCTGTTTAATACCGTTAATTGGGCTTTAAATTATTTCGGCTCAGTTACCTAACGGGATTTATCCGCTCACTGACGCGCGCTCTTTATCGCACCTCCAGCAATCATTTACACTTGTTTTGTTTTGTTTTGTTTTACTCTGTTATTAAACGAGAATTATACAAGCGGCTTTATTCGGATTTTTAGAATTCCGTCAGTTTCGTTTGATTGTCCCTTGTGGCAGTGCAGTGCAGCCTGATCATTTTTAATCGGATGTGAACGAGTCTACTGCCTCTGTGAGCTACTCTTATTTTTATCTATATCTTTTCCTTTCACGACGTCCATAAGGTTTACTTCTATTGTGTTTCAAGGCACAAAATGCTCTCCTGTACCTCCTCCAGAAATCTCTATTCTGGGCTGGTTGTTCTTATGATATGAACAATTCTTCAAATATTAACTATTTCTGCAAGTAAAATTATATAATATTACCTCCTTGCACACGTTTCACTGAAACGTAACATAATATTACAATTATAATACTTATAACTATTTTACCTCAAGATGTATTTTTTCCTTTAGGGACATGTTTCGGGAGATGGCGAAGGTTGAAGATGGGAGAACAGGATCTCCCGAAACATGTCCCTAAAGGAAAAAATACATCTTGAGGTAAAATAGTTATAAGTATTATAGTATTATATACATCAAGAAACGGACTGTAGCAGAAAGTGATTGGAATATTACAATTATATTAATAATTGTTCATAATATAAAAACCTGCAAGAAATACTTAAGAGTTACTTACAAAATATAAATGTTCTTATAATGAATATAATTACTTTCTTAAGAATCTCCGCCCACCTTATTGGAATTAGTCTCTAGGTCAATTACAGTTCTTGGTGAAATTATTAAGACACTTTTATTATACAATAAAAACATTGGGACAGATTTGAGAAAATTTAGTTTTATGTAAACTTACGTAATAAAAATAGATAAAATGTGTATTTTTCTATTATTTAATTCTTTATTCTTACTTTAATCCTGATAATAATACTTTCGATTCTGCTGGACATATTTTCAATATAGCTGTCTTTCTCTTCTCTTCTAGTTAGCCTGAACGCCGGTTGGCAGCAGCTCTCCATTTCTCCCTGTTGTTCGCCCTCCTTTTTAATTCCTGGTATGAATCACAGTTCATGTCCTGCATAACCTGAGTCATAAATTAAAAACGTGGTCTCCCCTTACAATTTTTCTCCTCTCTCTTTCCTTCTATGACTCTTTTGGTTGGGATGCCGTGCCTTAATATATGTCCTATCAATTAAGCTCTTCTTCTTTATAATTGTTTTAAGAAAACTCTATCTTCTCCAGCTCTGTGAAACACCTCTTCATTCTTCGCCTTCTCCACCCAACTTATCCGAAGCATCCTTGTATAAAACCATACCTCAAAAGTTAGAAGTTTCTTCTTTTCTCCTGCGCCAATTGTCGAAGATTCACTTCCATACAACCGACACTCCACGCATAGGCTTGCACAAGATTTTTCCTCACCTTCAAGCTGATAAACAAGTTGTCTTTAAGGAATCATTATGTTTCGTTCTGGCAATGAGATGTGTTTTATTAGTGAAATTTTTATTTTCTATTTCTTATTATAAAATTTGCTCTCATTTATTCTTCCTCAATTTGGTTATGATCCAGTGATAAAACTGACTACAATGTTATATGAATATTACGTCAGAATATAAAAAAGTTAACGGTATCGCCAATATTCGTGATAGGCATAAAAATTGTATTATATTTTTCTTATAAAGTACCTACAATACTTAATTAACATTATTCAACTGTTTTAAAACCTAAACAAAGTAGAAAACAGTACTGAAACTGACAATTTTAATTTTGTTATTCGGTGTCCTAATAATTTGGCTCCAGACTGTACTTACTACTTTATATCCCATTGTAAGAGTTTTGCATTCAGCCTGTTCTTCTGACTACACGTACAAATAGCTTGAGTACGCCTTTTTAATATGTTTGGTAACCAATCTTTTTTAATTAGCAGTACTTGTAATATGAAGGCATTTGTACCGCATTGTATCCATAACACTTGGAAAATACGTTTCCGGATGCTTCAAATATTCGAAGCTTTGTCCTTACGATTTGTCTGTTGAATATTTAAAAGATTTGCTGCCTGTTGATAAACCTAATGATAATTTGCTGTCTATCTCATTATTGTTCTGCTGTTAACAAAAAATTGTCTGCTGATAAATTTAATATCTGTCTGTTTCAAAGTATGCCTTTCAGACTCACAGGTTCATTGACAATATCAAAGTATTAACCAGCATTATTTTGACTGCAACTGAATTGTTTGACTTTTACATCGTTTTTGTTACCTCTTTTGTTGCTAATCCTTAAATGTAGTCAGTGTAGTCTCCACTGTTAAACATCAGTGAAACTAAGTATATACCTTTTCTTCACTTTATAATTCACACGTGTTCGATACCGATTCAGTTACTGCTGACAGGATACAACCCATGTCCTTGGCGTTGGGCTGATTTATTTTTAATCTGTACTGCACTTGTCTAACCTTCTGTGTACATCTTTTTGAATCAGCTTCACACAGAATAAATGTGGAACAGAGCGGATGTGTACATTTTAGCACATTAAGTAGCGGGTGAATTTTCGACTGGCCTAAATTTCATTTTGTAAGACTCTTCTTTTCAATCTGATGATCATTTTCTACGAACCCCTTTGGAACTGGTTACCGTCGCCGACAGCTGATAAAGAGTGCCGAAAGGGGTTATTCCAACTTTCGTTTACATCCTTATTGAACTTCGGCAGGTATGACGTTCGAAGATACTGTATCATGTAGAACGTAGCAGTGCTGATGATGCTGCAACCAGTTTCTCCATACTTTATTCACAGGATAACGGATGTTAAATTTAGGCAAAAATAACGTTTATGGAAAAGAAAAGGCTTTTAATCTCAAGAAGCAATAAACTGGAAACAAAGATTCTTGCGTGCGCACACAGCATGTCACGAACCACTGGAATGGGTCAGAGAACGAATAGAGGCTTTATAAAAATGATACTGGAAGATAACTGGGAGGGTTTCATGGAAAATTTGGGGGAGTGTCGATTAGGTAGGGCGCTCATCGTGCTCTGTATGCCCTGCGTGCCCGTTATCGCGAAAAGTTGAAAGTTGATACAAACGATCGTGTGTATACAATCTGAGACATTATATTCACAACTTTCCTGCTTCAACCTCAAATGCGTGGCCTTGTATAAGTAGTCATAACTTTTTGGTGTTTATAATACGATTTTCTGTCTACACCAGAGAGGTGAACAAAAGCCTCTTGAGGTGTTGAGTTCCAAAACCTATTTTTTTCGAAAAATTTAAAAAGCGAGTTACGAGTGGTTTTAAATTTAGGGTATGCCGTCCCGTATGATTCCAATAAGAGTCGAGGACAATGATTAATCCTTCTTCAAATAATCAGTAAAACTCAATAGACCTTACAAATCAGTAAAAGTCAATAGACCTTGCAAAACCAAGTTGTTGGAAAACTAGCAGTATCCACCAAACATTGAATTTTTTCCAATAAAATTTGATAATGTTTTTTCAGTAAACGTGATTCTATTTTGTATTTTCTTTTTAAGTGAACTACACATCACGAATAAATCTGTAGCATAGAATTCTTTAAAACCAGCAACAATAAAATACAAAACTAAATCAGTATGTGTGCAGGAATCTACAAAACTTTTTCTAAAAGTGTTAACATTTTGAACAATCGTCTACAGCAAATATGTACAATTTACCTTGTATACATGAATTATCAAAAGACACAGAGGATTCCTGAAGGCAACAAGCTGTGAATTGTGAAATTAAAATTTTTAAACTCTCACTACAGCTAGAAACTTTCTGTGTTTCATTACTTGCACCTTAGTTTGTCATATCGCTGTCTGTGCCTGCAAAAATGCTGTTATCCAGTTGCTTAGAACTAAAAACTTATTTTATCCAAAATGTAACATTTAGGTTAATTTAATATATGCTATAGAGTCGATTTTTTCCAAATTTTTTTTTCATATCATCGTTAATAAACTACTGTTTGTAAGTCAGAACAATCAAAACTTTTTTTTAATTAACGTTTTAATGAGTTTCTTGTTATTATCCCAAAATTACTTATGACGGATAAGACAAGTTTTGCTTCTAACATTAATATTACTTTAAAATTAGTATTAAATAATTTCAGAGCAACATTTTCAACAAAATATGTGTTTATTTGGTCACTGACTTCAACGTCCTCTGGACTGTTGCATCCTTCGCTCCCGCCATTTCAACGGCCCTGGATTGACCGTTCGCTGAGCCTCAGTGTCGTGGATTCTCTCCGCTATGAAACAAACCGGAAATAGTGACAGGCGAAATTTACGCCTACTATACAAAACATAGGCCCGTATAGAGGTTAATAACATTTCACAGCCAAGGTGTGTAATCCGACCCACCCTTTTGTGTACCTGGGGAAATTAATTCCATTCTAGGCTCAGAAGATTTAGCCATATCTCTCCATCACGCTCGCGTCAAGCTCTATAAGCTAATTTACATTTTTAACTTACTAAGTCTGACAATATCAGAGTTTAATGTTATACTGAAACAGTTTTGATTTGTGGTTTTCAAAAATAATTTGTTTACAAATTCAGAGTATTTAGTACCTAATTCCATCATTCAATCAGTTTGGGTATTTACAATGAGCGAAGTCCTGGCTTCATTCATTCTAAACTTTGTTAACAAAACTTAGTTACCATAGAGTTCTCGTTGAAGGCTGTCAACCTGACAGAAACGATTGTTCTACAGGTGGCATTTATGTTATAATGTAGGTGTCAAATTATAACTCTCAAGTTTCTTGAAGCTTTGATATTTATCTTTTGTTTTTATTTAATCCCTTGTCTAGCTACCCTCACGGGCGTATGACACTAAATTAGCGCACTCAGTAATACAAACGAATAAAAACATAATATCACTCCACTCAGAGTTAGATTGCATTTCAAAATAATGAAAACTTTAATATATGCACTGCATATTATGCACAAATGAATTTAAAGTTCAGAAGTCCACGTATGTTTGTTTTTCTCAAGTCTTTTTTATCTGATTTTCATAACATGACGATAATGTGTAAGCACCATCTCTCCCTGTCATTTCTCAGCTCCGTTAAATCTTTCCGTTTAACTTCACACATCAGTAGTTTTTTTTCTCATTAAAGAAACACGGAAAGCAACAATTTTTTTTATTCTATTTTTTAGCGCTATCAAAAGTTGAGGTTTATTTGAATGCGGTAATGTATAAAAATTACTATTTTAAACAGATATAGGCATTCAAATATATTTTAAAAAAATGCAATATACCCCACTTTCTTAACATTTTCTATCAAACATAAACTGTGACATGTAATAACTTTTGAATCACACCAACAATGTTCTGATTTTTCTTTTTTAAAAGTCATATAAAGACCTATGGAAATTCTGACATAAAAAAATTAGGGTTCTTAGGGCAGAAGCGGATGGAAAGTGAAATTCCATCTAACCTTCTAAGGAGGTTGAAAAGTGAAATTAATGGTGAAAGATTATGCAACGGACTCCCTCTCAGTGATAGGAATCGATTCACAGACAAAGTTCAAAGTTATAGAGCTCTTACAATGTTATAATAGCCTAGCAATTAGGAGTAATACAAATGATCTGCAAGCTACAAAAACAGCACTGTGGGCATTTAATTTCATAAACTGTCTACTGATGAAAGACCAACTCATGGCTTGTGTCCCACTGATATGACTCTTGCTGTCGGTTCTACATAACACTTGCCACAGGAGAAAACTACAGTCATAAAACAATATTCCAGAAGCCATATTGTCTGAAAACAAACGAACTTTCAGTGATCTTAGTAATCCAGATTTATTGAAAAAGTGTCGTCACCGACAACGCGAGTAAAAAAAATGAAAATAACTTGATTTTGACACATGTTTCCTAATATATATTTGTATTAAAGAACACCCTTGTATCCGATGTGTTTGAAGCAATACCTTCTTTTAATAATGGAAACGTCATAAAGTGTGATCTGTTCAGTCCTCTGGGTATTCACTCTAAGAAAAGAACTATTCAAACGATGAAAAATTTTAATGTAAAAATTCGTGAAGCAGAAAATTCAACGGCAATTATAAGCAGAATGCTGAGAGGCAACGAATACTAAAAAAATGAAACTGGAGGAATACTGTAAAGAACTGCCTTTGTAAGATTTTTGGGATATATTTTAAGTGAGTTAATTTTTACTAAAATTATGCATTTCAGTATACACCAACCGCTAAACTAATCTTTATAAAATGTTTACATTGCGATTATATGTGACAAATTTTTGTCACGTTAAATAACAATTTAGGCATTAAAAAATACTTTTTCATAAAAATTAAGCAACTATAAAGCCTGAATTGGAAAAATTATTATTTTTTTTGTTTCCCTTGTTATATTTTTTAACAACAAAACTTAGCTTCTGTAGAAAGTCCTATTAAAACTATTTGTAAATACCTATTGAAAGACCTATTGTAAAAATTTCAAACAGATTGTTTAACTCTCGAATTTAATCAACAATCATAAAAGTGTATGGTCGAACTAGCGAAAGCTTCCGACAGGATATTGGAAGATGCCATACGAACGCCACTCAAAACAGCAATTTTTAAAGATACTGTAGATCCACCAGTACGTATATACATGGAAAATTAAATTGTACTTAAAGTTAATCAACAATTTTGAAAACGACAAAGATAAACAAAGGAATCTGATAAGAAGTCTCATTGAACCGTAGTCAAAGAATTGGAGAAGTCAAAGGTAAGGAAAGATAAAACACGGGATACAAAAATAATAGTAATATGCTACGCAGACAATGCAGTATTGATTCCAAAAACAGAAATCAGACACAGAGAATAATAGTGAAGGTGACAGCTTGCGCAAATATAACATGAAAGCATCAACGAGAAATACTAAGTTTGTAGCAATAAGTAATGTACAATTGAGATGTAAGTTAAATTAAACAAAGAAGTATTTTTATCTTCATTAATGTTAGTATAAATATGTGAAGTATCAGTATGGTTGAAGGACAAGCAGGCTACAGAACGGGGTCATGTGAAAGATAAATATATAAACATCGGTTAAACTTTAGGATATACACATATGTGGCACGACGTGTTTTAAATCTGGCTATCAGAAACAAGAACAGACGCGAAGACGAACGAACAAACAAATTCTGGACGACTTTGAACAAAATTGAGGTAAAGCAGAGTGAGCAAGAAGCGAGGACATAAGAAACCAATTAACGGTCAGATCAAAGTAAGGAGATAAGTGCGGAATGATCAGATTGCAAGGATGGGTGAGCGTCGTTTGGTTATAATCACTAGAGGTAAACCGACTGGAAGAAAATCTCGGCGACGAGACTCTTCAAATTTGGATTAAACAGGCAGTGATCTATTACAGAGAAGAAGAAGTAGAAGGGGAGACGGGTGGAGAAAGAAGAAGAAGCCACAATAGGAGTCTATTTATGTATTTACAATCTAGTGATATTAAAAAGAAAAGCCGCGGCGAAAAAAAGTTGGAGAGAAAATTACAGAGGAGGCATTTATTTGGATGATAACACCATATTAAACTTAATATTATACACTGGCGACCTAACTTGATGGGAAATGCAGAAGATGAATTGCAAAGAGGCCTATACCTACTATAACAAACAAGTATTAAATATAATTTAAAAATATCAATCCCCAAAACGAAAATTATGGTTTACTTGGGAAATGAAAACCCTGGTGGGAAACAAGGGCAAAACTGTCTAAGACAACCAAACTTGGAGCAGATAAGCCACTATGAATCGGTTTCTACTGTAAACATTAGAATGCGATATCTCTATCAATACAATAAAGATCTATGATTATACAAATAAAGATTTGGCCGATGTCTGAAAAATAAAACAAAAAAGAGACCGTGATGAAACGGTTGCAGTACTGACACTTATAGGCTATACAACACACAAATCTGCGTTACAACAAAAGCACAAGATAGAAGAATACAAGCTCAAGAGATGAAGTTTTTCAGAAGAGTAAAAGGATGCAAGCGGAGAGATGTGATAAGAAACAAAATAATCACACAAAAACTTCAAATATTTAATTTAAACAATTTAAATATAAACAAATAAAAGAAAACAGAATCAAATGAACGACCATATGAAAAGGATGGAGGAAAATAGATTATTTTAAAAGCAAAAGTGTATGAAGCAAAAAGGAAGCAGGAACATAGATCGACCAAAAAAAAAGATGGGAACCGTAAAGAGCCTAAATCGTAATGCCTAAAACGTGAAGTGGAGAAAATGACGATGATGATGACAAAAAGTAAGTAAAATTTTCAATTAATAAATTAATTAGTAGAGGGAAAATGACAGTTCAAACCCACTTTCACTTTCTATCAGCTGGACCACAGCATCCGCGACTTTTTCGCTGATCTGTGTCAAGATCCGCGACTTTTTCGCGTATCTGGACCACAGCATCCGCGTTATTTTTTTATATGCCGCCTTTCGCGAGCCTAGATCACTTTCACTTTCTATCAGCTGGACCCGCAGCATCCCAAAGGTGGTGGGTGGGTGGGGGGTTCCGACTTGATGCATTATAGTGTATATATTAAATATATGATCAGGGTTACCAACCTTGCATGAGTTCAAATTTGTTGTATGTTATAATGTATATTAAATCTATATGATCAGGTTTACCAACCTATGTATGGGTTCAAACTTGATATGTGTGTGTATTATAGTGTATATTAAAATATATGATCAGGGTTACCAATCCTGCATTATTGTGTATAGAACAGATCTGCCAACATTTTTCTTCGGTGGGAAATTCAAACTATATTAGCAGACGCATTATAGTGTATAGTAAATTATATGACTGTTGACGACTTCGATATCAACTCTCTCTCTCTCCCCTCTTCTCTCTTTGTCTCTAGACACAGTTATCGATCACGATATAAACAAATTATCACCTACCTCGTTGCGTCCTACTTCTAATTTTGACACATGACAGTCATTGACCACGATTTAGAAATTAATATACTGCCAAGTCTGTGTGTGTGGTAAAGTGTTACGCATAAAAAAAAAATCTCCTTGAAATAAGGTATTTTCAAAAGTTTTGTGTACACATACACATACACACATTGTGTATGTCTCTCTCTCGCTGCAAACGTTGACAAGAATTCCCTTATTCAAAGCGATTTGTATGTGTACACGAACTTAAATATGGTTTACAGACCATTGTAATTTTAAAAATTCATTTTTGCATTAATTAAATATATATATATATCGTAAACAATGAAATAATAATAATATTTCGTCATTAGAAAGTTATATTCAGTGTGGTAATTAGTGATAGAAAGATTAACTATGTATGCACACACACACACAAACTTAAATATGGTTTACAGACCATTGTAATTTTAGAAATTCATTTTTGCATTAATTAAATATATATCGTAACAATGAAATAATAATAATAATATTTCGTCATTGTAAGATTTTAATAAAACAATTATCAGTTTAAATAATAATTTTCGTGATTGTAAGATACAACCTGCAAATTATTAAAATGTCTCTCTCTCTCTCTCTCACACACATTTCTGATTACTATACAAATAATTGCATGCATATTCGGAGGTTTATAACGAAATAAATTAAAATAAACCATAATTTGTTTTAAATAATTAAATACGGGGTTTTGACGAACAGACCAATCTGCTCGTACGCAAGGGGGTATACCCTTACAAGTACGTTGACAGCATTGATCGGTTCAACGAAACAAGTCTATGCACACACACACACACACACACACACACACACACACACACACACACACACAATGATACTGAATTAGATATAGTTATTATTATTCGCTAACTTAAACCAGAGGTCATTAACCTTGTGTACGTCGTCTAAATCGGGCGTCCTAATTTGACACCTGTCAATCATTAGCAGCGTTGACAGTAATTGGGATTAATTATGGATTAGAAAGTATTTACTCTAAAAACGGACATGCAAGCTTTCTCCCACTACCAGTGTACAATATATACGCACAGAAAATTAGTGACAATTTCTCATTTGACCGCTTGCGTGTGCTGATACATCGTGAAATCTATCTCTGCATCTTTTTTAATAGTTGAAAGACTGTTTGTACGTCTTCAGATACACAACTTTCATCATTAAGGGTGTGTAGACAACACATACTAGTTTTGGTAAGTATACAGATTTTATTTAATTTTAATGTATGTGCAGATTTAATTAAACGTAAAAATTATTCACATTAAAACATTATCAAGTGCATTATTTATTGAATTTAATACATGACTCATTCGTAAAAATTATTCACATTAAAACATTATCAAGTGCATTATTTATTGAATTTAATACATGACTCATTCAAATAAGTAAGTGTACTTGAAACATTTTGAATACGTTAATAACTGAGCATAATTTTTATTGTATGTACAGATTTTATTTAAACGTAAAAATTATTTGCATTAAAACATTATCAAGCGCATTATTTATTGAATTTAATACATACGTGTGTGTGTGTGTACGTGTGTGTATGATCAAATTACAATTTCTGAAAATATATTCTTACCGTATTTTTATAGTGGCAATTTCTCATTGACCGCCTGCGTGTGCTGATACATCGTGAAATCTTTTCTGCATCTTTTTTAATAGTTGAAAGACTGTTTGTACGTCTTCAGTATACACACAACTTTCATCATTAAGGGTGTGTAGACAACACATACTAGTTTTGGTAAGTGTACAGATTTTATTTAATTTTAATGTATGTGCAGATTTTATTTAAACGTAAAAATTATTTGCATTAAAACACTATCAAGCGCATTATTGAAACATTTTGAATACGTTAATAACTGAGCATAATTTTTATTGTATGTACAGATTTTATTTAAACGTAAAAATTATTTGCATTAAAACATTATCAAGCGCATTATTTATTGAATTTAATACATGCGCGCGCGCGCGCGCGTGTGTGTGTGTGTGTGTGTGTGTGTGTGTGTGTGTACGTGTGTGTATGATCAAATTACAATTTCTGAAAATATATTCTTACCGTATTTTTTTAGTGGCAATTTCTCATTTGACCGTCTGCATGTGCTGATACATCGTGAAATCTATCTCTGCATCTTTTTTAATAGTTGAAAGACTGTTTGTACGTCTTCAGTATACACACAACTTTCATCATTTTAGGGTGTGTAGACAACACATACTAGTTTTGGTAAGTGTACAGATTTTATTTAATTTTAATGTATGTGCAGATTTTATTTAAACGTAAAAATTATTTGCATTAAAACATTATAAAGCGCATTATTTATTTATTGAATTTAATACATGTGTGTGTGTATGTGTGTGTGTGTGTGTGTGTGTGTGTGTATGATCAAATTATTATGTCTGTTACAATTTTTTCTGAAAAATTGCTTTAAACAAACATTTTTAATGTAAATTTAGAAAGTAGGTCACAGCGTATGATGACATTTATATCTCTCTAATTCTGTTGTGGACATGCATAGCTGTAAGCGGTGACTATTTCCTTATGAAAGTGGAATGTAGACTTTCCTAAAATTATTTGCATTAAAACATTATCAAGCGCATTATTATTTATTGAATTTAATACATGTGTGTGTGTGTGTGTGTGTGTGTGTGTGTGTGTGTGCGCGCGCGTATGTGTATGATCAAATTATTATGCCTCACTTCTAATTGAAGATATATTTTAGGTATAGCTGAATTTTAAGCGTGCATACAACGTCCGTCATTTAAGGATTCGTGTGTGTGTGTGTGTGTGTGTGTGGACAACGCTCGCTAGTTTGTTGCAAGTAAGTAAGTATACATTATGGAGTGGGTTATACAAATAATAATAATAAAGTGTGTGTAATATATACATTTATTAAAATACATACACACAGCTTCAAGAATATATTAAACAGTTTTTACAATTAAAAATACATACACAGCTCCAAGATTATATTGTTACAAGTATGAAAATATATCTAAACTAGTATTTAGAATTTAAAAAAAAAAAACATACACAGTTCCAAGATTATATTGTTACAAGTATTAAAATATATCTAAACTAGTTTTACAATTAAAAATACATACACACACAGCTCCAATATTATAATGTTACAAATATGAAAATATATTTAAAACTAGTATTTACAAAATATGTATAAAATAAGACTTAAACACGTCTATGTACTGTGTTGGACAATGGTGTATATTCTACAAGCGAATCATGTAGTATCATACAGTAGGCAGTCGTCTGTGTAGGAAAATTCATTGACGATTCAAATTCTAAACGTACATCAACTGCTGAAGACTTAAGTGCATCGTCTTGTTTGCTACAATCGAATACAAACAGCGGGGCTTTTGATTTGAATAATTCTGGTGTCAGTACTGGGCTGACGTCTAAACGGTGGTAATACGAACTTTGAAAACTGGCGTACATATTGTACAATAATGCAAAACGGTCTTTCCCAATATCCAAGTTTAAATTATCGTAAGGATAATACTTGTCGTTTAGAAACAGTCTCGCATTGATCACGTTACAATGATCAAATTCATCGGCATGTGCTGCCAGTACATTCTTTCTTGCTGTCTGAAACGCTAACACAACAAAGCGTGGTTTTTCTAGCTGACTCGAGGTCTTGACAATCCAATTCTGCCTTTTAGTCTGTGGTAAGGCAGGATACTCGTACAACTCCCAGGTCCTAAAAGGCATAGTTATCGGGTGGTCTTTCTCTATGAGTCATAACAGTGGTAATCTGTACGCATTAGCTACATGTACATAAGGCATTTTCCAGTAAACTTTATCTAGTTCAAGAACACAATTAGCAGTCGTTTGTCCGCTTGCTAAAACCATAGCGTTTATGTCGGTAGATGTGCGTAGGAGTATAAGTTCTTGTTTCACGTTCAGCACGATGCGTGTATAGTCTTCTGCGAATCCCATTAGCATTTTCAGTGGTATACAAAAGTTGAATTCACCGTCATCATTCACTTTTAATATGTTCGTGGTCGGCGCCACCCAACCTGCGTTTTCCATTGCGTCAAGTGTGTTGTTGTTGAGTGATAGAAAAGTTTTAATAGTTGACGTAACACCGACGTTTCTGGTATGGTCCACTACCACTCCGGCCAACCCGTAACGAATCTCTTCAAAGAGAAATGCTATAGCATTGTTCACCAGTTCCACATTCAGTGCAGTATCTGCAGCCACACTAGGGTTTTTAACCAACTTGCCTTCGATGTAGAGGAAAATTTCTGACGGCAGTGTAAAGACGTCCTGTTGTTGTATTGGCACACGTATTTCATCATTGTTTCCATATCTTGTTGTTGCGTACGGTGCGTGTGAGTGAAATGAAAAGTGTGTGATACTGTCTTCAAAGAACGGTTGCTGCTCCACAGATAATATTCCACTCGCCATGTTACTTGTTTACAACAAAACCCAGTGAAATCAGGAAACGACGGTTAACTGATGTTAATCGTTTCAGTTTCGAAAGAGTACTGATGCGTTTCCTAACTGATCTTTCTTCTTCTTTTTTTATTACTGACGACTGTGGTAGCAGCGGTGGCGAAGAAACAAAGTACAAGCCCATGTCTATAGGCGTTTTAGATGTAAACGCACAGTGATGACTTCTCCGCGAAAATCTATTACGTCACCGTCCTGATCGTGTAAAGATAATGTTATGTTGTCCAAACGACTCACATTCACAGGTAGGTATATGACGTTTGCAGGTGATTCAATTATTTTGAATCCTGGTTCGACTGACGGATAGAACGAGTGCAGTGTGTGCTCGTTTTTACCGTTCTTGTATGATCCTTGCGCTATATTACACCTTATCAGTATACTGTTCACTTTTATAATGTTAACTGTGGCGTCAGACGTGTGAGTTTTATTCGCTTCAAGCAGACGCTTTTCCTTGAAACCCAACATATCACCGATACCGTACACTGTTTGTTGAAAGTCAATATCCAGTGCACAAGTCAGCTCACATTTCAGTGTATTGTTGTTAGGACGTAGACTAATCTTTGAGTCTCCTAACTGCTTTTTGAGGAAGGCTTCTATGTCACCGATTTCATAAGCACCTGTAGGTAAAGTTATCAAGTCCCACGTTGTTCCGTCCCGTAGTACTGGAAACACATTGTTTTTTCCCTCAATCACGTTCGGTATACTGTTGTATGTAGTAAAGTCCAATAGACCTACATACCATTCGCCGTTTGTTAGTTCGAGAGGCGGGAAAAAGTCACATACAAGAGCAGCAGCATTCGTGCCTGTTAAGGTGACCGACAGCGAAGACATCTTGTCGCTTACTGATCACTCACGCGTTAAGAAGTCCAAACATAAATGCCCACAGATGACTGTGTGTGGTGGCTGTTCACGCTCGTAATTGTAGTAAATGTCAGTGTCGGTTCCAAAATACTGTGTCAGCTCAAGAGGTGGCTGCATATTACCATACGCATCATAGTAGTAAACTTGTTTGTTTCGCTTCTTGTAGCAAACCCAGTGCGTACCAGGTCCTTCTGCACTGTCCAGATTAACAACTGCACTCTCATTCTTCCATGGTTGTGTGTGTGGTAAAGTGTTACGCATAAAAACTCCTCTGAAATAAGGTATTTTCAAAAGTTTTGCGTACACATACAAATCACTGTCAGACAATGCACGCACTGGTATGCAAATTAGTTTTTTTGTCTGTAAGGACGTAGGTATAGACCTGACGCTATTTTTTTTTTATTGTTACGTTTATGCCTTGGGACTGTTTTGCGTTTGCAGGTCGTTTTGCGATTGTTCGCGGATTGACGTTTAATTCCTGAACCCTTTTTCTTTTTTCTGCAACCACTACGCGAGCTCCCTCCACCCACTGCCGATTTCGCTTTCACTGCGGCGGCTACAGCAGCAGCATACGCTCTTTCACTAACGCCGGAATTCCAATCTTTCACTCGTTCCCACGCTTTGTCGGCAAGAACGCGATCAGCTATACATCTTCGACTGTTGTCTTTGTACCTTGCGTAGGCGATATCGTGTTCGCGACAGGCTTCGTCCAACTCGTTGATTCCGCGCTCGCCACGTGCCAATCTCTCTTTGAGTTTTGTTCCAGGTCCACAGAATCGGTAGCCGGGTAGGTGTAATTCTACTGGTAATGCGTCCACCGCTCGATTAATCAAAGTAGGTACTGACGAAACGATAGCGGGCACAGTGTTTTTAAATATTTTTCCAATTACACCACGCCCCATTCTTTTCTTACGAAGTACGTGCTTCTTGTAAACAGATCTCCAATCCTTGATTTCCGTTTCCGTATCGAGAACGTCTATTAAACGCCCCACCTCTTCAATGTATTCAGACAGGACTGAACGCTGTGTCGCGCTGTCTTGATATTTATAGACAAACTTTATTAGATTGATTATATGAGCGTGAAATACCTGAGTGACCTTGTACAATTCGGTCTTTATATGTAATTTTAATTCGTGCATTTGTCGTACAGTGACTGCGTCTTTGTCATTGACACCGTTCGCTATATTCGTAATTTTTCTTCCGGCAGCGTAGAAAGCATCGTTTTGCAAACTGATTGTGTGTGCGTGTAAAAATTATAAATTCACTGCGTCTTTGAAGTCAACAGGTGCTTGAACGCGCGTTAGTCGACAGTCATTAACGATTACGTTACCTGCACGATCTTTTTTCAAACTCTTCTCGTCTACATATCGTTTTGTGGCTGCATCTATTGATTTAAGCGGATCGTTTAGCATTATTATTCGATGATCTTTTGCGTCTACGGTAGCGTCGTTCTTGTACTGTAAGCATCCGTCCTTTACGTACTGTAAAGAAACAACATCGTGCAACTCTTCAGGATCACCCAAGTTGCGTATCTTTTTGTTTTTCACATCAAAGTGACCGTCGTTAGTCACTCCTAAACCGATATCCTCACGCAGACTTCGATGAGTTTCTTTTCGCACTCTTACAGCGCTGTCGTGTCTACCGAACTTGTCTACACTCATATTTATGAAGAACTGGTGGTTATAGAACGGTGCGTCTGCTTTTATATGATAATGTCGGCTTCACGTAATTCTTCCAATATCGAAACGATTTCATTCCTATGACCAGTATAACCACTATTTTGAGACGCCATTAACAGTCTCAATCTATTAACCAACTCATTAGGGTCATCCCAATGCACGTAATCGATTGCAGTGTTCGGTTTCATCTCCATAAAGCCACTCCCTGTACGTTTTCGTGCAAACAATTTAGATATTACTAGTCGGTAATTGACGCCACTGTTACTGTTTATTCGCGTATTGTGTTTATATTTTTGTTTGTGTCCGTTGGTTGCTAGTAGTATGGACTTATATTTCCTCATATCGTCCTTATTGTATTTTTTCGGTAGTTTCATAAACAAAAGTTCATACAGATCAGGTGTACCCTCGTAAATTTTTCCTTTGACATGAAAGTTGTCGTTATCATCGATTTTTACATTTGAATCACCTATCATAAATTTACCGCCTTCGTATGGAACACCATACATACGATCTATAATCCGTTTACAGTCCGCCGATTCGCACAAACGCATATATTTGTTTGCTAATGAATCATCGCTGAAATGTGAAGTGTTAGGGTTCCAGGCGTCCTCGTCACTGAAATGAGAAGCGTTATGACTTTGCATGTCACTTTCGTTTTCTGTTATTACGTGTTGTGTAGGCTCTTCTTGTTTTATCTGCTGCTGCTGCTCCTCCTCCTCCTCCTCCATCATATCACCACTTAACTTTCGTGAAATAGCTTCTAACGGTTCCAGAATCGGTCTGTAATTTTTTCTAAACTTCTCGTCACCTTCTCTGATACCGTGTTGTAATGCATGATATTTTTTCCTTATGTTGTCGCTTATCGTATCTATATCATACGCAAGTCGTTCCTCCTTATTCATCGCCATCGCGTGTTAGCAATAGGACTGATTACATTACTACAGTGCAACCACTTTTATACTTCGTCGGAAACAATTATGAATCGATCAAAGCCGATTCTATATCTACCTTCATTTATTGACGAGTCTTTGTCTATGACTAGAAATCCATAACGATCCTTCCACGCTTCCATGCAGACGTCTTTGAAAGCATCATATTTCATATCTATGTTAACGTGATCATTGTATGCATGTCGTAAATTTAGATCGTCTTGTTTGAACAATATCAACAAGTTTGCGTTGTCACGTACCAATTGTTTCGGTATCTGGCTATATGTCTGGCATAGATAGAATGTGTCCACACCACTATGTCTCCCCATAGCAAAATACTTTCGAATATTGTTTTGTCTTTCACACGATACGTCATCGAATACGATAACAGAGTCGAGACCAGTGATTTCACTAGGTAGTGGGACTTCTTCGTTTTCGCTGTATGCATGATAACCTAAACCTTCATCAGCGAGTGATTTCATCACTGTTTCTAGCATTCTGTATTTTGGTTGAAATAATGATTTTGAAAACACGTATACGTTGCGGAAACGTAGTCCGTTGGCATCAAACAGTAGGTTGAATAGCACATTGGATTTCCCACAGGAACTTGGGCCTGTAACGATACAGCGAATACTGTTCGGTAATAGCGGGCTATGTTTACGTTTAGCACTGCCTTCGTCACCAGCCAAAAAGTCCATATCCTTTATTGGTAATTTGTTTGCTTGCTGTACAATCTTCATCTTTGTGAATACCGAAAGCATACTGTTTTCAGCACGTGCTGTCACCTTTTTTTATATTAGATCTTTCTTATGTATCCATGCATCGTGTTTACCATCGAAACCGAGCCAACGAACACGCACTCTGTCACCTTTGCGTTGTAACACCTTTTCTACTAGGTATACATCGCCGACTTTGGACTTACTAATCTCGTGCTCGTAAAAACCACCTTTCAACACTTTGTTTAGATGATCTTTTAGCAGATAAGTGACTGGGATGGTAGTGGATTGTACTTTATCCACAGTGAATATTTCGTTAGTCCAATTTGGCGTATAACCTTTGGCGAACGTCATTTTGTGCTTACTTATACGAACACGGTCACCGACTTTAAATTTGGGTGGTTTCGTTGGACTGATTTTAGGCGCTGTGTTCTTCCTTATTCGTTCCAACACTATATGTTCGTTGGCGTCATTCACTTCACTAGGTTTCATACCAATGGTTCTGTGTGTTGTATTGTTGTACGATTTCAGTAATGTAGGTAGTAGATCCAACCAGCGGTAGTGTCCTTGTTCGCTGAAAGCTCGATACATGTGTGTCTTCAGTGTGCGATTAAAACGTTCCACTATGGAAGCTTTTTTCTCACTGTAGGTTGAGTAATGTTTCACATTATACTTTTTTAGCAACGCTTGTACTGTGCTGTTGTAATACTCCTTCCCGTTGTCCGTCTGTAAATATTTCATTCGATTAGCAGTTAGTATAGGCTCTAGTGCGTGCTTTACTTCTTTTCCTGTCTTTGTTTTCAATGGTACAGCGTACGCGTACTTGCTAAACGCATTGATCACTGTCATCATGTACTTGTACCCTTTGTTCACTCGAGCGTATGGTATCATCTCCACAAGATCCGCCTGGTACAAGTCGTGTAGACCCTTCAATTCAACCGCGCGCCTAACGAAATTCCTTCTCGCTGCTCTGTGTAGCTCTAGAGCTATAGTCTTGCGTGCGTTGTTCATGGTTTAAGATACACTAACATAATACCAGCGTTAAAAATACTATATATATCTATAACAGTTTCTTTGTTTTTCAGTATTCATTCTCACGTCTGAATATCATCATGTCCGACCTTCAACAGAATCCAGAACAACAACAACAACATCAGCAGGAACAGGAACATCGTCAACAAGGTAAAAATTTTTTTAAATACCAATTGTCTCTCTCTCTCTATAATTATGTAGCAAACCAAATTTGTTTGATATGAATTAACTCTGTCTAACCTGTACAAGACAGTCTCTTGACGTTGTTTAGAAATTGATATGGCGGAGAAAATTTTTTATGTTCTGACATAGGTTTATTACCTTCTCCCCAATGTATTGTCTCTTGACATCGTTTAGAAATTGACATGACGGAGAAAATTTTTCATGTTCCACCATAGGTATGTCACCTTCTCTCCAATGAACTAATTCAATTCCGCAACAAAAGCATTTAACTCTATCGTCTATGTATGACATACTATGTCCACAAACATCATAATTTAGCGGATAGTAGTAAAACCCAGCAAACGCTAACTCGTCGGGGCTGACAAACGTCACTTCCCAATACTTGAACGATTTTCTTCTTTCACTTTCAATGCTAAAATCAGGAGTAGCTGCCATCTTCACAGTTTGCAATAAACTAACGTATTACTAACGTGTACTATATATTTATTTACCACAAACATGAATTTGTGTGTGTGTGTGTGTGTGTGTGTATGTGTGTTATTCATCATTCCTATTAGCTAATATATGTGTTTCTATTGTTTCAGTTATGACACGATTTTATATTGTGCGAAACACTAGTATTAGAGGATCCCTCACAACTTTTAATTACCTGCCTGTGTACACGGACACAGAAGAAGAAGATCAAGATATATTACCGATAATGACTGAGGTGCGACCTTTATTGTGCAAGGATATTCTGGCCGAACAAGCACGTTTACGCAGTATCAAATGGCATATTGCGTGCAGGATACGTTTCACTAAAACTGTGTTAGATGGTGACAGCGGCGAAGAAAAAGAGGTAACCAAAGACGCCGTCTTCCACGGACGTTGTCGTACGTTGCTCACGGACGACAACGACGAGTTGAACTGTCTACTCGATGAATCCTACGATAAAATCATGAATAGCATATCCAATTTTAACCGTGACGGGAGCGGATGGTCGGTGGATGCTGTACTGAAGCTGGAACTAGTTGTTGGACGGTACCGGCCTCTAGCAGCGTCCTCCTACCTTCCAACCCCGCGAAAACTTGCATTCACCAGGGCAGTAGTCAACATCAAGAACCCCCAAGATGAAATGTGTTTTCTATGGTCCGTACTAGCTCACATACACCCTCAACAAAAGCATAAAGAACGTGTTTCAAAATACGCTCCCTTCAAAAACACCTTAAATATGTCCGGTATCGAGTACCCTGTTTCTATAAACTCACTTTCTAAATTTGAAACACAGAATCCCAACATTTCTATAAACGTTATCGGCTATGATATAGAAGACAATATCAGAAACGAATCAAAAAATGAGGTTTATCCGTTAAGAATTACCCCCAATAAGGACAGATTACATCATGTTAATCTTTTACTTCTGTCCGATACAAATAGCCGAAAACACTACTGTCTTATCAGTAACATGAGTAGATTGTTATCATCCCTTACAAAACACGACGGCCAATCATTTTACTGCGACTACTGCCTGCATCGTTTCTCCACAGAACATGGTCTGTCCGATCATCTCCCCTACTGCACACCTTACGGCGAGCAGAAAACCAAAATGCCCACAGAGGAGGAGAAGTTTATGTCATTTAAAAATTACGCGCACTGTCTTAAAGTACCCTTTACCGTCTACGCCGACTTCGAGTCCCTCATCACTCCGCTTCAATCGTGTTCACCTGGTAACAACGTCCCGACGACAGTGCACGAGTTAGGTGAATTCTACTCAGTTGATAGCAACGGTGCCCGTCAGAAAATAACTTCTCCTCCTGTATCGTCCACATCATACGAAGCGATGCATATTCCGTCAGGTTTCTCCTATGCTATCGTCGATCATACACACAGACTCTGGAGAGAGGCTAAAGTTTATCGGGGTGAAAACGTCGTAGACACTTTCTTCTCGTGGTTGATGAAAGACGCAGAGGATATGATGAAGGTAGTACGACATAACGTACAAATAATTATGTCCGATGATGACAATGTTGTGTTCACTAACGCCACCGTTTGTCATTTGTGTGAGCGCCCTTTGACAGACGATGACAAGGTACGCAATCATTGTCATCTTACGGGGAAATTCTTGGGAGCAGCCCACAATAGCTGTAATCTAAGCTACAAGATGCCTCGTCATATCCCCGTCTTCTTTCACAACCTTCGTGGCTACGACTGCCACCATTTAATGCAGGGTTTAGGAAAATATAAGGACCAACACGTATCCTGCATTGCAACATCTAGTGAGCGTTACGTGTCGTTCTCCCTGGGTCCCTTGCGTTTCGTAGACTCCTTTCAATTTCTTAATCGCTCTCTGGACACACTCGTTACCAATCTGTCCACGTCCGGGAGCCAATTTCCTTTGCTCAGAGAGGAAATGCTTAGACGGGGTTTCGACGAACAGACCAATCTGCTCGTACGCAAGGGGGTATACCCTTACGAGTACGTTGACAGCATTGATCGGTTCAACGAAACAAGTCTACCCGCTCGTGAACACTTTGATAACCGGTTGTTGGAATCGTCTATTTCTGACGCAGATTACGAGCACGCACAAAACGTGTGGAGTGCATTCAATCTGTGTACGTTTGGAGATTACCACGATTTGTATTTGTTGACAGACGTAATGCTGCTGGCCGATGTCTTTGAAAGTTTCCGAGACATGGCCTTACGCGATTACTGTTTGGACCCGTGTCATTTTTACTCGCTTTCCGGACTCGCTTGGAACGCGATGCTAAAAATGACAGGGGTCGAATTAGAGCTGTTAACAGAGATAAATCTACATCTGTTCGTCGAGTCTGGGATTTGCGGAGGCTGCGCGATGATATCCAACCGTCATGCAGTCGCTAACAATCCTTTGATTCCAGATCAGTACGATGTATCGAAACCGACCTCCTTCATTCTGTATACGGACTGTAATAATTTATACGGTGCAGCCATGTCGCAACCACTCCCTTATGCAGACTTCCGATGGCTCGATCGTAACGAAATCGAGTCCTTGGACGTACGTAATGTGAGTGATGATTCCGACATCGGGTACATCCTCGAAGTCGACCTACACTATCCTAATACCTTACACGACCTGCATTCCGACTACCCACTTGCACCTGTGCGCCAGCGCATAACACCCGATATCCTTTCTCCCTTTTCCAAACGTTTACACGAGAGTATATACAGATCATCGTATAACGAATCAGGGTCATCCGTAGAGAAGTTGTTAACAACTTTGGAGGACAAACAAAATTACGTTCTCCATTATCGAAATTTGAAATTGTATTTAAGTCTTGGCTTAGAGCTGAAAGCGACTCATAGGGTGTTGTGTTTTAAGCAAAGGGCTTGGTTGAAACCGTTTATCGATTTCAACACCCGCAAGAGGCAAGCAGCCGTCAACAGCTTTGAAAAAGACCTTTTCAAACTGATGAACAACGCCGTATACGGTAAGTCGCTGGAGAACGTACGGAAACATATAGACTTTGAACTAGTCTCGGATGAACGACGGCTTCAAAAACTAGTTTCCACACCTAGGCTAAAACGTATGATTCGTTATACGAACGATCTGGTGGGGCTCTCACTCCGTAAAAAATCCATTGTTCTTTCCCGTCCCTTGTATGTCGGCTTCACGGTGCTTGACGTTAGCAAAACGATAATGTACGACTTTCATTATCGTTATGCTGTCGCCAAGTACGGTTGCAACGTTAAATTGTTAATGACAGATACAGACAGTCTGATGTATAGTATTCAAACATCAGACTTGTATGCAGATATGAAGAAGGACCTACACGTTTTTGACACATCGGATTACCCTACGTCTCATCCTTGTTATAGCCTTAAGAACAAAAAGGTTGTCGGACTGTTCAAGGATGAAACGTGTGGTCGTCCTATTAGAGAATTCGTGGGTCTCCGAGCGAAATGTTATTCGTTCCTTGTGGCCCACGAAGATCCTACCAAAGAGTGTCAAAAACGTGTATGGAAAGGTGTGCCTCGAGTGGCGATTAAGAGGAGTCTACGACACGATATGTATCGCAAGTGTCTCACTGATCATTGTCAGTTTTCTACCAGTGCACTTTGTTTACGTAGCGATCATCATACGCTGTACACGATGCGCGTAAATAAGCAAGCGTTGTCACCGTATGATGATAAGCGCTATATACTAGACAATGGTCATGATACGCTTGCATACGGTCATTATCGAATACGACGCATCAACATGGAGAACGATGACACCTCCCCACCTGCTAAAAAAATTTGTCTCCATGTATAGTAACCCCCCCCCTCAACACTTGTTTCTTTCGTCAGTTGACGTCTCTCGGTGCTTCAGTCCAGACGTCTGTAAACGTAAGTTCACATATTAATATCGCAACGATATTTGTGTGTTTAAACATAATATATATAGAGTTTGTAATGTGTGTGGTTTCTTTGTCTTACAGTATTATGGATAACACTGCAGTTATAATCGACTTCCAGTGCTTTTTCGACGACAACGGAAAATATATTGTGAAGGAACTGTCAATCATGGACGTTCTGAGATTTGCTGGTAGACATTGGATTTTGACTCCGCCTGCTACATCCGTTACGAATCCAAAATACGTTAGGACAAACCACTGGTTAACGTCAAATTATCATAGACTTAGATGGAGCGAAGGAGAGACACCGTACGACAATCTTGTTTCATTGTTAACATCACATACACGTATATATAAATATGTGTTTGTGAAGGGTTTTGAGAAAAAACGTTTTTTGCAATCAAAGATAATACACAATAATATCATCAATCTCGATGACTTTGGTTGTCCTAAAAACATACCGTATCTATTTCATGGAACAGAATGTCTTAGACATTTCAATTCTTCTGACCGATGTGCCAACTGTAAGGTGCATGCTATTCGAGAATGGATGATTCATGATTTTTGCTTTAAACAAACATTTTTAATGTAACAAATTTAGAAAGTAGGTCACAGCGAATGATGACATTTATATCTCTCTCATTCTGTTGTGGACATGTACATACATGCATAGCTGTAAGCGGTGACTATTTCCTTATGAAAGTGGAATGTAGACTTTCCTAATGACATTGTTATATATTTTTGGTGTCTCTAATTTCGTCTGTGGGACATGTTCATACATGCAAAGCTGTAAATGAAAGTGGGACACCGACTTTTCTGATGACGACGTTACCACCACCACCACCACTATCACATTGTACTGTCCTTTTTTGTCGAATATTCTGTCATTGTTTGGTTCTCTCTCGCTTGATACAGACGTGTTCACTAGTGTCTTTCTCTCTCTTCTAATAATGTCGTTTCTTGTAAAGTTTAATGCTGTAAGTGCTATCGAGTACAAACGATGTTCAGAATTGACAGTGAATAAAAAATATCCTATCATGGTCTTAACAAATGTGGACACAAAATATGGGAACTCTGTGCTTGCTACGTTGGAGGATGGCGACCACCAGTATCGTGTCTATCTTCCCAAAATGTATGCAGGTGTCTTCACGAATGAGGAGCTCAGACATATCAAACCTAAAGAACTACATTTAGTGTATCGAGGGACGAGAAATCAAACAACGCAGGTGGAAATTGAGTCCTAACGTCGTAAGTAGCAATCGTGTTAACAAACAATTTATTGATGTGTGTGTGTGTGTGTGTGTGTGTGTGTGTGTGTGTGTGTGTGTGTGTGTGTGTGTGTGTGTGTGTGTGTGTGTGTGTAGTTTCAACTCTCTGTACTTAACACTTTAATAATTGAATTTGTATGTACATGATAAATGTATCATTGATTCTACAAAGTTTCGTTGAATAATAGTTGGTTCGATTAGAAATTATTTGAAAGTACATTAACTTATGCGATAAATGTATCATTGATTCTACGCAGTATTTACAAATTTCCAGTGAATAATATTTGGTTTGATTAGAAATTATTTGAAAGTACATTAACTTATGAAAAATGACATATACTTGAAAAAGTTTACTTACTTAACGCATTTGATTCTTTCCACTAACTGTGCGTGTGCATGTGATAATTGAATATTATCGTATCAGTGATTCTAATATCGACTGTATTGTTATGTTACAGATAAACTTCCTTGTGAACTGTATCTACAGCCGTGAAATTATTATTTAAAAATCTTACAATGTCAAAAATTATTATTAATATTGTATTTATTTTATATAACAAGGTTTGTTTGTGATATATATATATATATATATATATATATATATATATATTTAATCAATGTAAAATGTATTTTTGAATAATTGTATTATAACGGTTTGTAAACTATATTTTAAGTTTGTGTACAGTGCTGTAAATATATATTTAATTATTTAAAACAATATTATTATTAATATTGTATTTATTTTATATATATAACAATGTTTGCTTGTGATATATATATATTTAATCAATGTAAAATGTATTTTTTGAATAATTGTATTATAGCGGTTTGTAAACTATATTTTAAGTTTGTGTACAGTGTTGTAAATATATATTTAATTATTTAAAACAAATTATGGTTTATTTTAATTTATTTCGTTATAAACCTCCGAATATGCATGCAATTATTTGTATAGTAATCAGAAATGTGTGAGAGAGAGAGAGAGAGAGAGAGAGAGAGAGAGAGAGACATTTTAATAATTTGCAGGTTGTATCTTACAATCACGAAAATTATTATTTAAACTGATAATTGTTTTATTAAAATCTTACAATGACGAAATATTATTATTATTATTTCATTGTTACGATATATATTTAATTAATGCAAAAATGAATTTCTAAAATTACAATGGTCTGTAAACCATATTTAAGTTTGTGTGTGTGTGTGCATACATAGTTAATCTTTCTATCACTAATTACCACACTGAATATAACTTTCTAATGACGAAATATTATTATTATTTCATTGTTTACGATATATATATATATTTAATTAATGCAAAAATGAATTTTTAAAATTACAATGGTCTGTAAACCATATTTAAGTTCGTGTACACATACAAATCGCTTTGAATAAGGGAATTCTTGTCAACGTTTGCAGCGAGAGAGAGACATACACAATGTGTGTATGTGTATGTGTACACAAAACTTTTGAAAATACCTTATTTCAAGGAGATTTTTTTTTTATGCGTAACACTTTACCACACACACAGACTTGGCAGTATATTAATTTCTAAATCGTGGTCAATGACTGTCATGTGTCAAAATTAGAAGTAGGACGCAACGAGGTAGGTGATAATTTGTTTATATCGTGATCGATAACTGTGTCTAGAGACAAAGAGAGAAGAGGGGAGAGAGAGAGAGTTGATATCGAAGTCGTCAACAGTCATATAATTTACTATACACTATAATGCGTCTGCTAATATAGTTTGAATTTCCCACCGAAGAAAAATGTTGGCAGATCTGTTCTATACACAATAATGCAGGATTGGTAACCCTGATCATATATTTTAATATACACTATAATACACACACATATCAAGTTTGAACCCATACATAGGTTGGTAAACCTGATCATATAGATTTAATATACATTATAACATACAACAAATTTGAACTCATGCAAGGTTGGTAACCCTGATCATATATTTAATATATACACTATAATGCATCAAGTCGGAACCCCCCACCCACCCACCACCTTTGGGATGCTGCGGGTCCAGCTGATAGAAAGTGAAAGTGATCTAGGCTCGCGAAAGGCGGCATATAAAAAAATAACGCGGATGCTGTGGTCCAGATACGCGAAAAAGTCGCGGATCTTGACACAGATCAGCGAAAAAGTCGCGGATGCTGTGGTCCAGCTGATAGAAAGTGAAAGTGGGTTTGAACTGTCATTTTCCCTCTACTTTAATTCAATTAAATATTGAAGGTGACATAATAGTTAACGCACCCGCTTCGATGGGCAAATGATTGCTTGTCTTAGCTCCCATAATTATGGTTGTCAACCGAACCAATGTTACACTTTTCGTGAAACAGATTCTGTCCTTTTGAATATATTTGGGAACGGCAAAAGTTTAGAGCACGTTAGATTACTTTACTTCAGCAGGCTACAAGTGACACAAGCTGCGATAGAAACAATGATCTCGAGCTGGAAACATTCTGTTATCTGTACAACCATTAACAGAGCGTACGAAATAACATACAAAGATGAAATTTTAGTAAGTCATGGTTTATTTTGTGTTTAAATTTGACAAGCGGACGTCTCCATCTCTGGTTTCAATTAATAAAAAGTAACGTTTCGCCTACGCTAGAAATCGATAGCTATCTTCAGGACAATAATTGTAAAATATAAAGAATATAATAACGTAAACACCAGTGTATTAGTCCACTGATGAAGAGTCCTTGTAAACTGCAACTGCTAAATAGTACATACAAGTCAGTGAGGTGACTTACCTTGCAGAATCCAATATTAAGTGAACAAACGGCGCAGTCTAAACGAAAGGACGGAAACAACACACAGTGTACAAGACAAGAACACAAATAAGAAACCTGAGCAGTGAAACAAATATAGTTAACCCTGAATAGAGTGTCCCGCTAGTCAACAACTGCGGGTAACCTGAATCAACTTTCTAAAAAAAAGAAAACTATAACATCTCCAAGAATGATAAAACTGATATTTTTTAAAAAGTGGTGGACCACAAATTGCTCTTTCCTGCAAGTAATTTTGCTTTCGTTCCTAATTTTTTATCAAAATAAAATAATGAAAAATGTTAATTTCAATTTGTTCACTTACTACCGGCTTCTGCAAGGAAAGTAGCTTACTTACATGTAGTTTTTGGCAGTTGTCTTTCCAATATGATTCTCTAATACTGCAGTTATAGATTAGTCTTCTTCTTCTTCTTCTTCTTCCTTTTTTTTCTTCACTGGCAGGGATTTGGCACTTCACCTGTTCCGACTTCACAGGCTATCTTTCTATCTCCTCCGAGATCTTCCAAGACTTCTTTGCTCTATAGCCTTATTTTCTGACGCTACGTAAGCAGTTCCTCCCGTGGGCATTCTCCCTACATGCTGACACATGGCTATGACATCAATGATGCTCCTGACTCCAGGTCACCTTGTATAATCACAGTCCTCAGACTATCCAGTAGACTGCTGCCTTTAACTTACCGCAGAAAAATCATTTTAGCCGCCTCAATTTATCTTCCTTGCTAACCTGTCAATGTCTAACTTTCACATCCTTACAGTAAGATTTTCACGTTTATACCCAAGTGTCACATCCTAACAGTAGGATAGGTTTGACCATGGTCGTATAAAACTTCAGCTTTGTACGGACGTCAAGATAAATTAATGTTTGTTTTAGATTCCAAGAGTAGAAAATTGTCGCGTCAAAAAATAAGTTACATCAATGCTGGCAAACGTTCGTCGTTTAAACATAAACACAAATATTACATCAATGTTAACGTAGATACTGGCTTGTTACTTTGTTACTGTATGGTCAACGAGAACACAGGTATCAAGTTGAAGAGTGTATGATCATACAGGAAACCACGATATAAATAGCTGGCACAGCGGACAGGAGGTTTTGGCGTTAAACCCTTCTTCAACAAGATTAAAGAATCAAGGAAATGTAAAAAATAAATAATAAAAATAAAAATGTACTGGTAAAAATATATATTCATACAAGTTAAATTTAATGGAACTGTCCCAATATCGGTACCCGCACAACATTTTCGACGTTTTGAATATGCGATTGTATGATGTACTACGATGTAAAGAAGTGTACTAATTGTAAATTGTTCTATTTCTTAATGTAGAGCGAAAATGCGTGTTGTTTTCATTTATGCGGTTAAGATAATAATGTTTTTGGTTTTTAGCTTACTGTTAAAAGAAATAAAAGGTATGGTTAGAAAATATATGACCTTTTATGTGTCTACACTGCTTGAAAGAGAGAAATATTAAAACCAAAGAACATAACGCATTAAAAGAAAACAACAACAACAGAAAATGTAAAATGAAAAATTCAATTATCTCTGAATAGTAAGATTAAAACGAAAAGTCGGTATGGAGAACCATACATGACTCCCATGTTCGAAGATTTATATTTAAAATTTTTATTTATCAATTGAAAAATTTGGGAAATTTGACAAATTGAAATAAAATATTTCCATAGAAACTACTTCTTTGATGCCGATAACGTCGTACACATATAAAAGGTTACACCCTCCAACTTCAACTATCATTTTCATTTATATAATATTGCCCTCTTGCTCTTCAACTACCCTTTTCATTTATAGATATTTCGTCTACTTTTCTACAGTGGATTATTATGACCTTCTTTTCAGGATAATTTATTTATCATAATTAAGTACTTTACTCTTGTTAAAACGTAAAACGTTGCAGATAAACTACCCCTTCACCCCTAACCAATCTTCACCAAAATCAATAAGCCTTGAGTCCTCTATACCTCGTGCACATATGCAAAAAATTATTTGATTCTGTTTGAATTTGCGGCAGTTATCGTTCGCCATAGAAAAAATTGTACACACAGACACTTTTCAGGAAATGATTTTTCTTCACGTTTTGAGGGTAGTAGAATCAAAATCAGCCCTTATCTGGAACATGATTTTTTTTAGATCACCATACTTTCAGTTACTTACGGAACATGGAAGTAGAAAAACAACACATAAACACATTAACAAATGAAAACAAGATTTGTTAATCGTTCGGTGGTTAATATTCTTTTGTGTTATTCAATAAACTCTCGAAAACTTCACTGGAAGCAAATTTTGTGCGAAACATACGCTTTCCTGCCGTGTGAGCACTCTCTTCCCTGCAGTACAGTAACTGTAGTCCCCCAAAAATTTAATAATAAACAGTTTCTGCTTACTGTTTGAATCTTATACAGACGTGTCTATTGTTGTACACGGTTTTTTGATTGGTATTTAAATTGTTCGAATTTTTAGTTAAGTGCTTTGTTACCATTTCAAAAGTAAATCGTCAACTGAAATTTTAAAATGTGATCGTTATACTGTACATACGTAGACCTAGGCCGGCTGCACACAGGAGCGATACTTTGTTTCGCGACAGAACCGTTTCGACACTTCGTGTTGCAAAGCGTCGCTTCGGTGGAGAGAGGCTTAGAGACATTTTCTTAATTTCTCGTCAGCTCTTTCTGACCTGAGAAAGTGTGTAGTTCCTGGGTTTGTGGCAGACATTAAAATAGAAGGCATGGACTACGTAAGTGAAATATAAACACTCCGCCTTGTGTGATTAGAATCCAGCGCATGCGCAGTTCCAAACGTCGCAAGCTGTTTTGTTGCGAGACATAAATTGTACGAGCTTCGTCTTTGGTCGCGAGAGGTCTCGCGACGCGTCTTAAAAATGTTGCGATTTATAGGTCCTTAGCAATAGAGTCGTCTGCGACGCTTAACTACACAATGCGCCAAAACGGTTCTGTCGCGAAACAAAATGTCGCTCCAGTGTGCGGCCGGTAGACTGTATGTGGCTTCAGCGCCCGCTCTAGGGGCGGGCAACCCGGACGTTTGTCCGGGGCGCCAAAATTTTGGGGCGGCATTTTGGCTGTAAGTGTGAGAAAAATATTGATGCGTTAAATACCCAATTAATAGAAAATTTCACATATCGATTTTTTCGTTCGCTAAAAATTTACAGTGCGTAGCGTATTTATATTTTTTATGTCTAAAAGCTAAAAATATTTACAATTCTTGATTCTAAAGAAAACAATCATAAAAGAGCGGTATGTTTAATTAAATAACCGTTTTTCCGTTTCAGGGGAGAACGGAAAATCCCAGCATTAATTTAATTTCGTGAGATTGTGATACATATCACAATATTTAAAGATTTCAGAGATATGAAAGATTGGACGGTGATTCATTTTTTAAAACATTTATTACGGCAATCTATGTTAAACACATTAAACAATAAAAGTTGACTATACACTTACAAAAATCTAGTAAATTTTTATAATTCCGAAAAGGAAACATTTTATAAACTAATAATTTATTTTATTAATAAAATAACGCAGAATTTGTAAAGGACGCTGCTTGAACTTGTTTGAACATGCAATGCATATACTTCTCTGAACAGAATAGCACGCGAGCAAAGCGCTGCTTCAACTTGTGTTTGAACATGCATAGACTTGCTTATTACCTCTAACCTCGAGCGGTTTCATTACACAATAGCATTATTCTTGCTATTACGTCGGTAGTGATAACAAGTGGAAGTTCATAAAATTTACTTCAGTGCGATTTCTTAATTTTGAAAGGTAAGTACATCTATAATTAAGCTGTTGTTTAGTTTGATAGATACTAGTTTATCGTAAATCGTTTATCGAATCGAAACAATCAAAGCGTTTTTAAATAAAATAAATATTTTATTTATCCAAAAAGGATGTTTATTGAATCAATAAAATATTGTATCAAATTTGAATGTATTCTATAGGTATAATTATTTATATTTTTGTTTTATGAAAATAATTATTTGAATCAATAATATAAGACATTTATTAAGTTCATTGCTTCGATAAAACGCGTTTTATAATAATATATTTGAATAACTGAACAGAATAAAATCTCAAAATCAAGAATTATAAAATTGTTTTTAATGACTATTTATAATTTGCTGAAATATTTGTTACTATAAAATACATATATAATTACACTAGACTTTCTTTACGTTCACAGGATATGAAAAATATTTTGTGTAGTGTAGCGCATAAACATTTTTTTATGTCGGTTGACGGAATATAATTTTGAAGTTATGTTAATTACGGTTTTAGCTTATTTAGAACAAGGATGAATCTTTATTTTTAATTATTATTTTATAGTTTACATTGTTTAATTTGAGTTATGTGCGTGCCTCTTCCAGAATGTCTGACGGTCTAAGAAAACTGTCTGGTTACCAGTACAAAAAAAGAAGGCTGGAAAAGGAAGCCGAAAGGCAAAAACAAGCTGGCGCGTTAAAAAATTATATCAAGAGTTGTACCAAAACAAATGACGACTCTGAGAATCCAACATCAAGTCCGGTTATAAAAGAAAATACGGAATCGTCAGAGAATGATGATGACAAACAAATGGACGAAGCTTCTAAATCAATTGGAACTGACGACACTCTGATTCTACCATCACCAGATGAAAGCATTGAAAAAATTGACACCAACGTGACACCCACAGAAAGCGTTCTACAAACTTTGAGTACAGATCCAGCATTGTGGCAAAGAATTTTAGGAGACGCCGAAAGAAGTTTTTTAGTAAGACAAGGTCCACCTAAACCATTGCATAATTACAAATTTCCTTCCAATGACACTGGTCGACATTTTAGCGCAAATTATTATACACGAATTTTAAGCAATGGAGAGCAAGTTTTACGAGACTGGCTAGTGTACTCTCTTTCACAAAACTGCGTTTACTGCTTCTGTTGCAAAATTTTCGGCTGTATAGTTAGTTCTCTTTCAGAGGAGGGGTTTAAAAGTTGGAAGCACCTCGGCGAAACTTTAAAAGAGCATGAAATTTCCAAAAATCATATTCAGGCCCAAAAATCATGGCTAGAAATAAACCAAAGGTTAAAGTGTTGTAAAACTATAGATGCGGCTGCTCAAAGAATTATTAATGCCGAAACAAACCATTGGAACGAAGTGCTTCTAAGAATCGTAGCAATTACTAAAATGCTTGGTAAAAGTTGTCTGGCTTTTCAAGGTACAAGCGACAAGTTGTTTGAGTATAATAACGGTAATTTCTTAAAAATAGTTGAGTTGCTATCTGAATTTGATCCCATTATGGAAGAGCACGTCCGTAGAGTGCTCAAAAAAGAAGAGACTAAAGCTCACTGTCTCGGGAAAATATACAAAACGAGATAATAGATCTGGTGCATCAAAGTGTAAAGTCTTATATTATTGATGAAATAAAAAAATCCAAATATATTTCCATAATTTTAGACTGTACTCCTGACATTAGTAAGGTAGAGCAAATGACTCTTGTAATCAGATATGTTTCAATCAATAAATTTGACGCTGATGTTGAAATTAAAATTAATGAAAGCTTTTTAGGCTTCTTACCAGTCGAAAGATCCACAGGAAAACAAATGACTGATATTATAATTGGAGAACTTAATGACTTGGGTTTAAATTTGCAGGATATCAGAGGGCAGGGATACGACAACGGGTCCAATATGAGGGGTGATAAAGCAGGAGTGCAATCTAAAATTAAACAATATAATTCGCGAGCATTCTATGTTCCGTGTAGTAGCCACTCTCTCAATCCTGTTGTTAATGATATGGCAAAAGCATCCTTGGAAGCCGCTAATTTCTTCAACATGGTCCAAAAAATATATTTATTTTTTCGGCATCTACTTTTCGATGGGCAATACTTTTAAAACATGTTCAAGGTTTAACTTTGAAACCATTGTGTGACACTAGATGGGAGAGTAGGATAGAGGCCTTAAAGCCTTTGAGATTCCATTTGGGAGATGTATACGACGCCTTGCTAAGCATTTACGAAAATCAAGAAATTGATAATTTAATAAGAGACGAGGCCTCGGGTTTATTAAATTGTATTAAACAATTTAAGTTTTTGTGTTCATTAGTTATTTGGCATAAAATACTAAATTGCATTAATCCAATAAGCAAGTTGATGCAAACAAAAGATTTTGATCTAGCCTCTGCACTTGATCTTTTACAAAACTGCAAAATATTTTTCAAGACTCTTCGATCGGATTCGTCCTTCGATGAAACTATTATTGATGCAAAAGAACTTGCTACCGAAATTGATGTGGAGGCTAATTTTGGATCAACAATAACACGACTCCGCGTAAGAAGAATAAAAATGAACTTCTCATACGAAGCACGAGATGAACCGATCGAAGATCCAAAAGAAAAATATAAAATTGATTTTTTTTATTTTACAATCGATCAAGCACTAAATGCACTAGATGCTAGATTTGAACAACTTAGTAATCATAGTAACTATTTTCAATTCTTATATAATATATACGATTTAAATACCATGTCCAAAGAAATGCTACTAAAACACTGTAAGAATTTAGAATGTATTTTAACTGATGGTGATTCTGTTGACATAAATGGGGTAGAATTAGCAGAGGAAATTTCAGCAGTATCTGCGCTTTTGGGCAAAAAAGAAAGCCTAAGCAATGTACTGAGCTTAATTACAAAGTTAAATTTTGCCCCAAACCTTACTATTGCTTTAAGAATATTGCTAACGATACCAATAACTGTAGCAAGTGGCGAAAGGAGTTTCTCTAAGTTAAAATTAAGAACTTTTTACGTTCGACTACTACACAAAATCATCTTAATGGTTTGGCCATTTTGGCAATTGAGCATGAAATTGCTGATCAAGTAAATTTAAAAGATGTAATAAAAAAGTTTGCAGAACTGAAAGTGAGAAAAAAAGTTTTTTGTCATTTTAGCGTAGTTGATGTCGCCTTGTTTTATTTTCAAAATAATGGCATTTTGATTGATTGTGCAATAATACACATTTTTAATAGCATTTAAAAATGTAAAAAATTATATGGTTAACAATTTGTGGCTAGGTACAGATATTTCTTAATTAATTTCTACTGTTTTGTACTGCTTGATTATCAATTTTATGTTATGTTACATGTTTCTTTCTAAATATGTATATATGTATGTGTTGATTATAATTTAAAACGATTTGACTTTTATTTAACATAAAAAGTAGAATCTACTGTTTTGTACTACTTGATTGTCAATATTATGTTATGTTACATGTTTCTTTCTAAATATATGCTTTTATTAAAATTTAAATAAAATGATTTGATTTTTATTGAAAATAAAAAGTATGTACCTTTATTTAAAATATATCTATATATTCTTAAGGGGCGGCAATTTGTCTTTTTGTCCGGGGCGACGTAACCGCTAGAGCGGGCCCTGGTGGCTTTCGTAACCCAGTTTGCAATCGTTCCACTGCCTTTACCAGTAAACTGATTTGTATACCAACGTCAACCAACTCTGTGGCCAATCGTGTGTTTGTGCATACCGTAGTGCTCGTTTATGACAATCTTTGCTTCACTTCTAAGCAAAACGTATAGACTGTTTGATCCCATTTTATGCAAACATTTTGTGGGCACATACCCGCTAAGGCAAAGTTTTAAAAATTTCGTACAAAACATTTAACACTGTCAGATGATGGGAGGAAATTTGTGCCCGTTTCTTGGTATCGCTTACTTACTTGTGTTGCAAAATAACATGTCATCTTTAGTGTTTCATAACTTTGTTAAATTTTAGATACTATTATTATATTTAGATGTTAAATTTTATACCTTATGTTTCCACACGTACGTTCTTGACTGTAACGTAATAAACAGTTATAACGAATACATTTTTCAGTTTGTTGTTTTATTCACAAAAATTAATCCCCTCCCTCAGAACGTCCTCCCCTCGGAAGGAAATCCTGGCTATGCCTCGGAAGGATGCTACAAAACTACTACCTAAACAAAAGTACTGCTGAACAAATCGTTAGCGAGATCTTCGGGAAGTAAACCAAGAAGAAAGTGGCTGGAACAATGAAAATGGAATAGTACATCGCTTTAACTCGGCTTATCAAACTGAGCCAAAATTGTAGATACTTTCAGGAAGCTAATTTTCCCCCAAAAAACATCTATTTTTCATACACATTATTTATTACAACCAATATTATTGATATCAAACAAATTAGTATTACTATTATTGTTCCACTGATATTATTACTTTGTTGTCATTAATTTTATGATTAGACACATACATACAGTATTAATCAGACTTTGTTGATACCTCTGATGTTGCAGGCTTCAATCGTGAGTACTTTCAGGTGTACCAACGGACATTAGAATTCCCTTTTGTTTAGAAACACAGTTAGAAAATTCTAGGTACTCCGTTAGAAAAATGTATAGACTTTGCAAAATCTCAGGCAATTTTATTACTCTTAGCCTGCTTGTCGTCAGACCATTGACTTTTAATACTTGAGAATATTCTTTCCGCGAGACGTCATCGCGAGTTAACAATACACAGTTTAGAAGTTCAGAGTATTCTGTTCATTATTCTGTCAATTAACAAAAAATTACTCTTTTCCCATTCTTCCGTTTGTCATCCTCATCACCAACACAAAAACTCTTACTTTACAACCCGAGACAATTTAAATTCTCTGACAAATTAGCATCCCGCTAGTTGAGAAAAGCGTTTCAATCCGGCACGAGTCCCGGATTTCCGCAACGATTGATTACCATACCCAACGTTGTGGTGAACATAATAATGGTGGTTTAAGAGGTGTCAAAGTTTACTGTTTTCCTGTATGTGAAGCTAAGTCGTGTAGACTGACCCCAAAAGGGTAGGGGTGACTGTAACCTATTTCTATCGAGAACAGTAAGAAGGTAGGTCTACCTTTTATAAATGTTAACAAACGTTGATGGGAGAGCGGGGGGTAGCGACACAAAGCAGCAAGCACGCGTCCGTCCGTCTTTATGAAACATTCAGTCTTCCTTACGGTGGCGTTTATTAAACACTCACGCACTGGTATGCGCTCGCCCGCGCCGGCACAGAAACACTGTATCAAAGCGTACAATGGGTGTGTGACTAGAAAATCGATGAACAGCTCGAGGAAATATTCGCAGTGATTAGATCGTTTTACAATTTCTAGTCGTTTGCAGTGTTGGGTGTTTAATATTAAAATCTTACTGAGATACAAGCTTACTCTTGATTCAGATAATGCTTTTTAGGTATATTAGATTGCTGAAGCTCGAGTAGCGCAGTGATCAGCTCTCAGAGCACTAAGTGCACAGTTGTGAGTTCAAATCCATGTCGGCGTGGACGATCGTCTTCACGACGAACAGTCGGATTCTGGCCCATAGAAGTACGGTATAGCAAAGGCTGGGAAAGTAAAAGACGGAATGGCATAATCCTTACAGCTTTGTGAACCTTACAGCTTTACCCTATACACCATACACGGGTAAAAGAAACAACTTTAAATATAGACTGGGTCACAAGTCGCTTGGAATTTGTCATTATAAGTAAATGCATTTTTCCACGCGACTTACGACCCATTTTGTATGCTATGTAAGTTACACAACACGTATAAGGGAAAGAAAATTTTGATAAACAGTATTCTCAAGAATGGGCCACTTAATTATTTTATTCGGAAAGGGTAAAATTGTATATTCTGTGGATAAAGATGTTGATTTTAAAATATGTACGCCGAAGCACGCGTTGGTGTGTGCGCACGCGAGCGGAGTATTTGAGTCAATTACGCTCCTACTATTTTGTCAAGAGATTGAAGAAACTTAAAAAAGCACTGATCTTAACTAGTTGTAACAAGTTACCAAGATTGAATTAAGTCATATCAGCTTCTAACGGAACGTTAACCCTTCTCTAGCCAATACTAAACGGTGTGGTGAAGACCCCCCCCCCCCCATCGAGAAGTGAATCTACTGGCGCAGAACAATATGGCTCAACTAAAAGAAAAACGGAAGGATGATAAACATTCGTGTAGGAGGGCAGCAGTATGATGTCAGGCTATAGGAGGAAGTGACCCTGGATTCTGGATCCAGGGTCGACTTAACTTTGTTCGGTTGCAGGCTGCGGTTAAGTCTTTATTTAGCCTGGTGAGATACTGCAGTGTAGGAAAGAGAATCTCAAAATTGTCTTAGGAACATTGATGTAGAGGACAGGGTTGCACTGTGTGGAGGCAAATAGCTGAACAACCTTTACGGCTACACCAATCAGTCTTAAGTATCGCGTCCATACATATGTATATATATATATATATATATATATATATTTAAAGTAGTAGCTTGTATATTACAAAATCAGTCATACAGACTATATCTATATGCAGTTTATCAAACGAAAAGGCAAGCCATTTTTACTTTAGTTGCAGACAAATATCGTGTTGTTGCATATGTTTTGTTGTATCATCCACGCGCTGACATTCACTCGATCGCTGTCACCTAACCAACGCATGAACAGATAGTCATCAGATTTAACGCTTATCATAAACATGACGTACTATGTTTATGGACGTCAGTGCATGTAACGTGAAGATGAAACGATTAACATTAACGTTATACAAACTATAGTCACTGTCGAACAGCAGCACTAATTTATGTTGACAAGTAGGCATAGTTTCTGTAGATACGTACAGAATATATATAATATTATATATATATATATATATATATATATATATATATATAACATTATTATGTTTAGTTTAACACAAATTCTTTAAAGAACTTACTTTAATTCTACAGAGCGCTTTCAAGAACCAGACGCACGTCCTTCGTTGGTGCTTGGCAGTCTAACTTCTTGACAATCTACAGCTGTTTGTAGCCTTTTCTTCAAAATCTACTTAGGCTCATGCTTAGGCAAAAGCTCTTTGGTGTTTTTAGGGACCTTTCCGAATCCAGAGACGTATCCTTTTAGTGTTTTAGGTACGCGGACGTACTGCATCCCTGTCCCGTATTTTACTTTGCAAAATATTGTGACGCAGCCGTATTTTGACCACTGCTTCTTACAGGTTTTCCCGGGGGATCATCGAGGAGTTAGATTATCAAGGACTGGCAAAGAAGATGTAGAAAACATTGAAATCGTTCTACAGAAATAAAATAAGCTGTTCGAAAATTTGGTGTTAAAATAATGTAATAATTTTCACTAACAACAGTGAAAAAGTGTAGTGAAAGGAATGAAATAAAGATGTGTGTGTGTGTGTGTGTGTGTGTGTGTGTGTGTGTGTGTGTGTGTGTGTGTGTGTGTGTGTGTGTGTGTGTGTGTGTGTGTGTGTGTGTGTGTGTGTGTGTGTGTGTGTGTGTGTGTGTGTGTGTGTGTGTGTGTGTGTGGCGCGTCTCCTTTCTGTGGTCGTCGATGTTAGGATGGTTTATTACACGGATCTACAGTTTAACAACCAAGTAGAGAGGTATTATTAAATAGGTATCCACTAGCTGGTTTTCCATAAGTGAGAGTGACCGAAGCCGTTTGGGCTAACACACTGAGTATCTCTAAGGTTGAGAAAACCATAAAAATCACACGCTTCATCTATAAGCACAAACATTTCATCGACTGGCAAAAGTTTCACAGAATTATTATCTAGATCATCAGATATTGATAATATCAATACAAATAGTTGGCATATTTTGATATTCTGATGTTGATTATTTTTTGTGATAATCCAGATACACCTTAAATAACTTACGAATTAACAGTTTAATAACAGGCACTGCATCCGCATGTACATATGTCAATAATGTGTTTTGATAGAAAAGAATAAATAATTGTTTAACCACTGACCGATACATGGTTTCACTACTTAACAATTGAAATTGAATATTTAATAAGCTAATCGAATATGAGTGTGTGTATGTGTGTGTGCGCCCCCCCTGTCTGTGTCTGTGAAAGAATACTATCCCATAATAACGGACTGTTGAATTGGTAAATCAAATGCAAAAGTAAGAAATCAATAAAATAAACATAACATGGCTGAATATACGGACCTACAAATAAACAACATACAACCAAAGCAGTACACCACATCTGAATTGTCGGAATTAAAAATAACTGTAGGATTGTTTACCGACATGTGCGTGTGTGTGTGTGTGTGTGTGTGTGTAGCAGATTGCTCAAGGCCTGTTATGAGTTTTAAATACGATAAACGCCTGTCCTCATTACGGCGCAACTGGAATCATTTCACGTTTAATGGCAACTGTATTCTTATCACCACATTATTATCATTCTTATCGTCTGATTTTTGTTAAATAAACTATTTCCGCTTGAGAGTGTAAGTAAATAAGGACAATTTAAAGTTCTTCCCCTGAGCTATGTTTAGAGGACGACATTTAAAATTTCCTACCACTTTACCCTTCGTGTCTCACTGCCACGGCGAATGTATGTTAGTGGACTGGGATTCTGAGTTCCCTCAGCAAACTGAATCGTATATTTGTGGTACGATACAGATAAATCTTAGAAATAAAACAAGACACAGCACAAGGAATAAATTTTATAAGACAATTGCAATACCCACGTTGATTTATGCGAGTGAGACATGGGGCATGACAAAAAAGGAATGCGGCAACATTCAGAGTGATGAAATGCGGTTTCTTCGAAATTCTTTAAATTATACATTGCAAGATAGAATAACGAATGAAGATATCAGAACAGAACTTGAAGTAAAGGACATAATTGAAATTGTTTCAATTTATAGAAGACAATGGTGGGATCATCTGCAAAGAATGACAGAGAATCGATTGCCGAAAGCGGCACTGAACTATAAAGCCATTGGTAGAAGAGACGTGGGTCGTCCGAGGATGAGATGGGTGCTGGAACAGGTTTATAAGGTTTATTATTTCTTTTATGAATTTGCTAACTGCTATAATTTTTTATTGTTCGACTAAGCTTTTCGTCATTGCATTGCATTGCATTGCATAGTGGGGCGTCTTTGCGCCCGTGGCTTATTACAGCTTCCGGGACGTGCCCGATGGCTGTCAGAAGAAAACAGTGCTGGACTTTCAAAAAGAAGGTTTCCTAAATTTTTCGGGAGGGACACGCCAACCAGTTAACTGAGAAGGCGGCGGAAAATTTTTCAATTTTGTATTATATAGGTACCGGGTCATGGTAACACTGCCGCCGGTCGCGGGGCGAACGGCAGATGCCGCACGCGCCCGGCCCGGCATGCAGGCGCCTTGTAGCGCCGGTCGTTCCCCGCGAGGCAGGGAACCGCCGTGTCTGTGGCATCGGTAACAGCGCCAAGCAGTTTGCAAACCAACATACTTGGGGAAGGTATCTGACAGTATAGGAAGGTAACAAGGAGATAGAGTTGCTCGGGAACCTAAGTCACAGCTTATTAGAATTACGGGGGGTCATCTAAGATCGCCCGAGGGCGCTTGACACGTATAGCGGGAGGTGGTTCAGACGTGCTGATGGAACGGAGATATGGAAAGGACGAGGCCGCTGCAGAAGCAATTTCGTCATTACTGACATCTTCAGGTCTTAAACAACGTCTATCAACTGTACGTTGTAGGCTTTTATGCTTTAGGCCCCTCCCCTTATGTCATCGCCCCTCCTGTTGGTTCTAGCTGCTACCGCTCTTCACGGGAACTTTGTCTACCTTTTTCCGTTAGGCATTTTTCTAACGTCCGTCAAATTGTTTTAAGAATCTCCCGTTAATTTCTTCATTCTTGACTTATAATTTTTTTTTTGTAACCTTTTACATTTCGTCATTTTTTTAGTGTGTTATTCTTATTATTTTAATTTATTTTTGTTTATTGTTTAATATATAATAAAATATTTCTTCATTTGTGAAATCCACTTTTATATTCATTAATTTATTTTTATCTTCTTTTTTAACTTTAAGTATTTCTAGTTCTTCTATTAATTTTCTTTTTTGCGGATTGTTTTCTATTTTGATTATTTCCATATTTTCATTGGGATTTATGAATTTATGGCCTAACAAAATAGAAAACAATCCGCAAAAAAGAAAATTAATAGAAGAACTAGAAATACTTAAAGTTAAAAAAGAAGATAAAAAATCCTTGAAGAGGAGAAGAAGAAGAAGACTGAATCGCTATCGTTCAACGTATATATTTACAACGCGAAAATAACGCATCAAATCTCCAACGCGACTGCCTGTGAAAACCTTAGGTTGATAGACAGCCTTAATGGAGCTGGTGCGATCCTCTTGACTGGTAATTCTGACCTCCTTTGGCAGAAGGAGCTTCATATGACAGCTACTCGGTCGACATCACGAACCCGCGACCTGTCGCACAGGACCAAGCACATTAACCCCTACACCAGAAAGGAGACCAAAACACAGAAACAGACGACAATTTTCTCGGCGTACCTTTATGTAACAGTAAAAACTTTCAGTTATCACAAGCACAGGCTGTTTAATACTTCGGCAAGCATCTTGGACAAACGTCTTGCATAGCAGGAAAACGCAACATCAAACAATTAACAGTCTCGGCACATGTACCGCTTCCTCGGAAGGAGGTCAAAGACGTCTCTAGAGAATAAACTCCTCTGCAAGACTGGACGTACGGTAGTCGGAACAGTAAGTAATTCAAACACAGACATCCTGCAGCGCTTCCAGAACATGCTACCCAAGACAGTAGTCAATGCTCCGTGCTACGTGCACGGTCGACAATTAAAAAGTTGTGAGGGACAGGCACTTTAATCCCTGAAATATAGAATCCAATATTGCTTGTGTGACCATCGTAGCACCCAGTAAGCTAACGTTTATATATCACATTATAAAGCTCTTTCCGTGAGGTGTAAGGCGATTCCAAGAAGTCAAAATATAAAACAAACCGTAACTCGTGTAACTCGAAATCCTGATATAAGATCAGGCCTAATCATAAACATAAAATAAATCCGACTACATCATCTAAAAAAAAAAAAAAATACAGACTGTATTATATAAAATACGTATAAATTCAAAAAGAAAAGAAAAATACCATAATAAAAATTTACAGTTATCTCAGTTCAAACAAATCATATCGCATAAAAAAACATTCTATATAAAAAAATCATCTCAAAAGTCGGTATGTACACTATTGGACTTTAGTCTTTTGACGATGCACTAACTCACTATTATTTTACATTTTTCTCTCCAGTTCACTCTATTTTGCGACTTTTTCTTTTACACATTCCACTTTATACCTTTATATGTAATGTTCCCAAAAGATGGTGCCAAACTTCGAGAAGTGATTCTATTCATTCAACTGTAAGAAAAGTGTCCTATAAACATATGGAAATGCATCTTGTGTCTATATGTGTTTTTATTAAAATATTAATTACTACGGAACGGAAATGGATGTGGAGTTGAAATTTGAAATACACAGCAAGTTTACTATTTCTTATAAGAAAAAACAAACAAAAATGTTATTTAAAAAATGTTTAAATGTCGGCTGATTTTTATTCGAAATTTCACTATAATCAGTACTTATTAGAAACACTTTAAAAAAATTAGTCCTTTTATTCTCAGTCCAACAATACCTTGTTAACGGAATCGGGTAAAAAAGTAACGGGGTAAATCTTTCCTGACAAAATATTTAGCCTATTTTTCCTTATAAGAACCGTGTATTTTTTCTGCATAGTTAGATATTTAAAAAAGTGGATTATTTTTTCCAATTCCCAAATGCTAAATAAGATAAATTTAAATACAACTTATTTAAATTTAAATATTTTTAAAATTTAATATTTAAATTTAAATACAATAAAATTATTTATTGACATCCCTTTTGTAAAATATTGACCATGGTATGCATATTTACTCTCTACTACTAAATATGAATGAGAATCCGTTTCAGCCATAAGTTGCCATGTAAGCTAAATACAGTAGTATTAAGTAGAATTTAAAATTGTTAAATGGTGGTAAACAACCTAAAGCAACTTCAAACAACTACTCATTCAACCAATCATGGTAGAATAACTTGGATGCAAACACACCTTATGAGGAATATGCCCGTTTATGCCAAATATTCTGTTATGAAATAAATGTAACAAAACCGTTATTTATTAACCGAATTCTATAACGTAGGTACTACTGTATTACGAATTAAAGGGCTAATGTTTTATGTTATGAGACAGTTTTGTGGAGTTTTGAATTAAAATTTTCAATCAACCGAAATTTTGAACATTTTTAAGAAAACCTTTTGGTTTGCTTTTCTTACTTATAGGAAATGGTAAACGTTCTGAGTATTCCAAATTTGAACTGCACGTCTCATCTTATTCGGAAAGAATTAATTTTTTTAAAGACAGAGACAGACGGAAAACAAATAATTTTTCGACATATCTTTATTGGACATTTTTTCTTCAGTTTAACGGAGGCAATCATTTCCCTAAGTTTCCCACATCATCTTTTGGGAACAATGTGTATATTTAAGCTCTTGTCAACTCTTTCGAAATGCTTTGTATGTAGTTTCCCCTTGGTATTCCTGTTTGTATTTTGGTTTCATATACCCTCATTGTGATTCTCCCTTCTACCGTCCGGTCCACGTGCCCAAACCAGCTTCGCTGTATATAAATAAGGTTAATAAATAGAATCACCAAACAAGACGAATAGTACACGACGAGCTGAGGCCTTAGTACACTACGACGAGTATTATTATCAGTTTCAAACATGACTTAGCAGTTTCACACGGGCTATAACCGTGAAAGATAAGTTCACCAACATACATAAACAAAGCATCACGTTTAGTAGCGTTTTTACACATTATCGCAGACAAGTTGTTTGAGCTCGAGTCACGCACATAATCCCGCCACTACGCACGCTGCACGCAATCTTGTTTGCATAAACTGTGCTCATTTACTTTAAATTTAAATCTGTTGTTATGAAAGTCTTTTCTCTGTGTGTGTGTGTGTGTGTGTGTGTGTGTGTGTGTGTGTGTGTGTGTGTGTGTGTGTGTGTGTGTGTGTGTGTGTGTGTGTGTGTGTGTCAGAGAGAGCGAGAGAGAGAGAGAGAGAGAGAGAGAGAGAGAGAGAGAGAGAGAGAGAGAGAGAGAGAGAGAGAGAGGGGGGAGAGAGAGAGAGTGAGAGAGAGAGAGAGAGAGAGAGGTCCTCGCGCTTGTGTTGTATACAGTTACGTTTGAGAATGTTTATGCAACTGTTCTTAATACAACAAATAAATTTTACTCATATACCATACACCCGCACTAAGACTTGGAGACATAAGTGCAAAATATGGGAATTCTAATTGGACATAGTTACCTGTTCACATTCAGTTTTGCCGATGATCAGGCTGTGATTGCGGAGGACGACGATGACATGAATTAAATGCTCTGAGAAAGCTGAACGACTAGTATCAGAAATGGAGATTAACCATCAACACAGAAAAAACTGACTATTTGACTTTTGGTGATAGAAGAACAGACTTGCTTCTTCTCGAACAAGGAAGAAGAGTAAAGAGTGTAAATTCACCAAGCTACCCGGCTGCGATCTTTGATAAGAAAGAAACAAGTGATAGAAATTTCGGAAAGAGAATAGGGCAAGGAAATCAAACAGTTAGACGATTACACTCTGTGCTTTGGAACAATGGGATCAGGGAATATAATAAAATAAATATTCACAAGACGGTAGTGGAAAATATGCTAATGCATGGTGCAGAACTACGGAACAAACAAAACGGAGATTTCAATCTGTAGAAACGGAATTCTGGAGACACGGTTGTGGACTTACATTTCGTGACCACATACGAAGTGAGACAACTAGAGAGCTGATGAGGGCAGGTACTAATTGATACAGTGGACACAAGAAGCCTAAGATGGTACGACTACGTGCAAAGAATGGATGGCAAAAAAAAATGTTAAAGTGAACACCTTTAGATGGAAGAAGAAGAAGAAGAAGAAGAAGAAGAAGAAGAAGAAGAAGAAGAAGAAGAAGAAGAAGAAGAAGAAGAAGAAGAAGAAGAAGAAGAAGAAGAAGAAGAAGAAGAAGAAGAAGAAGACCCCGAAAAACTTGGAAAGATGGCGTATCTTCAGCGATCAGAGAAAAGTAACTCCGAGAAGGAGACTTGGGACTTTTGGAGGTTAGGATGCGGATAGGATATATATATTTTACTACAATTTGCCCTACAATTTTCATTAATAATATTTTTTAATGTTCTTAATGAATATAGTAAATAATTCTACTTAATTTTTATTTTGTAAGTACCTCTGAAGTACTGTATTTCTTGAAGGTTTTTATATTATGAATAGTTCTTCAAATTTAACTATTTCTGCAAGTAAAATTATATTATATTATCATGCATGCTGACTTAATCAGTGAAACGTGCGTGAGGTGATAATTTGAACAGTTCTTCAAATATTAACTATTTCTGCAAGTAAAATTATATTATATTATCATGTTGTAATTATATTATCATGTAAAATTAATTATATTATATTATATTATAATTTTATAAATTATTATTATAAAATTGTTATCACCTTACGCACGTTTCACTGATTACACCAGCATGTGTATTGTATACAATACAATTTTACTTGCAGAAATAGTTAATATTTGAAGAACTGTTCATAATTCTACTTAAATATAGTAAGTGGAATCACAGTTATAGGCTACAACATTAATGTGAGTACAAGACGTCAGATATATAGCAATATATAGAACACACTTTCCACTTTACGATTACGAGAGATTTCCAAGTATTTATTACGATGCACCGAGGGAAGGGCAAGATTACCCGGTCTAATCCGATTAGTTGTGTCTCTTGAAAATATATTAGAGAACGGCCTTTCAGGGGTAGCTGTAGAACGTGAGAGTGTTGTGTGAAAATTTGAAACAACTTTTTTGCATGGGAAAAAGATTTGACCGCATAAAACGAATGTATCCAAAGCACTTTGTGCACTTAAACTTAAGTCTCCTTTTATCCACTTCTTTTTTTTCGTGTGGCTGTCTGACTCATCTGTGATTCTTTCGCACGGTCGTGCAAAACACCGTAAGAATAGTGCGTAATTAGTGCAATGTTTGTTATCTAAACTAAGTGTCGGTCCTCCAACAGATTGAGAACTAAAACGTTGGTTCTCAAGCGAGCTTCTGGTTGTATCTAGGCTTGTAAGAAAACTCACTATTGCGGATTTTAGCTGAGTGTAAAATTTCAGGAGGTCTTCAACATTTCCCCCAAAACCTTCTACTTACTATGCCCATTTAAATTCTAATTTTCGTGTAGTTATATGATAATAGAGTGACACAGCGACGGGAGTGGATTGAGGGGTTAACTCCCCCCCCCCTCAGAGGTATAAAATAAAAGTATACTGTCAAAAGTTTTTGCATGTAAAAATGTATTAATATAGACCTAAGTCGACTTAAATAATTAACCTAACTAACTATGCGAGTACAAACATACACGCTATAGCCACCTTGCGAGTATAAAATTGCTTCGTGTAAACATTGTTAATTGTTTGGTGTTTCAAACGGTTACTTATTTTTCGATGTTCTGTTCTCCTAGAGAGAAGGAAAGAGGTAAACTTTGAATGTATATTCTTCCCGCAGTATATCCAACAGTGCGAAGAATGTATATTCTTCCCGGCTTGGATATCTACAGTGCAATAATTTATTCCACACCAATTTATTGATGAGTTTCTACATTAAACAGATTTTGCTTGTTACTAGAATCTCATGCAGACATGACTATTATGGGTTCACATGGTTTTTCGATCCGTACTTAATAATTTTTCCGTACAATAATTCAGTGCGTTATTACCATTTCAGGAACAAATAAAAAATTAAAGTGACTGTACCAGTGAATTAATGGTAACTTCAACAAATCTGCGACCAACCGCGAATTTACGCACCCCTTAGCACACCTTTGAAATATTTGTCTTTGAGATCCTGTAATTCACATTTTGTGAAAATGTTTTAGTCATTTTTGTTGCAAAACTAGTATAAAGATTTCATTCCATTTGCTGCAGAAATTTACACACACGTATGTAAAAATGTAGTAAAAAACATTTAACACTGTCAGCGTCTGCAGAAGATAGTTTAGTTTTTTCCATTTCCTAGTTTCGTGAATTTTTTTTTACATTTTAATGTAAAATGTCATCTTTACTGTTTCATGACATCGTTAAATTTTATACATCTCGTAATGTAACTCTTATGCTAATGTCTAACGTTCTACATTACAAAAAACGTAAATAGCAAATAACCATTTCTTTTTTTGTACTTTCAGTCACAAAAATCTAAAGCCCCCAGAACACAGCAGACGGGCCCTGGGGGCCCCAGAAGGAATCCTGTCTGCACCCCTGCATAAGAATTATATTATTTTAGTATAAATCTAATAAAAAATTGAAGTGCCTGATGTGCATTTCACATAATCACGCCCTGCATCATCATTTCAGATTGTAGATGGATAACAAGAATATTCGATGAAGAGTAAGGGTCATGAAACGAACGTCACGGACTACAACTTTAACATTTGTAAACGAAAGTAATTCTTTTTTTAAGTGTTGTGATTGTCTACCATTTTTAAGTTCGATTTGATTGTATCACATAAATATTGAAATTTTTAAAATTCCGTACCAGTATCGTCATGTCCCGTGTAAGGGACATTTTAGCCTAGTAGATTAACTTGTTAGTCTGTTCTACAGTTTCGTTATTTAGGAATATTCGTTCGCTCACGGTCATTACCTCTAAACATTATAACTTTAGTTTTTGCTGTGTAGGTTTAAATTCCTACACCTACACACCTGTGTGTGTTTAGATTCCTATTGCCTGAAGGTATCTAATATTTAAAACAGAACGGCACTGTCTCAACAATTTTCTCTTTTTAAAAATCTTAGGATTGTTCATGTAATTAATTCCTAATTCACGGTGAATATCGCAACAATAAGAATTTAGTAATTTTGACAAAAATATTAACTGTAATCGAATAAGTATAAGTGAAAAAACAAATAGACTTTGGTAGTCCTTTAGTCTAAAAATAAGTTCTAATCGTAGACTTTGGTAGTCCTTTAGTCTAAAAATAAGTTCTAATCGTAGACTTTGGTAGTCCTTTAGTCTAAAAATAAGTTTTAATCGTATCATTTAATAAACTGAATATTTTTCATTAGGTTATAAACTAAATATTTACGAGTTTTTAGTTTTTTATCGTAATTATCGAGTTTTTTTAATAATCCAACAATCGCTTTCTCCCACTTGAATTTGTTTAATCCGTAATCCTTGCCGTATAATTCAAACAGTTTTCAGTATTTCCAAATACAGTGTAGAATTTTTTAGATAACATAACTTGAATTAATCCTAACATTTTCAACGTTTGGAATTGAATATCCATAGTAAACAATACCTCGCATTTGTTGCTAACAACGAGTTTAGTTTAACTGCATCACGTAAATCAAAATCTAGAGCCAACTGTTGACACAATAAAACGTAGTCCAATCAGGAAAACGGAAGTTTTTAGTTACTGTTTGCAAATGTTGCTTTTTCAGCCAAGGTGTTTTGCACCGAGTGTTTAATAACACAGTTTTTGTTTTGTAAATTATTTAAAACGTGTACGTGAACTTGTAGAAAATGTCAGAAATTAAAAGGGGAAAGAAAGTGGGGTTTTAGAAACCTGACGGGGGCATTGTGTCAGACTACCTGCCTACTACGTTAACAACCTTCGAAAGAGTCGCCTATTGTTTGTTTTCATTGCACCTAACCAAGTCGTCTATTCATATATATTTAAGGAATCCCCAACCAACGTGGTCCCGTCTAGTTTCTTAAAGGCGATTTTATTTAGTCGGTGTAGTGTTCTATCAACATCGTGTTTTCTTGAAGCGTAGAGCATTAAGACTACAGTGTGTAATCCAGTGCCAGTGCGTTTTGTTACGAGTACATCAAATTTTAAGCGGTAAACTTAACAGCGAGATGGATTTCAACAGTATAGATTCATTGATAAATTATATACCGACGAGAGGCCTTAAAAACTGTCCTGAAACTGGAAGCTTATGAAAAAAATCAACTGACTGTGTAAAATGTGTAAAAAAACATGCATTTTATTACGGGCAAAATAGAAAATTGATTTACGGTTATGGCAAAAAACTGTAGAGGAAAAATCATGTACGGGACAGTACTATCTTTGGACTTCACGCGTTCTTCCCGTCACCCTGTTGTCCGTTTTAATTGCATGGATTTTGAAGTCCACTTTATCTCTCATTGTGATAGAGAGTGGTTTGTCACAGCCAACAGCAAGAAAACTAATACATTCTTTCAGAGAAATTCTTGTCGTGTGGTTGATTGAAACTTCTTGTAAAATTGGGGGCGTAGGGCAAACTGTCGAAGTTGAAAGCGCATTCGGTAGACGGAAGTACAATCGCGGGCTATTAAGTAAGATTCGTTGGGTGTTGGTGGAACCCAAAAATAATCAGTATCTTTCCATATTATCTTAAACGGGTACAGATACATTCTATAGAAGCCGTTCAGAAAAATATATGGTACATACTTAAAGACATTAGTCTTATTTTGTTAGGACAAACAGTAACAGAATAACAGTAACAGTAACAGAATAGTTACTGTTCAATCCGAGTACGCTCATTTTATTTTAAAATGTACCTCAAACAATTTCACGGGGCCATCCTAAATTTTACCTGTTATACCTGCACTCATTGTATTTTGGAACAATAAGCGACCCTTTTAAGGTAGTAAATGCGATCGTTTACGATGGGCGCACTACACCTCCGCTAGACCGCTCTACAGCTCCGCTCGGGTCTTATTTTATGACTTTAATCCCATATAACACCTCCGCTCGGGTTCGGCAGGTAAGTTCAAGAGGAAAGAGAGGAAACACGTCCCCTTCCAGCATAGTTATACTAACTTTCAAAGTGCTTGTCAAACTTATTTCAATATTTTAAACTAAAATAGAAAGCATATTTCACGCTTATTAGAACTACAATATATGCTTTTTTATTCTTTTTATTATTCTTTTTATTTATTTTTATAATTTTTTATTTTTAGTAATTTTTATAATATTTTTATAAATAATTATAAAATAAAATCACTGCTGTTTCGTATCATGCACTGTACCACTTAGACATAATTTTAGCATATTGCAGCCTCGAAATAGTTTGTCGCCTATTGTCCTTTGACGCAGCTGACTTTGTTTTTCATTTCTGCTTTTATTCGGCTTTTCCAAACTTTGGATTTTTATGTACGTTTCCATTTGTATACTCTGTAAGGCGTCTATAAAAACATACCTACACAGATGGATGACTATGGTAGAATTTTTGATTAAAATTACTATGAAAAGATTCACAGCCATTTGTGGTCCTGTTACTGTCTGCCGATAAAGAAGCCCAGATGTGCGGTGGGAATCCGCTTCTTCTTCCACATACATTTCAACCAAATAATCTGCATAAGCGTCAACTCTACAGTCATTAGGTTTTGTTTCAGCTAATTCCATGGCGAAAAAGTCTCCCACTTCGCCAGGTTGTAAAAGATCATGCCAAATGTTAATTTTAACCACTTTCCTATTTCGGAATCACTATTCTTATATTCACAAACCAAACCTAAGTGTTGTATTTTTCTCCACCAAGATTGTGTTAAGTGAAAACGGCAACCAATTACATATGACTGAGGTAGAACTTCTTCGAGTGCCCGATGTATCGCTTTCTCAAAATCAATCACATTCCGGGGGATTCCAAAGTAAATCTTTTGAATTACACGCCTCTTTTATTAAATAAAACACATTTTTGTAAGATCAGTCGTCTCACTTCCTAAAACACAAAACACGAGTGATGAGTAATGATTATTTCGGAAACCGTGGATCGTAAAAAGCTGTGAAAAATTTTTGTACAAAATTGAAATGTTCCGTTCATATAAATAGTAGCTGACTCGCACAAGAATTTTAAGTTCGTACAACATGTAAAAATAATAATATGTTTCTGTCTATCAACTACGTATACGAAATTTTCTCCGCAATATGTTTTTGGTTCAAGTGTTTGTAAAACATCGAACTTTATATAATATTGAAACTTTCTCATGTGAAAACTTACTTGTCTTTTTCGTTGAACGCGTTTCGGCGTCGTATTCGCCTTCGTCAGCTTAGAACAGACTGAGACGAAACGCGTTTAACGAAAAAGACAAGTAAGTTTTCACATGAGAAAGTTTCAATATTTTATAAAGTGTAGTGCTGTGAAAGAAGATGATGAACAAACAAGACAACTAAAACATCGAACACTTCGTCCGCACTTTTTGGTAATTGTGGCAAAATTTTCCTCCTAGCACGGTAAGTTGTTTGTTTAATAGCGCGCACGTCACTCACACATATGCTGCTGGAATCCGTATTTTCGGCTGCGGAACGGAAAATTTTGGATGTCTTTCATGCACTTCTGCTTCAGCTTTTCGTTTCGCGGCAGCCCTAATAATCTGACGTTGAATATCTTGCTGGCTAACAGCAGGATGATTATGGTTACCATCTCTTCTTGAAATTATTCTTTCTTCTGTGGTTCCGATTGAATAAATTTTAGCGTTGCACGTTTGTCTATTACATCTCCACAGAGTGGGGAATACCTAAGAGGTGGTAAAGATGGGCGAGCGGACTTGTTATATCTCGTTTGGGGCCATTAACACAAGGCGAGCGGAGTTGAAGTATGTAATTATAAAATGTTTACCTGCCCGAGCGGAGGCGTAGCGCGCCCTTTACGACTAAAGCAGGCAGTCTGACTAGATGGCCTCGTCAGGTTGCCATAACCCAGAAAGTGAGAACGAATGAAAAAGGGAAAGGATGTGAAAAAAACAAGCGATAGAGGAGAGAACCAGGGAGAAAAAAAAAGAGAACTCCGAATTACGTACGGTATCAGGAATATGTTCGGCGCTCACATGTAAAGATGAATAATACTGATACTGTTATGCCTATGCGACACAAATAGTATATGAGCAGACGTGACGCTTGCCATTTGACACAGAGTCTACAACTAGAGCCTATTATTCCGGTGCCATTCATAACTACCTGGCAAAGTCTAGTTGAGGTTGGAAAGTCTCGAAATTGCCCGACTGACCGAAGTATAACGTTGAGTTTCTTTCCCGTCAACATTACGTCGAGCCACTAACGACCCTGACGCTGAACAGAAGCAATAAGGGACAGCCGGGGGCCAATTACTTGTGAGTCTTCCAAAATAAGAGATAAGATGGCCCTGTTAAAATAGCGTTCTAAGAGAGTACATGTGTACTAGTGTAAATGTCAAATTTTCAATTATTTATTTGTGTTCCAGACAACTGTTATTAAATAGCTTGGTGACTTTTATTATTGTCCGTGTACAGTACGCGGTAATTAATGTTTGAGTAATTAGAGCTGTAGTCATACGAGTCCGACTGTGCCCGACACGTTTTACTATATGTATATCATATAAGGTATATACCTTTATGGTATATAAAGGTACATAGTACATAAGTATTCATAAAGTCTTTGATGAATTATATAGTGTGGAACGTATGCCAGGCTCTGTAAACTGTTAATCGCCTATGTTGCATAAGATATAATTATTTCATTATTAATATTAAATATTAACTATGAATATTAATATTAATTATATACATATGTTAAGTTTATATTTATATCTGTATTTATATTAAGTATTATTAAAAGTGTTATTCACTTGTTACAGAATATAGTAAAAAGGAAAGAAGAGAAACGCAGATATCCAAGACGAATTACAAGTATTTGACTTAAATATTAAAATAAAGGAAAACAGAGGCAAATGAAGACCCCCACGTACAGATACCCATTAAGACCTTCATTAATTTGTAAACATTACATATCATTGAGAACAAGAAGTAGCCTATAGGAAACCCGAGAGTGAACCAACTGTTGACCGAATGTAGATGGTATTGTAGACAGAAATGTCTCGACCATGATGGGCGATAATGAAGTTTTATCTTTAAGTATCAAGCTGAATAAATACGACAAAGCTAATAAAATTTAAATTAAAAATAAAAATTATAATTTTAAAATTCTTATTTATTTTTATTACTTAGTAAACAGGTAAAAATTATATAAAGTACGTGTATATTTTCGTTTCATTGCTTCCAAATTTTCACTGTACTTTTTACTCTGTTCTTGACATAAATTGTTGAAGTAAATTAAGAAAATCACTTATCAAGAACTTACTTTGAACTAAATGTGCGTTACAGCTTTCGAGGTTTACTGTGATCTCTTCGTCAGTGCAACTGAATTATTTTGCGGACAACGGAACTGTTGTTCTACCTGCTTCCATTCAAAACATACACGCGCGTACAGGGAAATCCCAGAAAAAAAAGCAATTCTGTTATAGCCAAAGTAATTCAGCTGAACTAACGAAGCTTGCAGAGCTATGTAAAATAAACAAAGCAAGTTCTGGATACGTCATTTCACTAAATTACTGGAATGGCTTCCATTTAAAAACAGCAGCCATTTTAACTGTGTTAATATTTGTTAATGAAAAAAATTACTTTAACCCAAACATTAATTCGTAACGACTAAAGCATTGAAATATGCCTAAAATTTGTTTTAATTACATTACCAAAATATTTACTCTTGTGAAATAGACTGTTTATATTTAATTATGAACACAGTAATACATGTACATAAGCTATATTAATATTCAGTAAGTATACATCTATATATTTTACAAATACTTAATTTTTATACATTAATATTGTAACGTGATGTTTCCCTCTACATAAAGAATATACTATAACCTAAATAATTATCTTATCCTAACAATGAAGAACAGAATAATAATTAAGTAAGGAACCTGTATAATGTAAAATATGTGTTAAATAGTAAATTTAAGATGAACATGAAATAAAATAATAAGACCAAAATACCAAATATGATTATTTGGAACTTAATAATAAATAACTCTAGTAAACTTCATAAGTAATGTTGTCAAAAATAGGTGAAAGCCTATACAGCAGAACTTAAAGGGTTTAACAATCAGGAAAATTTATAAACTAGATAAAATTTGAAGTAAAAGAACTAAAGAGTCAGAGAATAAGCATATCTGAGTGGGAATCAAGTCACCAAAACATTTCAGAGAAGGATTAGTATAAAATAAGTGAATAATAACAGTTTTAATTGTATATAAAAGTGATGTAATTATATTACATCATTGTATAAATTGTATAAATTAATGATGTAAGTTAGGTTATGCACCATATGTCTGTGGTAAAACAAGACAAAGAAATAAAGAAGAAAGTAAGATAGATAGGTTCATGATAAAAGTATGAACAACAAACAGAATAATAAATAAGACAATTATAATTAACTCTTGATGTTTAGGAACTAAATAATAATGTAAATAGTAAGAAACTCATGAGACAAAAGCCTAAATATATTGGGTAGAAAAAATGATGAACATTTATGTAAATAAAAACTGTTGATATAGTATAGATTATAAAATAATGTATGTGAGTGGAGTAAGAGGGTAATAATGAGAAATGTCAAGAATTGACCAGGCATAATGTAAATAATAAGTTGTCAGCTTTGACAAACACTTCATACAGCTAATATGGAAGTTTATAATGAACAGTACAAGGAAAAAAGCTTGTAGTGAAGTATAAAATGTATTGTAAAAGTTCAAGTAGATCATAAGTGATAATTAAGAGTTGTTACTTTGTAGTAGAATTAAGTAATTTTAGTTTGAGAAAGGAAATAAGCCCCCAGTGAGCATGGACATGATTAGGCCTAGATGGCAATACTAGGTTTTTATAATAAATTGATGTTTATAATTATTATCACTACTGTTAAACCATATAATGTTAAGGTAAAACCAATTATACAACTAAGAATTAAGTGATGGAACAGAAAAAATTAATATTTTATAGAGAATACTAGACTAAATCAATCTGTAAAAATTGTTATTTTTATTATTACTGAACAGAACCATGCCTTGAAAGGTCTCAAAATGATCAGCATAAAAAATGCTGTTTAATGGTAGTAATATAATTTTACTTCTAAGTAGCATAAAAGAGATATGTCAATTTTAAGATTTTTAATAATTTTGATCAAAAAAGGGACGCTCAACTTAGCGTCTGTTGGTGAACATCAACCAGAAAACGGAATTTTTGTGATGAAAAACGAAAATATTTAATAATTCCACCAATCAGAATCCTTCACCGGTCAGGTGAATTAACCCATAATGCAACGCTAACGCACCAGTCTTTCGCCGGTCATCATACAGTAAAGAACGCCTCCTCAGTGACACAAAAAATGTAAATAGCCTTGTCCCCAAAGTCTTGATCCTGATTGAGGTTATGTGCAGACAAACCATAGTCTAACCTACAAATGGGAACGTAACCCAACAGTGAACGTCAAGCGTAGTGAAGTGGTTTTAATCATTAAAGGACATTACAGTGAATAATTAATAACAGTGAATTATAAAGAAAATATAAAGAAAAGGAAAGTATAGTGTATTTTGAGAATTTATAACGAACTTGAAAATTAATGATCACGATCCCATAGTAACTTGTAATAGACACTTGTGAACTTATGTTTATATTATCACTGTAGATAAACACTAACACTATTAATATTATTTCATGTTTAACTATTGTAGTTTGTTTTGGTATTCAATGTTTAACTAAATAACTTAGCCAAACTAGGTTAACACCAACAGCGGACACTGTCCGAAATACGAACTGTTAGTCACTTTAGATTTTACTTTATTGTTTTATAATATCATTTTTAATTTTATATTGTAATGTTTTGTTCTTCAAAAAATGCATTTTTTGTTAATTATTGCGGTCAAAAGAACTCATAAGGGTTATATTTTCAAAGCATAAACAATAGCCTACATCTCTGAGATTTTTGAACTCATGCTACCAACTGTTGAGCTAACAATAACAAGCTTGGTTAATTCATATTATGAGAAATGTTCTTCATTTTAATGGTAGAAGAATAAAATTTTAAAAGAAAATAAAAGAAAAAGTGAAAAGAATTAATGGTGTATGACGTATTATTTTATAATAATTAACATTTTATAATCAACTTTGAACATTAGTGTTTACTTCAACTCCAGAAGAATAAGTTGGCAGCACATATGTTGGAACAACCCGTGCTATTTAAACGATTTAACTAGGTCAGTGAACTCTAAAAAGATAAAGAGAATAGATTAGATAAAACTTACAAATAATCATTAATACAAACTTTTAATATCTCAAGTAATTAAAAAATAAAAATAAAATAAATTTAGAACCATCTAGTTACATACCAGTGAGCACAAGGGCATAATTCTAATTATTTTAATAAACTGATAAACCTAATTAAATTATAATTAATCTTAGTGAATCGTAATATCCAACAGAGAAGAAGGAACCAGAAAATCATTTAACAATTAAACCATTAATTAACCACACCATTACAAGTAAGTAAAGACAATTAAAACACAATATTTTATTTGTAATTTAATTTAATTACAAATTGGCGCCCAAGACATTAATGATTTTAACCAGGTAATTTTGATTTATCCCAAGTTTTATTATATAAAGTCAGTAATATTGAACCGAATAAAAATACTACGGCAGAGATCTTATAAAAACATAACACAAGGAAATCGCGGGTGTTATAATATACTGCAAAGTATAAATCGCAAATATATTAACTACTCTGGCAGAATATTTGCTAGGTATTAGTGAAACTAAAAAAAATTTATCAGCCGTGATGAACTGTTAATTCGTGGAAACTGGACAGCGTCTTACAACATAAATTAAATAGGTCAACATGCGTACATAGTTTACCATACGTATTTTCATAATGAGAAAACCTTTTCAACAGCTGAACAGATCAGCAATAATCTAAACTCGTTTATCTGAGACTCACTGTAAGCCTACGTTAAAATTGTCTTCGAAATGTGTCTAGGTATTAACGTATAAAAAAATATTAGGACAAGTAGTGAACCTAATTTATGTTACTGAAATTATTTGCAACGTTTTGCGTTTTACGACCATTTATGCACGATAGAGTCGAGTCCCACAATACACTTAATTCAGGTTAATATGGAACACGAAACTGAGGAACACACGCATCGAATATCACCGTAGTCTTTGCCTAATTGCGCCCTGTATGTTGTCCGTGGCAGCCCTCTGCCGTCGTCTTATTACAATTAGGAGAAAATAAATAAGCAATTAAATATGTTATAAAACATTCAAAGGAAAGTCCATTATTGCTGAAATATTGCTCGAAGACTATTTAATTGTTTTTGAACTGTATTTTAGAAGTCTATGCTCTAAAATAATGAACTCCACTGACAAAGAGGCTTCAGCAATATCAAAAATTATGAAGGCGAAACTATCTTGAGTGCTGAAAAGAATATGCATAGTAAAGATTTTTCTTTGAACAATGAATTATCGTCAGTAATCATAGAAAGTCTGAAACATAAAAAATGTGAAAAAACGAACTGATTACTCAATACAGTTTTGTTTATTCTCATTAACATTTTTATGATTTCTTTCATTTATTTCTACTACATTCGAAGACGTGTCATATCTGTCTAGACCCCCTTTCCATCTCATATTTTGTAATGGTACTAAACTAAACTGAAATGGTGATAAAACTGTTTTACCCTTTAAAAATTCAGCTTGTCAACCTTAAGTTACTTGAACATTTGAGCTCCGAAGAAAATCAACTTTTTATCAGTAATTTTATCTTAGAACACTTGAAATATTTGTATACGTAAACAGGAATATTTGAATGTTTTATTTAAATGGAAATTGTTTTATTAGTAAAATTAAATGATTCTACAGCGAAAGCCAGAAATCTATATCTAATACAGAAAAATAAAAGTGGTTACACATGTCAGTAATCCTTTGCATACGTTGGGATATAGCGCAAAGACTAGACTTCGCGCCTAAAACCGGATATAAAGTAGCCTATATTTGACAAAATAAAATCAAAATGTAGATAACGAAAAAGTAAAGCAAAAATGATAAAGCAACCAATTTTATCTAAATTAGAACGTTTGAGACAGAACGTTCCATACGCAGAGTATTTCACGAAGATCAGGACATTTTCTACTGGTGAAAATGAAGAGAAGCATTCATATAAACCAAATCTACAAACACTTTTAACACTCTTGGCCCAAATATTAACGCAAACGTGTAACTTGTCATTAGGATTTTGCTCACGTACGCGTGTGTGTTAAATTAGTGATTTTAGATTTTAAACAGCTGTAAATAAACTTAAGGGGAGTACAGGACCTGTAGTATAACATATTTCTGAAAAACCTTCAAGTCGTTTTTTGAGTGAATCTTAAAATATTAAACATTAAAATAAGGTTTTTGAAGTTTAGAAGTAATTTATTAAATTGTAGGCTTCGAATTATCGTCTTATCTGTCTTCACAACTGTTTTGAAAATCTTTAAAACTATCAGTTTTTTCACAAATTTAATGTACATTTGCAAACCTTGAATACCAAGTCACTGTGTTACGTTAAATTTTGGATTAAATCGTGTAGACGCCGGAACGTTTCCACACCTATGAACGGTTTTCTTTACTTTTACAGGTAGAACCTGCCTGAAAAAGTATTGAAAGTATTTCCTTTACTCTGTAAAACACTCTTTATATTTTAATCAGAAGAACACGGTCAAAACACGATCATCGCATACGAGTCTAAGGCCTAGCGAATTTCTCATTATAATCGGCTCTAGAAACGGCAGGTTCCTGAAATCAGGACTTTTTCGTATTTGAATACTCGCACTATAATACTTTACTTTAGAATACTCGCGCTACAATATTTCTCTAAGTACTACGTTACGTGACTGACGACAAAAGCTTTTGAGACTATAATTCATCTCAGAAAATGAGACGAAACGTTTTCTCCGCGTAATATTTCCACCAGCAACATGTCGTGTTTTATTTAAAAAGCTACTTCCACTGACACGAGTTAATTCATTTGATGCGAAGTATTTAAATCTAATTCTAGAAGAGTCTTGAGAAGACTATATTCCGTAACATTTTGGGACGCTAGACAGATCTTAGTATTATTATCGGAATGCTTTACACGCACGTGTGTGTACATGAGCGAACGCACACCAAACTATGAGTCTCGCTTATGTAAACCAAAGTGTAAAATTCATTTTACGTTCTGATTTAATTTACGTGAATTTGAATAATAAAAATAACTTGTCCAACAAAAAGGTTTTAGCCTATACTAGTTTACTAAAGATCGTTTAATGTTTATGTCACACGTTTTGTGTCGCTGACTTTTTTTTAGTTTAAAATTGTTTTTATTACACAAATGCTGTACAATAATGCAATACCGTTATTACGCAATGTTGTATTATAATAATTTAATACCGGACTGTAATAATATAATATTATAGTATTGTTATATTATAGTATTTTAACATTGTTAGGCCTATTTAGGTGACGTCATATTTATTTATATGCATATTTTATATGTTAAAATTATATTTAATTTTATACTGTCAACTGTTAAATTATTATTGTTTAATATTTAATTGTATATTCATAGTAGAAGTTGGATAATATTTAAATTATTTATTTTCATTAATTAATATTAAAAACTTTTTATTTTCATCGTACTAATTTACTCCGAAAAAATTCGGGAAGTACAAATTTACCTTTACAATTTCAGGTTGACTCTGGAAATATGAGTTGTCATATCTCAAGTTTGAATTCATTTAAAACAATTATTTTACATTTGATATTTTTTATAAATAAAACATTTTTAACATTAATTTTGGTATTTTCTACAATAAAATTTTGTTCTTAACAAAAAACCTACCCTAGATTCGCTAATTGTGTTCTTCGCTTTTAAATATTGCTTTAGAGAAAATATTTGAGGATTTATGTGACTAATCAAACTTTAAAATCTGTAAACAAAAGTATGAATTAAATTTTTCGCCGAACGCAATGGAAATAAAGTTTATTACAACAAGTATTACGGAATTTTGTATCAGTTCAAATAATGTTTGTTTTTCAAATAATTGTTCAAATATTCGTTTAAAAATTTATATAAATGAGAAAGACGTCATTAGAGAAACTTAAGGGTAATTTCAAATGTTTTTAGAAGTATGACAGTTACGAAAAGGTGAATATACGTAAACAATGAATGTTCAAACAACACCCGGAAAGTGAGGGGCAAATTAAAATGTAAGAATCAATTGTTCCAATAAAACAGCTGTTACCTCAAATTGTGGAAAACTTTCTCTCTACCTTCACAGCTGCTCAATTTAAAGAAATCAGTTACAGTCGCGTATGATTTTAATTTCTTTTTTTTAGCGCCTGTGTATCACATACTGGTTCTGTAAACTTGTATTTCGAAGTGGTATATGCCGTAACCTTGGTAACAAAGAAAATCTATTTGCTTATTAGTACGGCAAACAAATTTCTATTTAAATGCTTAAAATCGCAGAAGTTTTTTTTTTTAACGTCCGAATAACGGGTACTAGTTTCACAAACTTTCTGACAACCAAAATCAAGTTTTTCTACACAACAGCGTATACATTTATGTAGCATGATATGCACCTAAAAACATGATACAGACGTCGGAGAAGAACAGTGGGTTGCTTTATTAATTTACTACATTTTTCTACGTTGCTCCTTACCGTTTTTAACGTAACATATGCCGTTAAAAACCCAACAGAACAACCACAATAATGTCAAACACAAACACAAACCGCCAACATGCCAAGTTGTTTGTAGAATGTCGCGGACAGTACTGAACCTGCGGACTGCGTAGCACGGTATTGTAGTTGTACGCGACATGCGCCCTTTCGATCCCCCACTTCGAAGTAATGGTAAGGGTTGGGGGTTGACCCACAAAACGAAATATTCCGCCACACCTTCCCCCCGCGTCATCGTCATCATAATTTCAAGGACGCGCAGGACAAAACGGGCGTGCGCGTTCGCGGCTACGAATTGTAATTCGAACAATACGACTTGAAAAATTATACCGTCTCTCCCCCTGCCAGTAGACTTGTAAAATATTTCACAGTGAGACCGACACAATTACATTGTTTGTACGGTTCGCGGAAAACTGAATCTAAATATGACATCGTCTTAGTTTTTATTTTACGCTACATTTTTGTATGTTTCGACCTGTGGGTTCACAAAATGGTGAACACGCAGTCGGATGAAGAATGCGGTAACCAACCTGTAACTCGGGTGGGTCATCAAGTAAGGCAGCGGTAATTGACAAACTGAATTCTTCCGAGGACCCAACATCCAAGATAAAATTGCTTTCTACATAGTACCTAATAAATTGATTACTTAAATTGGTAGGGTTACCTGTGTACTCTATGTAGATTTATGCCCATCGCCTCGACCTTCCTTGCTTTTATTCTTTACTTCTACTACGCGTTAACAGTAACGGAGAGGATTTGACAGACGAGATTTACATTAATCAGGGGGTGCGTCAAGGCTGTAACATATCTCCAACATTGTTTAATATCTATATTCATAACATAGTTAGAGAGTCCAAATTAAGAGTGGGCCCATGTATAAAAATAAGCGATAGAACAATGCTTGAATACAATGTTGTTTGCGTATGATCAGGTAATCATGAAAAACAATGGTCCGAGTTCCAGATATCGATGTTTCAATTGTAAGTCTGTTTGAATTACAACATGAAAATTTCTGTGCAAATGACAAAATGTCTTATGTGGGAAAATACCGCTTGTGTAAAATTTTATTAGTTACACTACAAACAAAATAACAAGACACTAACAGAATTCATAGTTGACACTGAAACAAACATACAAAACACAGCATTTGAATATAAAGACACACTAAGACATAAACATAAACAATGTAATAGGAACATAAGACATCAAACAACAAGAGCTACACCTCTGAAATACACACAGCCATCAAACTAAGAGAAAACGCACACAAATACAAAATCACCTTTGTAAAAGTAGATACAGGCAATACTACAGTAATAATTTCCACCGACGACCTACACAGTAAACTACAAAACCCTTCATGAAACAAAACAACATTACAGAACTAAAAAATGATATCAAAACACAATAAAACAACTGATCACCAAAGCCAAACACATAATAACAAATAAACAAAAATCCTACTTGAAATAAATCCGACCATCAGCTTCCTACCCTCCAAGCACTACCCAAAATCCACAAAGAAAAAATTCCAATCCGTCCCATAATCAACTGCCGGAATTCCCCAGCATACAAACTTGCTAAACATTTAGACAAAATCATCAGACACACACAATTAGACAGCAACATCACAATAGAAAACAATACAGACCTTGAAACAACAATAAAAGACATACACATCCTCCATAACACTTGCCTCTTTCGACATTAAAACCTACACACAAACATCCTTGTCTCCGAAACAATCACTCTCCTACATGACATGCTCATACAGAACAACACAACAGAAGAACTAATCACAGAAGTAACCGAAACTCTCAACCTAATCACAGAAAAAAAACTACTTCACATGTAACAGTAAATTTTACACACAGAATGACGGACTATTCATGGGTTTGCCCATATCCAGCGTACTAGCTGAAATCTTTCTACAACATTTGGAGAAAACAAGAATCCTCACAAACATTGACAGACACTCACATAAAGTATTATATTGGCACAGGTACGTTGACGACATCATACTTCTATACAAAGGAAATACAAGACAATGTGAACAGCTACTAACCCATATCAAGAAAATCCACAAAAACAAAACCTTTACTCCTGAATACGAAAACAACATTAGCATAAACTTCCTAGACCTCGCCATACAAAACTAAAACAGAGATACAAACTCAGTAAATACAGAAAACCCACTACAACTGACACACTGATACACAACTCCTCCAATCGCCCAATACAACACAACACAAACTATCTGCCTCCAGAACCATGACACACAGACTAAATGGCACCCCACTAGATGAAAAAGACTACCAAGGCGAATTAAACACAATCAGATATCTAGCCAACGGATACAATAGAAAAATAATTAATAAACTCCTACACAAAACAAACAAGAGACAAAGGCAGAAAACAACAAATTCATAACACTAACACAAATCAACAACCACACTGAAAAAATAGCCCGCAAATTTAAAAAAGCATGATACAGCATTGCGTACAGAAATACAAACAAAACAGAACTCAAACTGTCAAAAAACACACAAAAAGCGAAACAAATTTGGTTTACCTGGTGTTTACAAATTTAATTGCTCAGGATGTAACAAATTCTACAAAAGCCAGACAGGACGCAGCTTCAAACAGAGATACTTTGAACACATAAAAGCATTACACTCCACCACCGAATCTACCTTTCCAAACCATCTCATTGAGTCAGACCACACATACACAAACATAAACAGCGATATGGAAATCCTACACGTGCACACAAAACGCCGAAAACTAGACACTCTTGAACAACTAGAAATATACAGACATACAAAAACGCATAGAAACAGCATCCTAAAAGAGCAGACACACATACTATTTGAACATACTACACAACGCACAGAGAATAACGATCTTTTGGACGACGGCGCCGTCACCAAAAGCAGGGCGGACAGCGCCTGCCGAGTAAAACAAGAAAAGACACAAGAGACAAAAATTTTGTAAGGTAATGGCTGTGCTTGTGTGGTTGTATGGTTCTGAAACTTTGGTTCCGGTAAAGAAACGTCTTAGTAGGAGTGAGACTGGAGATGAGATTCTCGCGATCTGTTAAATCCTCCACACGAAGAGATAGATTATGCAGTGAAGGCGTACGCAAAGAGTTTAAAGTTTTTAATATCCAAGATCACACAAAGAGAGATGGCTTCCTCATCTCAATCTGATGCCAGAAGTCAGGTTGCCTAAGGTCGTTGACATACAAGCCTGTTGCACAACGAAGTATAGGAAGAATTACGAAGCGTTAGTGATGGGAATGTATTTTCCTTTGGGACCGGAACAAAGATCCCTGACGAAAGAAGAAGAAGAAAAAGAAGAGTTACCATTAGTAGACAGTGTTTCCATCTCCGTGTAGCTGGAAGTTATGTGAGAAAATGGAGGTATACCAATGGCTGACAGTTAAGAACATAACTATAGGCCTACAGTTTACCTTAAAACGAAACCTTAGCTACGGATTCATATAAAATACTGAATATTGCAATAACGTAATAAAGTAATAAAATACATTACAACGAATTCTAATAGCCCTAGCTACATATTCAGAATACTAATTGTTACAACTTCTTTTTAATACATATTGTTACATGAAAATGTGAATTGGCTCTTCTTTGATAACGATTGCTTTGAAACTGTAATGACTGAACTAGAAGACTCTAACTGACTGAGAATTGTTTTATTTTATCGTTTAAGGGGAAAACATTCTTTCAAATTCAATTCCATTGAATCTCTACTCCACTATCACTTAATTCACACTCATCCGATTCATTATCATTGTATTCAGTGATTAGAGAATAACGTTGTGACTGAAACACGCAAGCAAATATTTTCTTATTTGTTTACATTCTTGCATTGGACAGCACACGGTTAGTCCTTCTACAGACGAAACCCACCGTACGAGCTTTAAGAGTGGGAAATGTCAGTTTCCTTTAAAACATGTTTTTACAGAACGTTTAATAATGCCGGTTAAATTTTCTTCTGAGTCACATAGAGGAAAAGTGCTCAAAAGATATTCATGTGTTGCCTTCATTCTCTTACAAAAATTAACGTACTATTAATCCATGACAATATCTTTAAAAGAATGTGTGATTGTGTGAGTGTGTGTTTATTTTTTTATATTTATTATTATTATTTTGTATTTCTTTGTACTGTATTACATATTTTATTATATTTACATTTATTTTTATATAAATCTCCGAGTATTTGTTTACTTTATTTTTCTGTTTGCTAATTTAAATTTCGTTGATATGCTGACATTCGTTCCTACGTAAGCAAAACGCACGCGCGCGCGCGCACACACACACACACACATCACATGTCACTGACATTGTGACTATATAAAGGGAGGGTTGGACAGAACGGGGTACTCAGTCCTCGGTAGGTAGGTTCTGCTATCTACCGGATCGCCATGAAACTACATCCTACTAGGAGGAGCCAAAAGTTAGCGGAGATGGTATGTGTGAGTTCATTATGTAAGATGGACGTGAAGTTAAAGGTTTTGTTTAATTCAGTGCTTCTAGATCATCTTCTGTCTCAGATTTTTTGTGATTTCTACAACAGATTGCTGGTTTCTTAACTCACAGTAGAGAAACGGTAAGTATACTATTTTCTTATGTATACTTTCCTGTGTTTAATAAAATATTTTTACTAACATTTGCTTGCTTGGTAAAGTGACGCCTTGAGATTTTGTTCCGCAGTGTGCAGTTGGACAAAACGAGGGTACCCTGTTTTGTCCAACCATTTTTATTATCCATAGTTAACATTACTTTAGTACTTTATTTTTTTTTTTGCATACGGTACTTAAATAATAAAAAATTATATATAAAAGGGAAATTAATTTTAGCACTAATTTAATTACTATTATCAGACTGTGTCCTTTGAATGCACAATTAATTTTATTTGTCATACTTATTCAAAAATAGCATTTAACATTTCTATATTGAGTAAATATAATTTATTATTGCCGTTTTGTGTTATTATACTACTTTTTCTTTATTTCAGTTTTTCAATAAATAATTTAGTCATGCCAAAATTTAAGTATATTGAAAGACCACACGACAGTCGCGGGAGGAGGAGGAGCATACAAAAATTACTGTGACAGAAGTAATAGCTGGCCGTATCGGTTATTATAACGCCAGTAAAGAATTTCATATCCCACAGTTAACGCTGGAAGCCAGAGCTGCTAAAGTCCGGAAACTGGGTTCGACTGCAGAAGAAGCAAGTAAAAAAGATAAGCATAATAGTTCTGTTATACTTTTTCAAATACATTTCACATTTACAATGCATAGTTGTAAAGGCCATTCATGCTTTATTTGGTATTAACGTTTTCTGGGGCAGAATAAAAAATTAACAGAATAATTTTCCTCCCACAGGTCTGGGGGGATTCAAACAAATACTTAGTCAAGATCAAGGAAAAAGTTAGTGGAACATACTATTGCCTTTGAAAATCGTTTCTTTGGGTTATTACTGCGTGAATACAAAGTTTAGCAATTGAGCTTGCATCTGCCAATAATATCCCTAATGATTTTAATAAAGAAAACAAACTCGCTAAAAATTCTGGTCATATTCCGTTTCTAAACAGGCATCATCAACTCAAATTGCAAACACCAGAAGCAACCTCACAGAGCCATGGGATTTAACAAGACTTCAGTAAATGCATTCTTTACACTGTTGAAACAAGAATATGAAAAACACAAGTTCACAGGGGAGAGAATTTGGAATGTTGATGAAACGGGAGTGTCCACAGTTTCAAAGAAAAAAATCAATGAGGAGGTTCTCCTCCTCACAGATTCTCGCAATGAGGAGGAAAAAACAAGTTGGCTTTCTGACTTCAGCAGAAAGAGATCGCATTACTACAGGCACGGTTTGCAAGAGTGCTTCTGGTAATTTGATGCCCATTATGTTTGTTATCCCCCGAAAACGGCCGAATCCACAGTTTCTTGACCATACTCCTCCAGGGTGTTTCGCTGAATTCCATAAATCAGGGTGGATGCAAAAAGATATCTTTGTTAAATGGTTTAGAAGATTCATTTCCTCTACAAATCCTTCTGCTAACAATCCTGTTCTTCTGCTATTGGATGGTCATACAACCCATACAAAAACATCGAAGTGGTCAAATTAGCGAGAGAAAATCATGTTGTTCTATGTTTTCCTCCTCATTGCAGCCACAGGATGTAACGATTAGATGTATCATTCGTGGCTCCCCTTAGCACATATTATTCTCAGGAAGTTTCTAAATGGTTGCTCAATCATCCTGGACATCATGTTACTGACAAACAAGCTCCTGAACTGTATGGAGCAGCCATTATAAAAGCGGCTTGTATGCAAACAGCAGTGACCGTTTTAAAGAAACTGGGATATTCCCTTTTAAAGATGATGCATTTCCCGACTATCTTTTTGAACCATCAAGAACAACAGAGAGATAGTTGATTCCACTTTTATGAACTTACCACAGGTTGAACAATCTGTGGCAGGACCCAGTTCTTTAGGACACCTGTTACTACATCAGCAGTTTCACCAAACTCGGGCAACCCCATTTCAACTGATTCCATTTCAACGTAACCTTCAGCGTTTCACCATCAGACATTCTGAAACTTCCACATACGGGTCTACCAACTGGTAGAAAACCCTCAAGAAGTGGAAAAACTGCAGTGCTGACATCATCCCCTTACAAAAATGAACAATTTGCTGCTCAGGAAATAAAAAAAAAAATTGATAGCACAGACAAAAAAAGCAGGGACCAACACCACAGAACGTAACATTCATACGGAAAAACCCGCAGGAAAGAAGATTGGAAAACAACAGAAGGAACAAGATCCACAAAAGAAAAAATTAACAAATGCTACAAGAAGAAAGTTGTTTCCTTTGAAAGAAGTGAGGAATCGAGCAGTAAGAATGAAGAAACTGATGGAACCTGTCTTTACTGTGATGAACTTTACTCAAAATCTGCATCAAATGAAGGTTGTATACAGTGTGTAGACTATAAAAACTTGGCTCACGAACAGTGCAGTGGAGCCGATGAAAATGATGATATATTTGTGTGTGACTTTTGTAATCAGAAAACTTACTTCTTAAATAAGAACACTGGAAAGTTATTTTTCAATTAAAAATAATTAAATTATTTACTGATTTTTTGTTGGTTTAGATTTTTAGTATTTTTAACTTGTAATTTCAGGATTTTATTCTAGAATTTACATTTTCATTTAAGTGACTTGTATTATTTGATTCAGTGCTTGTATTTTGTATATTGTGTAGTGTACACATTTCCACAATTTCTACCACATGGCCAAAAGTGAGTTAAAAATATAAAAAATTTAGCCAGATCCCAGACTAACCGGTATTTCAACACAAACCCGATTGTTTGAAATTTGTAGCGTTTGTTGTATGATTATTATACAATTATTGTTATTTTACTAAATAAAACTTAGTAGGATAATCGGGTTTTTCACGATTTTTCTGGCAATTAAATAACTATCTAATATCAAAGTTTATCCAATAATAAATGTACTTCGTTCAAAATAGTGAGCGAGTTCTGCAGCTCAGGGAGCATACTAGTGTATGAAAATGTAAATCATAACCCACTTAATTTCCAAGAAGTTCGTCTGGCTGAGTGTGGGGTTCGTCGTAATGTTTGCTACGGTCGCGTGTGCAATCCCTCACACGCAGCCAGACTTCTGGGAAGCTACTACGTCCGTTGTAGTTTATATTTTCATATAATAATATATTTATAATTTAATTTCATATATTTTAACAGTATTTAATTTATATTTGAAGCTTATTCCTGAGTTGTAATTTGATTTTTTTATCTTAACTATTGCAATGATAGCTTTGTTTTTGATAGGCAGTTTGTTCTACTATATTTAATTGTATTTAGCTCGCATGAATGCTAGTGGTTGAAACGTTGTGACTAGTATATTATTATACTAGTTATTATTATTGACGGAGGTCAAAACATTATAATCAATAGAACAATTAAAGTATGGGCTAACAAGTGACAGGTATAACATATAGATAAGTTAGTATGGTCTCTGAAGCATACGTTATAACAAATGTATATGGTTACTGATTAAGTGTGAACAGGAATTAATCGAGCAAAATACAGTAAAGGTTATTACGTTTTGGAGAACAGAAGAAGTCGACATACTCTGAAGTAGACGATAGGGGGGGGGGGAGGCAAAACCAATTTCATGACAGGACACAAACACTAACTACACGTAGGCTATATCGCAATACAAACACACATTGTGCAAAGGTTTTTAAATAAACCTGCACTCGATGGGTCAACATGCGAACTTTACCAAAGTTTGATAAGTTAAGGCATCTTAACTAACACAAGGTCATTAGGCGGGCAGGTGCCCATTCCAAAAATATTCGTGTCCAAGATATTGTTTTTACCAAACTTGACAGATAACGATTAACCTTGATACTGACAATGACCTAAGAAGTTAAAAGTCCAACGTACTAGCTTTACGGTTGCAATGAACGTCCTTAAATGGAGTTATTTTATCACCTCATCAGCATGAAATACACGTTGTAGTCATTAGTAACGATATATAAAGGTAACCTTGCTACCATTAAGTTTATTAATATGTCTGATATAAAAATAATATAATTAAAAAATAATTTGTGTGTGTGTGTGTTTATTTATTAATTTTTTTTTACAATTACCTTAAAAAACCAACGTTCTTTTAATAACCATTTTCAACCGCATGCTAACCTTAGCTTATTTACCCACAATTTGGAAATATGCTGAAATCATAATGATCCCAAAACTAAATAAACCGACGTCCTATTAGCTTTCTGCCCATATTCAGAAAAAAGTTTTGAGCGACTATTACTAAAAAGAATTCAAGGTGACCATGATATTGTAACACTGCTGCCTAATCATCAGTTTGGCTTTCGGGAAACCCAGCAAATCCACAGGATTGTTCGTGAAATCGCAAAGGGTCTCGAACTAAAGAAGTTCTGTAACACAATGTTCCTTAACATTTCCCAAGCGTCTGATAAGCTCACTAACCTTCATCTAGTACCTTCTGCTAAAGTCGTAACTATCTAATGAAACCTTTTCAGTCAAATACAACGATTCCAAATCCACTTTCTACTCTGCTGAATCAGGTGTTCCCTCAAAGCAACGTCCTCGGACCTCTACTCTTCCTTATCTATACAGCCGACTTACCTCCACTGCATATTTTGGCGATGTTGCTGTGTTATCCATTAATAAAAATTTGCAAGTTACTTCTGACAACCTACAAATACATTTACTCACCGAATGGTACAAGAAATGGAGAACAAAAATCAGTTAAACAAAATCTACATAAGTTACATTCACTAGTCGACATGACATTTGTCCACCTGTAACAATTAATAACACACCTGTACCAGTGAAGACTACAACTAATGTACCTTGGACTTCACCTTGATCAGCGACTCACCTGTCAGAAGCATGTTGAAATTAAACGAAGGCAGTTAGATCTCAAATTCAGCAGATGTCCTATTATCTGTATACACTATTATCCCGAGCACGGGAGAAGTCCGTTGGGATGCAGCCAACGAGGTGAGAGCGCGGCGTTGTCAAGTGTACTATAGTTGTCTTCATAGAAAGCTCCAATTATTTAACTACCAGTAAATAAATAACTATATATCTATTCTATTTTTCGCTCATCTATTATCACAGTGTTATTAAAGACAGTAATGACATTTTTAATTTAAAATAATTAATAAGTAATGTATAAAACGTTTATAAAATTACTGTTTCTTATTGTAATCTAATCTGATGTCAAGATGTTTATACTGAAAAACAATTTAATTTTTAAATTAGTTTTATTAAGTCACAATTATTAACAGAATAGTGATATTTTATTCTACATTAAAGAAATACTTATATTCTAAGCGGACATAGTATTTTATACTATTGTATTTTTATGCCAAGATATCTTTGAGTTATTCTTATTGTAGTTGTTTATTAGCGTAAAAATGTGCTTTGTAACAATTTATTTTGTTATTTTGATTTATTAAATTAAATCAAATTAAAATTTAAAATAAAATCAAATTAAGAAATTTAAATAAAATTAAATTTATTATTATCAGATTGTAGCGCTGATGTAGAATGCAGTGTGCCAAAATTCTCTTATCGACACATTTTATGTAATTAATTGAATAAAATATTATAAATTTAAAGTTAAATATTATAAATATAAATTATTAGGTTTTGACAGCATGACATTGAAGTGAATCTACCTTAAATTGCTGTTAGTGTGTCGGCAATATCTGCATCGTCATCGAGGGGGGGTGGCTAGCACTTCTGACGCACTGTCGTCGTTGTCACACTCAGTATCTGAATAATTTCTGTCCGTATCACTATCATCTACCAGATTGATCACTATTTTATCAAGGTTATCCACCCTTGCACATTCTTTGTCAACATCATCTTCTTGTAGTTTTTCGGCATGTTTAATGCGCAATTGCCAGTCCTCTTTGGTCACTCGGCCAAGTGCTTCACGGACAAGCGTTTCGACATCAGACAACTTAAATGTCTTGTTATTTTCAGCAACGTCCCTCTTAATCTTTGCCCAAATCAGCTCGATCGGGTTATACTGGCAGTGATATGGTGGAAGTCTAACCACTGAATGACCCATTAAACTGGCAATCACATCCAGTTCGTAAGTTTTTTCTTTGTTCTTAAATGGCTTCACCTTTTCTAAGAGTTCCACCTTAGTTTCATTATGACTAAAAGCAATACAATTTTCGGTAAGCCATTTCTGAATTTCTTCTTTTTTCCAGTTAGTGGCTGGTATTTTTTCTGCCAGCACCGAGTGATAAGGGGCATTGTCCATTACTATTACGGAACCTTCCTCTAGTAGTTTGAGGAATGAGATGAACCATTCTTCGAAAGACTGAGCATTCATCTCGTCTTGATAGTCCTGGCTGTTAGTCTTCGATTGGAAAACCCATTCACAGTCTTTCATAAATCCCTCATTCGAGCCAACGTGGCATATTATAACCCGTCTTCCCTTACCGAGGGGTACATTAACGCCAAATGATTCGTTGTTATCTTGCCAACCGTATTTCAGACTATGGTGTTCGTTGACCCATGTTTCGTCCAAATAATAAACAGGGCGTTTATCTTCCGACTGCCTTAACTGGTGCATTGTCCTTAAAAATCTTAAGCGTGATGCCACGATGTCACTTCTCTCCATTAAAAATTTCCTTCCGTCATTCATTTTACGATATTTGAAACCAATTTTTTTTAACAGTTTACGAGTCGACAAAACTGAACCCTTATAGCCTAAACTGTTTCTCAATAGGTTGGAAAACCAAATTACCGTTACAGATGTTTATAAACAAATGTTCATTTAACGCAACAGTCTACAGTCTGGCTAATGTTTTGTTCCGGGAAATGTGATTCACAACGTATAGTTTGTTCTATGGGCAAGGAAAGTTGTTCAGTCTGAAGTGAGTGTTAGCCGGTGTAACGTCGTATCTATTGTAATATTATTACAATATTACAATAATATTGTAATAATATAATACTATACTATATAATAATATAGTACTATGGGCCGTAATGTTATTAGCTGTACAGTAATCTAAAGTATTTTATGTCTTAGTCTAAATTAATTTTTTAGTAAGTGTAAATATAATATGTTTCAGCTTTCGATATGCGTTTGTGTGTTTATGTGCCGTTAAGTGATTAAGTAGTGTTTTCTTTACTTATTAACGTTTATTTATAAGTAAAATTTCAATTTATTGAAGTCCATTTGCGACTATGCCACCATCAACAGATAAACGTGGGACGCCATACAACTCTCAGGCAAGAACTATTGTAGCATCAGTTTTACAGTAGGCCTACTTCGAGCGGGAGGGTGAGAATAAAGGACCTTTACTAGATGTCAATAAAGTATCTGAAAGAGTGGCCGCAGCATGTCAAGTTTCACCAAGAACTCTGTGCCGGATAAAATTACAATTGAAACAGGCTTTGGCAGATGGAGCAAGTCAAAGTGAGGGACATCTGGGCTTTGAAGATGATCTACACCCACCACTTCATGGAAACGGAGCTGCATCAGTAAGTAGTGACGCCACTGTCACCGAACCAAATCCTGGCTTGAAATAGCTCCTTGGTTGAAAGTAATTCAGCAGAAGTTCTAGCTCCTTGGTAGAAAGTCGTTGAAACTCATCTTCTTCTTCTTCTTCTTCTTCTTCTTCTTCTTCTTCTTCTTCTTCTTCTTCTTCACTACATTGCGTGGGCTATAACCCGTCCCGACTTCGCAGTCTCTGACCATTTTTTCCAGGGTCTTCCACGATTTCTCGTCCTCACTGGCCTATATTCAAACGCTTGTTTAGGAATATGCATTGAAACTCTAAACTATTATTAAATAACAAACTGTTTCTATACAAAACCATGCTCAAACCTATGTGATCCTACGGATGCCACGGGTATGCGCCAAAAAGAACGACATCCGGAGGATTGTAACAACATACAGCCTCAAATAGTAGATCACGAAAATAACGTAATATAGCAGATGTAAAACAACGGTCCCGACGAGAGAAGACTCCGCAGGACTTGGCCTCAAGGTTTGCTACATCCCTTAAAAAACTGTTCTGTAAGAAGAAACATTAGTGGATGTTTCCCTAACAAACTCTTTTATCTAATTTACTTAATACTCTTTAATGGATGCAGACTGTAAATTGCAAATTGTAAATTAAAAAATGTATTATTTATTTATATAGGTGTGTGTGTGTGTGTGTGGTAGTAGTCGTAGTACTCGTAGTAGTAGTAGTATAGGCAGGACGTTGCAAATTGAACGCTCAGGTCTCGATGCGCAGTAGACAAACACCTCGTTGCGAGGTTAACAAAATTTTCATTTATTTTGCACATGCGCACAACAGTCTTGTACAGTGTTTCATAACGTGAACATCAGCTGCAACAAGACTGGCGAGAGCAACGGAAGCATGTGTGTGACAGAGAGGAATATAATATGAAAGTGAGACAGTGAACGTTATAGCGATGTCTCCCCTCTCTTCTCTCTAGATAACTTAGCGATACTTGAAAGTGGGGGTAATTCATGCATTGAGTCGGCGCAGATGACTGTTCAGGAAAGGCTGGCGGGCCTGTAATAGTAGTAGTAGTAGTAGTAGTAGTAGTAGTAGTAGTAGTAGTTAACGTAGTAGTAGTAGTAGTAGTACAAAAAGTAGTATTAGTAGTAGTAGTAGTAGTAGTAGTAGTAGTAGTAGTAGTAGTAGTAGTAGTAGTAGAAATAGTAGTAGTAGTAGTAGTAGTAGTAGTAGTATTTCAGATTAGTTTAAATAATTTTACTCTACAATGGCGTACGACATATTTTAATTTTTCATGAGTTCCTGAGTTTCTTGCCTCTGACTGCGGCCTTTAACGTGGGCATTAACTTGGCATAAGGGAAACCACAAGCTTTTCCTGTGTTCCCCGTAGGTAATCTCAACAGGCACGCTCTGACGTGGGCGTGGGCCGAACCAATGAGTCGTGGGTACGTTCTATTAAAGATTCGCTACAGCCGAGTATAGAGCAGATCTCTGTCCGGTATTACAACGGCAGTGAAGATGAGAAGACTTGCTAGGGCGATTTGTCTACCCTATCAAATACTTCTGCCAATGCGTTTCTGAGCATGTCTCCTCAGTCACATTTTAATGTTGAACAGACAGCAGGCAAGTACACATAGTCTTCAGACAAATAGTCTTAAAAAAACAGGAGCTGATATTCACCCCCAGGACTGTCAAAAACTGTTTCTTTATTTTGTTATGCAGGTAATTTCATCGATCCTTCTTTCTAAATGGACCTCCTTGCCCCTTCAAGTTCTATTCAGTCACGGGACTATTTGGAATAAGGTGAGATTCTTTTTTTTTTTTATTTTAAGGTAGTTTTCCATTAGGTCGGGTCTAACTAGAAGAAATACAAAATTTAACAATTTGTGGTGTTAAAATATGAAGTACGTAAAAATTCATGTAATGCTTTTGTAACCTAAAACCCCACAGTGTATGGCAATTGACAAAACAACAAACTGGTTACAACAATAGACACCATTGTATAGGAATCAAACAACTGTTTAATAAATAAATTTTATCGCTAAGAATTAAATTATTGCACCATAAATCATAAACTGAATTTGATGTACTGTGATGAATAGACATTTGAGTCTTCTCACTAAAATATAACTCCAAAACGGGGCATAAATTTAATCCATCCTTCAAACACCAAACTAGCGATGTTTATGTGAAGTGACTGTATGCCCAACAGATATGTGTTTACTAACATAAATAATTGTTACTTTAATTTGACCGATATGACTACATTTTACCATCACGTTTTGAATTTTTGAGATTTTCTTTAACCTGTGTAAGGCAGTGGCGTACCACTGCTCCCGGGGGGGGGGATGAGATTAGCTTGAAGGTTGGACACGAGCACCAAATTCCCGAAATGCATACAAAATAGTTGATGACACATCAAAACCAAAAGTTCCGTAAAATAATTGTTTAATAGTTTGAATATAATTACTGTTCTGATAGTTAAATGTGTGTGTGTGTGTGTGTGTGTGTGTGTGTGTGTGTGTGTGTGTGTGTGTGTGTGTGTGTGTGTGTGTGTGTGTGTGTGTGTGTGTGTGTGTGTGTGTGTGTGTGTGTGTGTGTGTGTGTGTGTGTGTGTGTGTGTGTGTGTGTGTGTGTGTGTGTGTGTGTGTGTGTGTGTGTGTGTGTGTGTGTGTGTGTGTGCTGTTGTTTCAGACAGTCTAGTACATGTCCTGCAGAAATAATTGTGGAATGGTAATTTGTGTAAGTGCAACATTACTAAACACTGAAGAACATTACACAAATTAATTTGATTTAATTTTTATGTTTTAATGTATAATTGAATTTTGTAATGGTGAGTATATTATTCGATGTTTCTAAGTGCAAAAATTGAATGTTTAATTACTATATACTTCAAAAATAAAGAAGAGAATAAACAGTTTGTAGACATAGACAAAATGGCACAGCCCATTTACATAAGAGTAAATGAAAAGATGTATAGAAAGAAACTTTATAAAGTACTCAACTGCACAAGACATTTTACACACGTAAGAATAACAAGACAAAAGAATTAACTAAATAAGTTTAGACAATGTATAATCTTAGAATCTTAGAACAAGAATAAATTGCCACGCAAAATGACTACGTAAGATCTTGTGGTGGTAATTTCCTGCAGTGTATAGCCTACAGTGTAGATATTAAAGTAAGATTACAGGTAGTGATGATTACGTTAGATAACTACTAAAGTACGGGCACACGAGTAGGTTGGAGGAGGAGGAAGGATTAGCCAAATAAGGTTGGTCGTTATATCCCAATCACATAGCTCTACGCTGTGGTCGCTTGCAATGTGTGTCGATGCAAAACTAAGTAGCCATCAATATAATATAAGAGTCCACGACAAATCCCGGTTACAAATATATTCAAGCTGCTAAGAAAGAATGTGAAACGTCCCCCTGAATTTTTTAAAATTTTGTTAAATTTTTTTTTCAGGGGTCGTTACTTAATTCTTAAAACTACACTTGTAGTCTAGACGGAAGAAAAATTGTGGTGAGCCCATCGTGACAGGACTTGCAATAAAACACTTGCATAACGATTACAGCGTTTTATTAGTGTTCATGTTACATATCATGATAACATTTTTTTTTTTTTAATCCAGTGTACATAATTGAATTCTCAACGTTCATTTCATAGCCATGTGTCTATCAAGTAGTATTAATCACAATTGGCAATATTATTAACAAACAACAAATTATTCAACACATTTAAGTACACTGTTCCAACATAAGCCGACATTTCTATCTATTAACATTTATTCAAATGGCATTGTCTAAATCACATTTTAACTAAAGTTGCTAAATAACAATTCGATAGGTACCTTATTAATACAATTTATGCTCACACAATAATACCTCATCACTGACAAAAAACATGTAGAATGTCGGTTTATAAATGAATACAAAATTTAAAAAAATTTAAATGAAATTTAAAAAATTTAGCATTAAAAGAAAAATATACATATATACACCAGAGACCAGAAACAAGATGGCGAAGGCTGAAGATGAGAGGACAGGAACTCTCGAAACATGTTCCTAATAGGAAAAAAGTAGGCCTATATCTTGAGGTAAATTTAGTTATAAATATTAAAGTAATATATATATATATATATATATATATATATATATATACTGACACTACCATAATATTCTTATATGCACCAGTTGCTCAGAAAAAATTGTCCCATAAAGTTCTGATACTTCGAAACTTATTCTTACCCAAGTTTTATAATAGATCATGATAATGTACTAGTTCTCATAAGAAGATTTAGAAAAGCTAGCCCATAATAATTTACCATTACTTTATGCATAACGTTGTTACTGACATTTTACATTCACCAGAAACTGTGTAATAAAAACTGACCAACTAACAGTTTTAAAATTTTCTTTGCCAATTACACACAGCAAAAGACATTTAGTGTTTTATATAAAACAGTATGGCAATGGACATATATTAACAGGAAGATTCTTTAATACAGTTAATCACACAATTCACAACATGTCTCCAGGGCATGCTATAACAGAACTTTAATAATTGAATATCTGCATTTACTGTTTATGAAAGTATCTTTCGTTTTATACGTTAAATCCAATGAAATGCTGTGTTTATGGTTTAATATAAGGAATACTCCCACCTGTACTTGGAAGATTACATGCTATCCGGAATTAGAGATGATGATGACTATGTTGAGGCAACTGGTGCGTTTGAGCTCCGAATAGTATGCTTCATTTTCTGGGCAGTTGTTCAGGCTGGTGTAGTTGGGATTCCTCCGGGTCTGACGGCGTTGGGGAGGTTATTGCGGTGCTCAGCCGATGAAAACTGATGGCCTGTCTCCATCCTCACAACCCTTTATCTTCCTGACTATGCGGGAACCCTGAACCACTTAAAAAAAATTACGAACTCATTTCGTAAAGATGAACCACAATGTACCACGCCGCCAGACCAAGCGTCCCTTCAGAGAGCAAAAATTCAAATGAGAATTTCTGCCTGCCGAGCACGTGTATGGAAAACTTGTACAAAACAGCTGACGCGTCGCCGCGGACTAGATTACGTCGCTCCAAGCTATCGCAATACAGCGGTCAAGGCCGAGCTGTATTGTCGTGCTCTTGCCTAGCCAGCGCGTAACCTTTGTTACAGATATTCGATCGGCAATTTCGGCGCGAAATATGGCCGGGAAAATTTACTATCTAAATTTGCAACGGCACAAATGTTATCCACAAAAACGAAGCTTGATAGTGACGGAGACTTGTGTGGAAGTAAAACTGAAGGCACTCCTTGATCATACCGCGTCTCAAGCTCAGAAGGAAGTGTTGCAAACTTAAATACAAGACAGACGCCTTGCAAAATATGCTTATTTTTTGCAAGCAAGGGTATCATGGACCTGCGCAATCAGAGGAGTACAAGCGACAGTTCGCCAGTAACTCAAATGCTGCTGACGCGATTAATTTTGTATCCGTAAGACTAATTTCGGATTATCCTAGAGAACAAAGTCCAACAGTAATTTAGCAAAATGCAGTGACTTCTTCGACATTCCTTTGCAATCCTATTAGGTTTTAATTTCCCGACAAAACAACAAAACGGCCAAATAACAAGTGAGGTATTCAAGATTCTTCCAATGTAATTATTTATACAGTTATGTGCCTTATTTTAACACATAGCTGGCTTAGAAATTGGCGTACATTAAATGATACAGAATTTCACTCACTGAATTTTTAATAGCTTTAGGGAGACCTCCCCCCTCCTCCACCAACAGCACCATTGAAACATGGACAACACGTAACAAGTGCGCGTAACAAGGTACCTTCTACCTTGAAGAAAAAATGCATGGAGTCGCTTGCATCATAGAATTCAAACTTTTATCGGTATTAAATGGTAATCTAAACACATATTCTACTTTACAGGATTTAGTGTACTTCCATATACAGTGGAACCTCACTAATTCATCACCCACTCAAGCTTTTTTTTCTTTTTCTTTAATAACAAGGGAGTAACGTATACGCTTTAATTATAGGAGGGGTAAACCAGAAATGTGCTAATTGTAGCCGGGGTTCTATAATAGTCAGGAGAACGGATTACGGAAGGTACTGACTCCGAGAATGGGTATTTCGTACTTGTGTACACGGCACAATAAATATTGTGTTGTGTTGTTACACCTTAATGCGTTTCCAAAAATCCAGTCCCGCCAAGGCCTTCTGTTGAGTCCAAGAATTTGTTATGTATGTTTCTCATCAGTTTTCTAGTAGAGCTGCTTGCGGTCAGTCAAGTCTACTAAATGCACTCACTATAAAAGTCTCCATTCACCAAAAAAGTACGATATTAACCAGCGCCTTCGGAAAGGTGAAAACGCAACTATACTGTCGGAAATTTATGGTGTTCCACACACCACAATAAATAACATAAAAAAGAATGGTGATCGAATTGAAGAGTTTATGTGCAAAACCGAAGCTGCATGCAGAAGGGAATGTGTTGAAAAGAAATAAGATTAACAACTGCCACTCTGCTTCGGTGCAGTGAATCTGACGGAAGGGTGAATCTCTTAGCTTTTAGGAATGGTATAAAAACAACTTACTGCTGCCTTGCAAATAGATGTTGGATCACCACATGGTAAGAGACAGAAATCTTACAGAAAATCAGACAGATTACAGGGCTTTAAGATAGTACTCGTCACATATCTTACCCCGCAACAGACTGCTACTCTGTTCATACCGATGACTTACTTAAATGTAATTTCAAGTACCAGTAGAGTGCGATGTGAATCCGTTTTTGTTAGATATAATTTGCCTCAACCACCAACACAAAACATGAAACAGAATACTGGAAAGCAATTTACAAATGTCACTGAACATTAGACTTTATCTCAGTATTGTTTTGCGCGGCTATTTCTCGAAGGACCGCTTACCTTCTTACAGAATTTACAATTTTTATTCAAAGCATTACTTAGCCTACTATTTTTTTCGATTCCTATTTTCATAGTCACTTTCTTAAAAAGTTCGTTTTCTTAAAAGAATATTCGTAATAAATTATAGTGCCGTAAGAAAAATCAAATATTGGTAAAAACCGTTTTATGTGATTTGCTAAAAACATTGAACGTAATTTGCGTTGCATGAAATTTCGTATTAAATCGCAGTAACTCCCAGCAACACTTCGGGAGTTATATGAGGGTGCCCAATGTGTGCTCGGCCTCACAATAAAAATCTAGTTTTTCATTTTAAAGTAAGTTCCATTTTTCGGCATAGTCTCTTTTAACATCAGTAAAAGGAACGTTCCAATGCCATTATACGACCCTTGAATTTATTTACTTTCCGAAGGGTTTGCAAAATACCGCTATACAGCTGCTATCACCTCTACTTTCCTCTTACGAATTTTTTTAGGACTGGGGACAGACGAAAGTCTGAGGGATCTAAATCTGGCGAATAGACGGATGTTTCGCCAACCATATTTCACATTCCTGATTTTCCTTATCGTCAAAACAGATTTGTGGTGTCTGGATGAAATAGGATATTTTTCTTTCCTAAACTGGGTCTTTTTTATAAACTTATCATCAACTTTATCTGTTAGATATGAATATTATTCATTCGTTAACTTTTACCTTTTTCAAGATAATGAAATAATAAAATCCTTTTAGCATTCCAAAATGATATCATAACCTTGCTTGCCGCTGAAAAAGAAGTCTTTGCTTATTTGCTTTTTTGGTGCAGGACTTCTGCCCATCGTTAGGTAGTGCCCTTGTTTCAGATGAGCAATAATGAATCCAAGTTCCAATCAGAGATTCTAATCGTCACGCAAAATCACTTGTATTTCTGTTAAAACGAAACAAATTGTTTTGATAAATTTTCATTCGCACAAGTTTATGGTCGTATGTTAAAAAATGCGACATCTAATTTGAATACAGCTTTGTTGGTATCTAAAACATCAGTTACTGTACGACTGTACGAGACCGTCCCTGTTGTGCCAATATTTCACGTTTTGTATTCGTCGATCATTCAAAACATGTCAGGCACTTGCTAAACAGTTCTGAGGATGAACTTTTTGGACATCCAGAATGTGGACTTCGAGGCTTGTACGACCATATTTAAATTCACGGAGCAGAGTTCACGCAAACTTGTATCAACTTTTGATAAATTTTTATGCCGATAAACCACCTTTTATAATAACTTTTTTTTTTTTTTTTTTTTTTTATTCGGCAGGGCAGGTGAAAATCTCTATAGACACACTGGAGCCCCGTAGCTCCAGGTAGTGTGGGACTCTAACCCACTAAAAACACCTCCCTTTGCAACAACTGAGCGAGCCCAACAAGTTGCTTTTCTTTAATATTACAGTCACGGTTTATGGGGTAGAAGCCCACTGGATGTTCCCCGGGTTGAGATTATTGCCTTTCTCTCTTTTAGAGTTTTACAGATTTAAATGCACTAGTGTGTCACCAAATCTTGGGGCTTCAATCTTTTAAGCCTTCTTAACGTGTGCGGAGCTTCTTCCACCACGCAAAGCATTTCTGGATTTATATGAGTCTGAATTCTCCTGTCATGGTTAACTGCATATTTTGTTACGATTTCACTGACATATTCTACTTTGAGATCTTTGTGCAGATTGTCATTCCTAATATACCAGGGGGCATCAACGATACTCCTAAGTACTTTGTTTTGAAAAGTTTGGATCATTTGAATGTTAGATTTCTTGGTGCATCCCCAGAGTTGTACACCATAAGTCCACACAGGTCTCAGCACTTGTTTATACAACAGCAATTTGTTTTCAACTGTTAGTTGTGAATTCCTACCTAACAGCCAGTACAATTTCCTGAATTTTATGTTGAGTTCCTCTTTCTTTTTTTTCACATGCTCCTTCCATTTAAGTTTTGCGTCCAGAGTCATACCCAAATACTTAGCAGTGTTAGAGTATGGCACTTCTTGTTCATTAATGTAGATCTTTTGTATTTCTATTTTTCTGTTGGTAAAATTGGTGTGTATTGATTTCGTTTCATTGAGTTTGATCCTCCAGCGTCGAGTCCAATCCCATACCTCTGCGATTGAAGTTTGCAGTTTATTGGCCGCTGTCTCGGCATCATTACCTACCGCCAGAACAGCAGTATCATCCGCAAAAGTCGCAACGGTTGTTTCCTCACTGTTTGGTAAATCTCTCGTGTATAACAAATACAAAATTGGACCCAATACGCTCCCTTGGGGAACTCCCGCGGATATTTTCTTTAAAGTTGAATATTCATCCTCATGCTTCACCCTAAAGTATCTTTCTGAGATGTAAGACTTTAGTATCAGATAGAATTCCTCTGGGAGATCCCTATGTAACTTGTACTCAAGCCCATGATGCCAGACCTTATCAAAAGCTTGCGCTACATCCAGGAAGACGGCTGAGCAAATGTTCTTCCCTTCAAGAGCCTTTTCAATAACATGGGTGATTCTTTGCACCTGGTCAATAGTGGAGTGCTTTTCTCTGAATCCGAATTGATGATCCGGCAACAGGGTTCTTTCCTCTAACAAAGGCTTTAATCTCTTCAAAAACAGTTTTTCAAATAGTTTTGAGATCACCGGTAGCAGGGAGATTGGCCTGTAGGACTTTTTATCTGTTGGTGCTTTGTCAGGTTTTAGAATCATGATAACCTCAGCCACCTTCCACAGACTAGGCACATACTTCAGCCTGAAGGCAGCGTTGATCAAATGGAGTAGTTTTCTCATGGCTTTTCCAGGCAGTTCCTTTAGTATTTGGCCTGTTATCAGGTCAAAACCCGGGGCTTTTTTTGCGTTTAGATTGCTCTTAATTTCTTCTCTCAATTCCTGTAGCGTTACTTTCTGTATGTTTTTCCTATCTACTTTCGGCTCAAAGTTAGTGTTTTCCTCTGCTGTTTGTCTAGGTAACGGCTGGAAGATTTCCTCAAGGTGTCTGGCAAAGAGAACGGCTTTCTCCGCCGCACTTTTCGCCCATGTCCCGTCTTCCCGGCTGATGGGCGACTGGTGGGTTTTCGGCCTTTTCAGTCCTTTAGTACTCTTCCAAAGTGAATAGTCTGTATCCTTCTGAGCTGTTAGCTTGCTTAAATATTTTCCAATCCCCTCATTTTTAACCTTTTTTATCAGTTCCTTCAGCTCATTACAGAACAAGTTCAAGGCTCTTTTATTTTCTGGTGTGCGAACTCGCTGCCAGGTTTTCCTGGCCTTCCTCTTTTTCCTGACAAGTTCAGTCACCTCTGGAGGAGGGCAGATTATTCTCTGTTTCAGTTTTCTGTTGATCTGGGGAGTGCTTTCCCGTGCTGCTTTCTGAATATTAGTATTAAATCTCTCGACTTCTTCATCTAACTGGTAAATATCATTCAAAGGGACATGAAGGTCTATGCTTTCATCCAGTAGTTGCCTGAATAGGGTCCAATTCGTCTTGTTACTCGAAAGCTGGCACGGGTATGACCGAGAAATAACCTCATCATTTATTGTCATGACAACCGGTGAGTGGTCCGATGAGAGATCCTCACAGTTTTTAACATCTATGTACCTGCTGGATAATCCTTTAACAACGTAAAAGTCAATCAAATCAGGTAATTTGTTGCCATCTGCAGGCCAATAAGTTGGGGTAGCGCTTGAGTGAAAATCAAGTTTTACTTCAATCCCAGCTTTGTATAGTTCCCTGCCTTTGGTGGTCGATAACCTAGAACCCCAAAAGATGTTTTTGGCGTTAAAATCACCTCCAACAATGAAGTGATTCCCCAGCATCTTGAATAACTTAACATAATCTTCTTTTTTAGATTTTGCCTTGGTGGGCAGTATATTGCAGAAATTTTAAAGTTTCCTTTACCAAGCAGCTGCACTTTGACAGTTGCCACTTGAAACGAGTTCTCCTCTATTTTCAGGTCTTCATAATATTTGATAGTGCTTTTCAGCAACAAGGCCGTGCCTCCTCTGGCTCTATCCGCTGGATGAGCCGCATGATAGCAGCTATATCCTCTTATATTAACAATCGCATTTCTGGTAAGGTGGCTTTCCGAGATTAGGCAGATGTCAATGCTTTCCATATTTAGAAACAATTCAAGCTCCGTTATCCGTTGCAGAAGTCCATTTGCATTCCACGTTGCAATTCTTACGGTGTTATACATGTTTTTGGCTTAGAGGGGCAGCAGTTACTTGTCCGCCCACCTGCGCAATTTTTTTCGACAATTTGTTGTTTATTTGCTGTTGCTCAGCGAGTTTCTCGAGAATTTTGTCAGTAGAATCTTTTTGTTTTTCCATCGCCTTATTCAGGACGTCAAGTCTTTCAATGACCTCACTAAGCACTTGATCCATTTTCCCAGCGTTTCCTGTGGTCTTGAGTTGTTGTTGTTTCACTGCTCTTGCATAGCTGTTCGTCCCTGTATCCCTACCTCTCGCTGCTAGAGGAGCTTGTTTGCCCTTCGAAGTCACAGTAGGTAGATATAACGGGATTTTTTCCCCGGAAGCCATATTCCCGACACCACTAGTCTTTTGCTTATTGTTTTGGCGTCTTTGATTCTTCATTTGCTGTAGTTGCTTGGCCACCTCACATCCTCTGTAGCTGGCAGGATGTTGCTCCCGACAGTTAACACAAGTGGGCGGCGTGTTATGATTTATCGTGCAATCGCTAGTATAATGTTTGCCTAGGCATTTTACACACCTAGGCTCCCGATGGCAAAATTTCTGCGTATGGCTGAAACCTTGGCATTTTTTACATTGTGGTATAAGGCCCGAGTTTTTCCGAAGCGGTTCGATTTTAACCCTCATGTTGAAAATTGATCTTATGTTATATATATTATCTACATTTTCCTCATGATCGAACGTGAGCATGAACAGAGGAAGCCTTACCCTACTACTCTCCTCCTTCCCCTGTTCATCCTTTTTCCTTTCTTTTTTAATGATGTTCACAGCATCCATTATTTTGAATCCCCTCTGCTGGAGATCAACCTTGATCTCCTGGTTTTCGCACGTTGGGTGGAGACCTCTAGCCATAACCTTAGTGGGCCTACGGCTTTTGTCCTCGTACGTATACCACTGCTTATTTTCATCACTCAGTTTTTTTGCCAAAGCTCTATATGCGTCCGAGTTCAATGTTAGGATTTTCCATATATTGTTATTCATCGCCACAATTTTGTATTCCTTGTCTGCAACTGATGCCATCAGTGATTTAATATCTGCATATTTGGTTATCCCAACTACATGGATTGGTGGAGGAGGTGTAGTTTTTTCCCTTTTCCACACTTATCTAGTCATAACCTTCCTTGAGTTACCTCATCCTTATTAGGGTTGCCCTTATTAGCAGCAGTCCCTTCCCTACTAAGGTTGAGGAAGTTTCCTGCTTCTGCCTCTGGAGAGGATTCAGCTTTTCGCTTTCTTCTGCGTTTCTTGGTTTGCTTGACTAACCAGTCAGTTTCTCTTTCTAGTTCTTCTTCGTCTGTATGATAACTAACTGGAGTTTTAGTGCCAGTATCGTGTTCAGGCAGTTTACCCTGTAATATCATTATTTTTTTAAGCTGTTCATTTTCCTCTGTCAGCTTATTTAGCTGCTTATTCAGTTGATTCATGGTTTTTTCCATTTCACGTAATCTATTTTGCAATTCAGCTTTCTCTTTATCCACTTCTGTCGTATTATCGATCCCGCGCGTACCTGCTTGAGTCGTGTGTTCTGGTGGTGATCTTGATATTGTTGATCTCCTTTCAAATGGGTTTATATGCGAAAGTTGGCCCTCCCCAGAATCCATAGGGCCGACCTCCATAAAGGAGTGTGGATTTTCCAGAGTACCTGGTCTGCCACCTGGGGTAGTTAATCCGTTTGTTTTATACATCGCATAATTTCTAGGTGATTTTTGATCAAGGTTTTCTTCCTCTAGCCTTTGATAATCCAATATCTTACTGCAAGGCAATAGTGCTAGTTTGGTCCGCCCCGGGTATTTTATTTCCCCGGTACCCACCATATCTGGTGAGCATTCCCCTATCCGCCACCTGGGGAGGCGCCCGATGGGAGACTAGCACTCCACACGGGAATAACGTTTATTGAAATAACTTTTATTCAAAAATATACCAAACTCGCCTACATTAAACAAGGTCTAAAGAAACTATCTGACAGAATAACTTGATATTTCTAGTATTTACTTCCGACTGAGTACAGCCTGAACACAAGGCGTTGTTGCCGCCAGCAACGCCATCTGTGGACAAGGCCGAGAACCTATTGAACCATAACCCTCGTACAGAGTTAGTATCATCGGTGGGACAAAGAGGGAGAACAGCCCACGCTTTAAAAATATTATTGGCGATTTATAGTTAATGTGCAAACGATGTAATTCTCACTGATTTTTCATTTGTTTGTTATTTTAAATTTATCTCACGATACAATCTGCTGCGAAGCTTTTATTGCACACAAATCTAGTAGATACCATCGGGCGATACGTGATAATTACTGACAGCATTTCAGCATGATTCATCGAAATCGATAGTATTTATTTTGCGTTGCCTGTACAGTTACTTTTAATCAATAATAATAATTATTATTATTACATAACAATAATAATAATACCTCCATTTTCACCGCCTAGCCAGTCTAGGAGTCAGGCGCAGGGTAGGCTGCCTTTTGTGAGTCGTTCGGCATGCAAGGAAGATGGTGTGGTCAGCACTACGTGTCCTCCGCCTAACATTTGTCCATGATATTATCCCAGATACTCGTGTATTGGGGCTGAAAAACGCAGTAGTTTTTTACGGTGTATATTACAAATATGGTAGAAGTCCAATTGATGACCAAAGCCGCCGATATTGAAGTAAGAGTAGATTTTGTCCCACAAAATCTGGTTTTGTTGTTTAGACACAGTAAAAAATGTTCTTTTTAAAACATGCAGTTAACATCAGATAATTGTTTTATTATAGAAGTGTAACATGAGAACTATATCTCACGCGACATTAGAAGCACTGGGAACTAGACATAAAAGATACGGAAACCGAGGCCTCCATGTATGGGATGATATTGCCCAAATAATAGATGCTAAGAGACAGGCATATGTGAAACATCTAGCTTTAAAGACTGATCACACAAAGCTCCGCTGCGCCATTGCCAGAAGGGACGTACGGGAATAATTGGGGCAAATATATCCTGTGCAGGGTAGACAGGAAAAGGCATAAAAATATTACGGCAATTAAATCAGTCAGAATGAGTGTGTGGATCCAATATCAATGTATGAATTCTTAGATGCTCTACAATCTGTAAAAATAGAAAGTCGCCGGGCACTGATGGGTTGACTTTCAAGCTTATAAAGTACCTTTACGCCAGCCTTGCTGCGTGATCGTTACTGAACTCTGGTAATCTGTGCTGGGCCACCGGTCATATTTCTTAAGATTGGCAGATGGCAAATGTAGTCCCCGTATTAAAAAAAGGAGATCGTAATGACTATGATAACTATAGAGGGGTCAGCCTGCTTAACAGATCTTATAAATGGTATGCATCCATTCTTGCAAGACGACTGAATGCAATAACGGAGACTATTCTCTCACAGACGCAGCATGGTTTCAGGAAGAGCAGATCATGTTTATATTACATCTTCACAATAGGCAGGCCAATAAAAAAATCAGCCCACATACACAGTTTTCATCGCTTTTGGAAAGGTATTCGATAGAGTGAATAGGGGCAGGCTGTAGGCAATAATGACAAAGAAAGGGATCCTGCAACACCTCATGAGACCCATACAAAGTGTTTAATGGCTTATTAGATACAAAACAAAATCTTAATTAAGACAGAAAGACGGAGCAGAACTCTTAATTAATTTTAGAGTAAGACAAGGGTGCCCATTATAACGCTCCCTTTTTAATTTATGTGTAGACAATGTCATACACATTATAAGATGCCCATGTCGTATGGGTTGAAAGCCACACGTTGGTTGCGTCAATCTATAAGAAGACGGGAAATCTCCCCTTTAAACTTTGATTATTTAATGTTCATTTCAAAATCTTCTCTGAATTATTTTTAAAGTCTTAAAGCTCATGATCGTTGGTTTGTTAATTGGTTAGATGAAATAATTTGTTTGGTGTATTGCTCGGGTTCGCTGAGTTCGTAATTGAATTTTGACCTTCACTCGTTGCTAAGATGAATCGATTGGTTTGCCTTCTCACTGAAAATATAAGTATTTTGTTATACAGATACTTACTTGTAATGGTGGTTTACTAGTAATGGTGATGGGTATTGCTAGTCATAAAGCTAAATTATTCAAACCCCCTTGTTGCCGCCACACTGCTGCCAACCATGGATCCCGTTCACCTAAGCTGCAACATCTTAGTATAGTAAAATAATCAGTCAAAACTCTTGTATGGATTATGAATTACTTTTATTCCCCGAACTCATTTTTTAATTACCATTAACATACAATAATATGGTTTCATTTCCTTTAAATTCAATGTTACTGATGGACTCTTTAAAATGATTATATCCCAGGGTTACAATTCTGATTGAACTATTCGTCATTCTGGACGCTAAGAATTTCGTTACATTATTTAATAAATAAAGCAGTTTCTTTGAGACTGCAAGATACACATAAACTAAAACAATACACTACTATCATGGTTTAGTAGTAGGAGAGTGATAACATTATTAAAATTCCTTAACGAATAACATAAAAAGTGAACATGTGATTATTATTGAAATTTGAGGTTAAACTGGTTTCATTGGAACATAACTTAATTAACTTTACATAACTAATATTTCTTTAACGATATTAAAATATCCGTACAATACGGTTAGGAATGCAATTTAATTACAAGATTCATTATCTGCGTCCTTAGATTGGATAACAAATTGTTTACAGGTATTTTTATATTCCTTACTAATAGGGTTGAATATTATTAAATATTTTACAATAAACTTAACGTTACACCCAATACATAATAATTAGTAATTGATAGTTCAAAGTTTTAACATTCATCATCAATTGGATGATGCATCCTATTCTAGTATGTCAATCAAGATAATTCTCAAATTAAAAGTTGGTTACAATTACTCCCTTCACTAAGAATTATCAGAATTAATAATTTAATTATTGTTCCAAGCTTAGTTGGATTAAAAGTTGAGGTAATACTGTTAATCAATTTCGCTCATAACGTCATCGAACTTTCTGTTACTATTCAAATATTTGTTACTAGTCACTTATACTTGCGTCCACAGTAGTTTCTCGGAGTATCACTATTCAAATTTTTATTGAATTAAATTATTTTTAACAATTTCTTAAACATTCACTGCCTATGCGCATGTACTCCGGACTAGAACACTAATCAAAAAAAAAACTTCACTCTGTTTATGTCCGACCTAACCTCAACTTCGTGTTTCAAGGTTAAAATGCTTTGATCAGCTGCCGGCTATTACGTAATTCAGTATTGTTGGTTACGATGACCTGCGTGGAGTCCTCGTCGGCGTCTCGAGATGAACTGATGATCTTACCTGTGTCAAAATCTCGTACCTAGTAATTAATAACGGCTCCTGATTGGTCAACTGTTGTAATTTCCGTGCACTTTCGGAATCACTCGGCAAAATAGACGCTTTCTTGGCGTTATCTAGCTGGGTCCGAGATTACGGGAAATTGGTTCCCCGTTGTACGCCCACGGGCTTGTAATTAATTATTTTTTTATAATTTAAATTGTTCACTTAAATACACTAATCCTTTTTTCATTACTCCCATTGTTTTTGTCCTGTTACCACGAGTATTTCGGTTACCCACACCATATAACTTTGATAAGGATTAACAAAATAAATTTATTACTATTTCTTACGATCTATTTACATATTTTATTTTCTACCTTATTCTATTTATAATGTTCATTCTCTGATAAATTCTTATCATTTTTATTTATTTCTTAATTATCTCACCTTCTCATTAAAGTTTCAGGTGGTAATTCTTTAAAAATTGTCTAGTAGTTTAGGCCTACTTCAATATTTTTTACTAGGTTTTTGTCCCTTTCTTATATTAAGGATTCTTATATTTATTGTATCATTATTATTCACTTTTGTTCTCTGTGACAGTATATAATTACTGCACAGTAGTATTTTACATAATTATTTAACTATTATCCATAACAATTATATTTCTTTTGGCTAGACACTTGGTCTATGGCCTTGCTAATTGTTTATTATTCATTTTATAATATTATGGGTTTCTAAACCATATTTTCTGTGGCCTATTTATACTGAACTAATCATTATAACGTCTGGTTATCTCAGTATTAGCTAGTATTGTCTTATTTTATTTTATTTACATTTTTCCTCAGACTATCATTCAGTATTCTTGAGTGTTACATTTTTTCTTATTTGACATTACACCTTCATCTTTTGATTAGGTTTAGTTTGTATCAGATTTATTATAGTAATGTTAATGCTTGGCAGTGTTTTGTTCTTCCCTGGTATTTTGACATTTGTTGGTAACTATCTAATGCTTCCTGCATCTAGTTTCAGCTATGAGTTACATATAATATACATCATTAGTATTAATTATATGGCAATAAACATTGATTTGCCTTACATTAGTAGTATTACTTCTTAGTTAATATCATGGACTGAGTCCCTTTTCTTTTATAATCATTTTATGTGTGATTATTATTGTTCAAGGTGCCAGTACTATGCTGTACCTCTTGAGCATGTTAATTTACACTTATTATGTACGACAGTCCTTTTATATTATTACTTTTTGTAAATGGAATACTCCTTATAGTCTCTAGTTTGCTTACATTACAATACATGCTAGTATAAGAGCACTCCTGTTATGGTTTTGTGCAATTCTACTTGAAACTTGCTGGTTGTTCAGGTTATGTTTCCTCACTTGGATCCCCAACAATGGTTGAACCTTAGATTTTGTTCTTCATACATTGCATTGAGTTCTTTACATTTATTTACTGCTAATTTTTATTATTTATAGTTATATTATTCTTTTTTGTGACCATTTCAACCTTATTGTTGATAAATAGTTTTTTCTTATAATTTTATATCTACTTTACAATTTGAACTAGTCTTTTGAACATCCTTTAGCTGTTATTTTTATACATTCTTAATTTATACTTTTACAACTCTTATATTCACTCTCCCTCTTATTTTTCTACCATCATTGTTTTACCCTTGAGTTCCGGTTATATTGTCAAGTCACTGAAGTTAGTTTATTAATAGTTTTATATCAGTGTCACGTTACAGCATAGGGTTTTGAATCAACTTTTAAATTACTTCTGTTCTCTTTATCATTAATAATAATTTATATTTTCATGGTTTATTTTATTCTTGTCATTATTAGTTCCTTCTTGTAGTTGAATTCATTTTATTTTCCCTAGTCGCACTGATTCTATTATTATCTTTAATAAATCTCTTCTTGTTACGGGTGTTGTTGTCTTCTTCTCACTGCCTGATCTATTGGGTATTTGGGTCAACGTTGTCTTGTCTTTAGTCGTGTGTCTTCGTTTCTTCTGTAATACATTACTTGTTAATTATAATTTATTTTATTCCCTTATGTTAGTCACAATTCGTCCTATGTTCCTTTTTAATGTTCTCATTTTGTTGTTTATTTTGCTTTGGATTGTTTATAATCAGTTTGTTTTACTTTGGTATTGGGTTGGTTATATGTACCGTTATAACATAGTAGATGAACCCCACGTCAAAGGATAGTTTACCTACAGCAAAAAAGGGCAAAGACTTTTTCATTGGCAAGCAAGAAATCCGGCATCATTTTTGGAATGGTGAAGGAATTTTATTAATTATTGATTATTATCTTTAAAAAGTTATGTCATTAAGGGATGAATAATATTCATACCGTGTATATAAAATGGACATAGGTTCATGGAAAAAGACCCGGTTTAGGAAAGTAAATATCATGTTTTATCAGGACAGTGCGCCGGTAGACACATTTGTTTTGGCGACGGGGAAAATCAGGAATATGAAGTATGAGTTGGCGAAACTCCAATCTAATCGCCAGATTTAGATCGCTAAGACTTTCATCTGTTCCCAAAACCTTAAAAAAGTCGTAAGAGAAAAGCGTTTCTCATCAAAACCAAGAGGTGGTAGCAGACGTAGCGCGGTATTTTGCAGACCGGCTGGATTTTTACAATTTTTCACATTTGTGTCCCATTTTTAACCCTATGGTAAAAAATTTTGAATTTTCAAAAAATGTACACTAAATTCAGATTTTGATTAAAATTCTTTTCAATTTGATATCCCACATGGAATTTGTAACTTTATCAAACCTTTGCACCATTTTTTGGGCTGTGGCGTCCTAAATTTTTAAATCTTTGAAAATTTAAGCTAAATTCGTCTTTTGGTTAAAAGTCTCTTTAATCTGATACCCCATGTGAAATTTTGCGATTTTTTTTTCACATCTTTGCTTTTCGCTCCCTATTTCTGGGGAGGATCAATATCAAAAACAATAGTTCCGTAGGGTAAAAGTATGGTTACGTATGCCAATTTTTACGAAACTCAGATGATCCGGTCAAAAGTTGACACGAGCGAGCCAAATATACAGGCAGAAAAAGAAATGTAAACGGTCCACTAAAAACTGAGAACTCGCTTAGTTAGTTCAAATATTATATTTATAATTTAATACATCCAATATACATATACAATGTATATGTACAATATACATACATTCAATACACGTTATTCTAAGCGTCCCTTTGTTATCCATAGTTCCTGTTAACTTAACCCGATTTGTTGTTCTCAAAAGTAATGGTGAATTCACCGAAAAACAGCACAACTCTGTACTTATAAAAAAGTATTTTTACTCCGTATTTATTCAAGTATGGAGTAAGGGAGGAGATAGTGTCCAATGTTAAGTAGGTGCGACATGGTTTATCTGGTGCCGAGCACTATAGATTCCGGTTTAATGAGTCAAAATTAGCAATCATACATTTTACATATTACGAATAGGCTACATCACATCATTTACCTGCATGAAGGCAATGTAATGAATATTCATCACGATCTTTTAAATTATTATTAGGCATATTAGTTAGACCTGTTTCTAAATTTACTTAATAGGACCATAATAAAGCCTAACGTAGTTACAAAACTGAGTTTGTACGAAGGTAAATGTCCTTGAACCATGTCCTCAGGTCTGAAAACCCCGCTACGCCGTTTTCACAAGTCAGTATTGTTAATACGTAACATGTTGTATGAATCCAGTGGATGTGTACCACGGTAATTAACAGCAAGTGATTCAACAATAATATCAAAACAGAATACTGCGGAACTCGTCGATGAGCTACGGTATATCCGAAATTCTGGCCTTCATCGAAATTTAAGAATAGAGGCAGTGACCAAAGATACCTGAAATTTAGCAGAGGATCACAAGGAGCAGAATATTTTAGAAGCCTCTTCTTCTTCTTCTTCTTCTTCTTCTTCTTCTTCTTCTTCTTCTTCTTCTTCTTCTTCTTCTTTTTCTACATCTTCTTTTTTATATAGCTTTAATTGCCAGTTTTTCTTCACGCATTAAGGGAATTCGCTAGAGGTCGATTTGATATCCCCCGTCCATCTCTTCTGTGGTTAGCCAAGATTCCGTTTCCCCAACGGTATAGAATCTTGCACTATTTTTATCGTCTGTCGTCGCTTTCACTGTCAACATCGTCATTCTTTTCTTTTTTCGCCTTTGGAAAATTTGACTAAATCATCTATTCGACACTGCCGTCTTATATCACTATTTCGTCTTCTATAACGTCTCGTTTTTCCAACAACTTTCCCGAGTGTATTCATTTCTGTCGCCCTTAACAGTCGTTTTGTTCTATTATCGTCGTCCCGCATGTCACCCCCGTAAGTGAGCACTGGTGAGCACCATCATCTTGTATATCTTCACTTTATCTTCAAGTCTGAGGTATTTATTTTTTTCAGGTTACATTCCTTACATACCTAGAAGTACAAGCTCCTTTCATTGCCTGTCTCCTTGCTTCTTCGTAGCTGTTTCGGTCACTAGAAACATCTGTCCTTAAATATTGCAAGTCCCTGACCCGCTCTACATCTTCCCTTCAAATTTTCAGTTTATATTGAATGCGAAAACTTAGAAGCCATTCATACAAATGTAGAAATAAAAGGAATTCCAGTATTTGTAAATTAATAAAATAAGGTTAGAATTGTCTTAATAATGACAATCATTCAACATTTGGTAAATAACGTACATACAGTATTTGCAGCCTTAAGAATAAAGTTTAAGCAGACGCCAGAAAATGAAGGCAGACCTTATTAATCTATCTTTATCTTTTTCGCCCAGATACGCTTCCTCTTACAGGGTTGTCTATATCATGACTCCGTTCTGTATTTTCTATAACACTGTTTCTTACAAAATCTGCCAGGACCTGAAAATTGTATCACTAAAAGCGATAGATCATTACAACGATATTGCTACGAATGACTTACGTTCTACTTATAACTGAATTTATTCTATAAATGAAAACACAGTCCAAAAAGTACAGAAAGCAATGTGCGGTTGTATATTTTTTTTAAATACATAAACAAGGTGTATTAAAATTAATTTAGGCTATCTGCAATGTGTGACCAAATGTACTTTTAAGCAGGAGCACAGCACTGCAAAATATAACCGTCTTCAACTTCTCTTTTGAATTCATTTAATAAATATTCTCCAACTACACTCTTAATATATCCTTCGTGTTTTCTTAAGTTTTTACTTGCGAAATAACGGACTGGCGCCACAGATCGTCTAATATGGCCATGTTTAAACCATCGTCTTACACTGGTAAACTACAGTTTCTTGACTTCAATTTCGTAAAATGAGAAGATTTTATTGCTGAGTTTTACATTTAAAAAATAACGTACTTTATTGCGAACTATAGGTTGTTTATTTAAAAATATTCTTGGAATAACATCCGTAAATTAAAGTGGGAAGAGGATAATAAAATCGAGTTTTTCCAGATATCTCCAGAAAGACTCAATTACTAAAGATTTATTAAGAATAAAAATTTAGAATTAAAGTGCTTCCTAACGACATGAGATTTATTATCTTCAATTTGAAGAACAGTTAATTAAGATAGATATTTTCAAAAAAGTGCTTTTCCCTAGTTTTTCAACTCTTATAATTCAATGTTGGTTTACTCAAAAAACGCAAAGAATTTATAAAATTATGTGGGAAAAATCCTGAATTTATCATTTGTCCTGAGGAAAATAGGGTGAGTCCAAAATTAAAGCTAGTCTCATGCCCCCTTCTAGGAACAGTTACTAGTTACGCCACTGGGATTTCGCGTCGAAGTTTGACCACTTAAGTCACTGTAACACGAGACGCTTGAGTTCTCCCAAAAATATGTGTGTACCAAACTGCGTAGTTATCAGAACTTATAGATAACCATTAACCTTGAAACTGACAATACCCTAACAACTTGATGTCTATGTCATTGTACATTTATGACCAAAATGAGCGTGTCGAAGCTTAACTGTTTATCGCTTAACAAGAATAAACGTTTTAATTGACAATTGTAGTTAGGCGACTAACATTGACATTGATGAACGTTTAAAGATAAAAATAACGTCGGTGACAGTAGGCTAAACAAATGTCAATTCATTTTATTTCCCGTCAGTTTGTGTATTTTAAAACGGCTAACCAACGCAGTAAATGAACTTCCGCGTATGTTTCAGCATGGTTGACGGAACTCTCAGTAAATGATAGTTAATTAAACAATAAAACTCTCTCTTGAAACACAAAATTTATTACAAAGCTGATTAGTTGTGACTGTCGAAGTAGTTTATTATTACCAAACTTAATTATTAGACTGTAACACAAGAGGTCTGGCCGAGAAGTATCAGACCAATCAGAGCATTACGGGAACGGGTTATGCAAATGCATTATAACTCGATGGCCAATCAAACGGAATTGTTTTGACGTATACCTGAATATTCATTACCGTATTGGACTAATTTGTTTCTAGTTATGACCTTTTTGAAGAAGTCTGTCACTTTTAACGGTATCGAGCAAATCTTGTGCAACTTCAGCACGAAATTCTTTGTGTTCTTGGGACAGCACGAATTTTCCTGCCGGACGTTTCATTCCAAGATCGTTCGTCAAAATCTCCGAAACACAACCCCGCGGAATCCCCAGATCTTCTAATTTTTTCACTGTCAGCCGTCGATTTCGTTTATAGTTCTTAAATGTTTAATAGCTCTGACGAGGGGATTGACCACCCTAACCCCACCCCCAACCGGTAGTTACGCCATTGACGAAGGCCTCGCTTTGACGTAAGCATCCATCAAGCGTTGGCTTGCTTTAAAGCGTGTGTGCATACGTTATTGAATATAGTTGTACTATCTGTTAAAAAAAAGTCTTAAACCAGTTTAATGAAAACGATTACAAAAAATGGAAATTATGTCTTATGACAATTTTGAATTAAAAAAAAAGATGTTTAATCTTTAATCTAACATTAGTACCTTTAGTATTGTGGCCATTGGTTATTCTTTTTATCTAATTCCTTATTACGTAACCAAACCAAAACCTCGTGGTCATACAGTCCGTGCTGAGCCTAGGCTTCCTCCCGCGTCCATTTGTCGATTCATCACCCCCAGAAGAGTTTCAGCGTCTCGCTGACTTGTCGTGCCAGCGGATTCTTAATCTTCCTCCTCTTCTTCTGGTACCAAACATCAGTCCCTCAGAATTCGGGTGTCACTCATTCGCTCTATACGTCCTGCCCATCTTAGGTGTTGTATCCTGTTGTAGTCTACAGTGCTGACTGCTTTGTGTAGGTGCTGCAGTTCGTAATTGAACCTGATGTACGCCGTCCTTAACTGGGCCAAACACATCACTCAGTACTCGGCACTCACAAATGTCCAGCATCTCTTCAGGCCTCTTTGTAATTGTCCACGTTTCGCATCCATATGTGACGATAGGTCGTACTATCGCCACGTCCACGTATACCGTAAGTTTAGATTTTCGCTGCACTGACTTGGACACTACAAAAGAACTTAACCGAATAGAATGCGTTGCTACCTCTCAGACGTCTGTTTCTGTTGTTTCTGGGTCATTCATTCATTTTGCTACCAAGGTCGAACAACCCCAGTGCTGTTACCTCCAACATGTCAGTTTCCATCCCGCCTTCCCTTCCGTTCCCACTTCCATCATTTAGGTTTTCAATATTGACTCTCAACCCGACATTTTCAGCTTTCTTCTTTATTTCTTACGTCTCCGTGACTGCTCGTTTTGACCTCCTGATTATATTGTCACCCGCACATGCGATTATCTGTTGCTCCTTGTGTATCTAGTCCCAGCTCATTTATGATTTTGTTCAGATCAATTTCCATCAGTCAAGATTTTACCAATCTAAACCAAAACACATTTCTTTTCCTACTACAAACGGTAGATATTCCACCAAAGTCTGAGTTAAAAACTTTTTTCACGACGACGTCTTTTACAATACAAGAAAAATATAAAAATATATAGGAAATCAAATTCGTAAGTAGTAAGCCGATGTCGCATACGGCAGACCAACCGTATGGCATATGGCACATAATGTATAATTATGACATATGCGTATAATATAGTATAATATAATTATCATAACATTTACATTCAATTAAACTAATAATAAAAACATTCTTACACTCAATACTATAATATATTAACATTGGAAATATAAACACATTAACACAAACATGTCACTGATACTATCACCAGTCTAGCAACTGAAGAAAAAGTACTTAAGGAATTGCGTAACCGGAAGTGTACACGCGATTCACAGACTTGACAAAAATTGCTTTTGCCTCAGATACGTGTTTGACCACTTGAAAAGGCTCACAGTTTCTGGGGGATGAGTAAGTGTGTACCTTGTGTGACAATGTCCCGGCGTGAGAACATTGCCAACTGGTCGACAGTTTTCGTTGGCTCCATTAGTCCAACACCGGTATACGTAATGCTACACTATACGGCAAAGGTTTACCTGAACGACAAAATTATTAGTAAAACAATAATAAAAACACAATCTTTTTATATACCGTTAAATTGGCTTAAGAAACGTACGGTATTGTACTGTATGAGCTGTACAATATACAAAGAAGACAGTGTGGCCAGCGCTAGTTTCACCCCCCCCCTCCATCTATAATTACATCAGATGTTATCCCAGGTACTTATTTCCACATCCTAAGCCGAACCGAGGACTAAAAAACGCACAGTAATTTTACGGGAACCGAGTACCGTACCCACTGGCTTGCTAAGATTAGTGAAACAATATAGGTCTATGGTGTATTCTCTCTCCACTCCTCTTTCCGTCAGGAGCCTGCCTGAAAAGAAAGTAACATAATTACAATATGTACGCAGATACGATGTGAATTTGAATTTTATTTGTACAAAGATAGGCCTAGATGTTAAGTCTTAAACTTATAAGTAGCGAAAGCCTAGTATCCATCATCATCATCGCCACTCCAAGGATTAGGCCCTAGACCTGTTCCGGAACCCATCTCCTCCTCGGTCTACCGACACCTTTCTTCCCAGTAGGGTGATAACCCAAGGCAGCCACGGGTAGACGAATATCAGGCATGCGGTTCAAGTGTTAACACCATCTCCTTCTGTAGTCCTCAGTCTTCTGGTGCAACGATACAATGTTTAATTCGCGTCTAATATCCTTGTTCCTTTTCCGATCCAGAAGAGAACAACCTCGCGTCCCTCTTAAAAATTTCATTTCAGCTGCCTGAATCCTCTGTACGCCCTTTTACCAAGAGTCCATGTCTCACTAGCATACAGGAATGTGGGGACAGCCACAGTTTTGTAAAATTTCATTCGGGTATCCTTCCGTGTTTTATTTTTCAGGTACCTATAAATAGTCTACTATTCCTAACATTATATTTATTCGATCTTTAAATTTAAACATTGATTACAGCGTTTAAAATATTTATAGTGGCTTGTGTATTTGTTTGAATAATTATCAAAATATCATCATAATTATCATTATAAAGGCCTTACATCGCTTGCGGCGTTATAGCCGATCTTTGAGATTCTGACCTCAGTCTACGTGGTAGTGATGAATCACTTCACGTTCACTCATCACAGTCTTTCGTTCTTCTTGGCTTCTTCCACCGGCTTCGCACCACTCATCCTCGCATCTTCCTCTCCACCACCTTACGCCCATTCTCTTGATGTGCTCTATCATCTGGTTCTATCTTCGGCCTTCCAGTGACTCTTTCTCAGTGACATCTAATCTGTAACACTGTTACGGCGGTCGCACGGATCCTCATGTATGAACAGAGTAACTGACACCAGATGAAAACTGAATTTAAATAAACGAAGACACTCTATACAACAACACTTCAAGCTTACAATTGTCCAACACTAACAAATGCGGCACACAAAATAATAAATGTCATCCATAATAGATGTCCGCACACAATAATTCGCAAGTCACAATAACAAGAGCACCGATAATGCACACCAAGTCGGAGATCCAAAATGACTAAATTCGCTTCTTAATCCTGTATTTATACCCCAAAAATGACCTCTGTGACAAATTTTGTATTTATGTGACAAAAACAACCTCTGTGCCCGTGGAATGATCGAACACAATCTGGAAGGTGCGTCGGGTGTCTTCTCGTAGGTAATCCCCAGACCACTAAAAAATGGCGATATTTAATAACTTCACACATAAAACATCAAAAAGATTTTAAACATAAAATAGTTAAACGAACGAACAAACAAACGAACAAAGAATTATAAACACGGAATCGCAACCTTTTTACTAGGTCAGAAAAATAAAGCACTAATGGCGGCTATACGCACATTGTCATCGACTCGTGATGACGTCAGAGCATATTATAGATCGCGCTGTAAGGCTTTGTCTTCTCGTAGATAGTGGTCTGGGTGGAGCGCGTGAGCATAGCATTAAAGCCACTATCACAATTCTGTAGCTGACACAACGCGTTCAAAACATCATGTACCCATGTCGTTTCAGACCAGCATTATTTTTTAATATTGCTCTGTCTTCTTGTCTGAACACATGTGCACTACAACCTTTTAAATTTCCAGCCACGATTACATTTAATTTAAATTTAAATAATCTAAAGCCTTTTTGTCCTTCTCAGCAATATAACACTTTTATTTTATAAATGTTGCGAGTACTTGACAAATTCTGTTGTTTACTTAATACTAAAACTGGTTCTAACCATTTCTGTCTTAGATAAAACTGACTTTGATTTAAAAATCCGTTTCTTTGGGTATTTAAACCTGTTTCCATTGAAATCATATTTTTTTAAATGGTTTCATGGCAATCTAATCGGTTTATTATTTTTAATTATGTGTTCTTGAAACCCAAATATGAAAAGTAATATCAAACAGCACTTCAATCGGTACAAAGCAAAGTCGGTATCTAACTAGTGGTTAAATTATATTGGCTAGACAGAAGTACGCTAATGAAACTCGACCAACACTCTATGCTCAAGTTTCAAGACTATAGAAGTGGAGGCTTGGAATGATAACATAACTTCAGCTGCTACGCGCTTCAATTACAGGTCTGGGCATGACATTCAAAACCATCTGCAGAATAACGCTAAACCTGCAACGTCTCAAATTATGAATTTCGTCAGTGAGTTTATGAACATCTATGAAGCATTCAGTCTATTAATACTGAATTTTCAGGTTTAAGAAATTAAAAAGGACTAGAACGTACAGCGTAGAAAAAAATGTTAAAAGTGTAGAACAGCGAACATAAGTATCAATAATCACATCTCATATACACTTCCTCAGGGGGTTATCGACTTTTAATAGTAACTGAAAAGAGATGGATTTTCACATCCTCACTGATGCCGATAGATGGGTACTGCAATTACTAAAAAACGTCAACTACCAGAATGACAGGTGCAAGAGCAATCAAATATTATCGCGGAAGGAGATGGGCGAGGGCGAGTTATAGTACTTATGGTATTCATAGAGAGGTGTCCCTGACTCTCCAGGTTGCAAGCTTTGTATCAGCCCTAGTACACGCGTAACCAAAACAATATAGACCTACATACTTGTAGAACGTATTCAAGCCTCGGACCGTATGGGAAACAACAGATTAGAAGTAGCAGAATTGAACTGTAATGTCCCTATTGGACCAAGGATAAGGTGCTTTTCGGAATAGGTCAAGGAATAGATGAAAGAAAAGGCTTAATGCTTTAAGCCTTTTAGTCGAAGGGAATGTAATAATGGCAACGACGATGACGACGACGACGACGACGACGACGACGACGACGACGACGACGATGATGATGATGATGATGATGATGATGATGATGATGATGATGATGATGATGATGATGATGATGATGATGATGATGTGAGTAGGGTTGCCAAGGTTGTGATGTGTTATGTTTGTTCGATATTAGGTCCTTGTGTACATATAGGCCTAATATATATTAAAAAATAAAGCGACATCAGTTTGTTTCCGATAAGTTGAAAGTTCTAAAGTTTAAAGAGGCCACAAATACAACTCCGACGTAGAGATAAATGTAGCGCAACAAGATGTTCACATTTTCCTAGAAATCAAAACAATCGCTAGTGTTGACACTGCTAGGCTCTTTATTCACGAGTAGTCTACGGCTGCCTCTTTGATTTGGCGACACCGGTTTGCATAAATGAGAGCGGCGGCTTTGATGATAATACAGAGATTAACAGTAATATCATAAAAGGCCTAAACATACTGAAAAGAAAGGAAAGGACATCAAAAACTAGTACGTACATTTTGTTTCAGATCTAGTACCTTTTCAGGCAATTGTGCTATACTTTTATCGTAATACTACGTGCAAATTTGTCGGACAAAAAGCATAAAAAATCCAGACATGCTTATTTTTAACCGGACAGTCCTAACTTAACCTAACTGAAGCTAACCTAACTGTAAAAAGTCAAACATGTACGGCTAAAGCTGGACATCTGGCAACCCTAGATGTGAGGATGCCTACGACACCGAAGGCGATAACGATCGGTGACGATGTCCGTGAGATGTCGCCACTCAAATACAGCAAATTCATGGTCATGGCCGTTGGACACAGATGTAAAAAACATGTAAAAGGTCATGAACGTTTAAAAACAGTTTAAGAAACTCAAAGTGAAATATAGAAAAATGTAAAGTGTGTTAAAAACTTTCAGTCTTTAGGTACTCTTATAAGCGAGTTTGCTTTAAGGCTGCCACTACCTCACGTATCCTTGCTACCAGCGTTTGCCGTCCATCCATTTTCTTTCTTGCCAGTCCTCAGTTTACTATGAAGACGTTTACTTCTGTTCCAATATTTCCTCGTCTACGTTGTTAAATTGTGATCCCGGGCTGCTTGGCCGTGGTCCAGTGCTAAAATCTCTAGCAAGCGTTTCGGCCGTGCCACTGACGGCCATCGTCAGTGCAAATTATGAGCTTGCACTAACGTAGGGTGACAAACGTCAGTGACAACAGTACTGTGGTAATGGTAGTGGTAGTATTCTTATTCCGTATTTCTGTAATGTTCTTGTCAATCGACAGCAGTTATGCCACCAGTTTATTTCCAAAGCGTGTATTCTGGAAGCATCTCTTTTTATTAATTATCCATAATTCAGCACAACACGTTGAAAACACTGTCTACGATGGTTTTTGTAGACCCTTACTTTGGTGGTTCGAAAGGTACTGTTACTTCAAAGTGTCCTATTTAATTATCGTATGTATCGTCTGCGTTTTACTAAATTTAAATTTAGCGTTTACATTTGACTGAATGCTAACCTATCAGTTCATAGATATAAATAGGTATTAGAAATCAGGTTCTAAAACCCTCATACACACAGAACAAAGCTCCATAAGAGCTATTAAATGTTAACAGCATGCAAATACTTCCAAATAAGGCACTGAGGGAAAATCAACGTCCTTCGGTATGTAACAAATAAAACCGTTCATGCGCGTCATAAGTTAGCAGAAATCAAATAAGAAAGAAATCAACTTGTATATCAAAATACAAAGTAGTGTTGAAGGTACTGAATAAAGAAGCTTAAGCAAAGAAAACCACAAGAAGTTAGTATAATGCAACTCCATTTCTTAGTGAAACTATTGTGTACACCATGAGGTAAAAGAATATACGAGGTTATATAAAAAAGTTTGTGCAATTTTTGTTTATTTGAAATACTATGTCTTGATTCATCTACACTTATATCGCTCCTTCTCAGCTGGATATAACACGATTATGCCAAAGTTTTTTCAGTCTTCAAAACATTCCTGGAACGCCATTCTGGTGCAGCCTAGAGTTCGCTCAACGAGAGTTTTTTTTACGTCTTGAACAATCACGAAACTTTGTCCTTTCGTGGTACTTTTCATTAATGGAAAGGAAAGGTCTCACTGGGACATGTCTGGCGAATATGGCGGTTGCAGTGTCACTACTATGCTGTATGTGCCTAAAATTCTTGAACGACCAACGACATGCGTTTATGTCCGTTATCGGGGTGCAATTTCAATAAAATTATTCTGCCGTTATTCTGGTCGTTTTCCAGAATGGCTTCATATAAGTAACGTAAAACGGCCAAATGGCATTCTTTATTCACTGTTGCGCCAAGTGATGAAAATTCACGGAACACACAAAATCACTAGCTTCATCTGACTATCGCAATATTCAACTCATTCATAACAGACTTTGACACTTTTGTATATACCGCTTCTAAACCGCAAGTCCATGCCCGGCAGACTTGCCAAAACCCTTCTACAACAATTTCACATGTTATAGCAATCTATCTCATTATTTACATAAAATTTTAATCCATGTTCTTCAATCTTACATTGTAGAATGTTAAAAAAATCGTCGAATACACCAAAACACAATTAGCCGTCAAATCTAAACTAAGCCTTCAATAGAACTATAATTTCGACGGTTGTCACCAAGATACGTACCAACATCAAATAAAAAGAGGTTTGGACAACTATACCGCAGGAAATTCAAAAGTTTCACGAACTTCTTGATCAAACCTCGTATACCATTGAGCAACAGTTTTTAAAACTTTATGGTGCTTTAATTAAGGAAAAAACTCCCCGAGGGCTTAGGTGACGAGAGGATATGACACTAGGCTAATATCTAGAAGTCCCGGTTTCGCTTCCTGGGGAGTACCGTTAAGACAGCGTGCGTTTTGCAGCCCCCAAGTCGACTCAACCCTTGGAATATATAGCAGCCGCGCTCAAAGCGTTTCCAGGCGGAACGCTTTGATTCCCACTCAAAGGAAACCAGATGGTCTTGTCCCTAGTGTCACTCAAAACAAGCTGACAATGTTGCCAAGTTCTTCTCCCACCTATAGTGAAATGATTCTCCTCTTCATTGTTATTATTATTATACGTATGATTAATTCATAGTAATAATAATAATAATACAACTCAGGACTTCTCAGAAGTTTCAGTTTTAAGTAAGTAAACCTGACGTTCACATTATCTATAAAGAATAAATATACAACAAAACCGACAAAATATAGGTCTATACCTTTTCGACATAACTTTCAAAATGATTTTCATTATTAAAATATCACAAAGCTTTAGGATAAGCAAATCCCTGCAATATCAGAAGGCTATAATAATAATAATAATAATATCAGAAATTAATAAACCTGAGTAAAAGAAGACAAAATCGCAAATAATTAATACATAGCCTGGGAATCATAACCCTGTGAACGCTGTTGGTGTAGTCTATGGAGGTATTTGTATCTCCAAGACACAATTCTTGCTGACTCCGTTATAACACGCCTCTTATTAAGTGTCCGAAATCGAAAGCCGAGCTTCTTCACAAGGGATCTTAGCATTGTTTCTTTATAAGGAAAACTTGAAATGTTCTGAAGATGCTGGAGTAGTTCGGAAATTGTGGGTGGCTGTCCTTTCTTGTAAAAATTGTAAATTTCTTGGCGGATAATGTCGCAAACAAAATTATCAATTTTATTAAAACGCGCTCTTTTGTTACCTGGCTTCTGGGGAGTCACGGGACCTCTAGAAACAATTTTAGGAACAGTCGGGCGGCTTAATTTCACAATTTTGGCTGTTTCAGTAATTGAACCCTTACCTACTTTGTTATTTACAACATATTCATCCACGTTCCACACTATAGTTTGGCTCTGTTTCGAAATTGTTCAAATCGAATTTTTGATTGGCCTACTAGTGCCTGGAGTGGCCAAGATTTCCCCGTCGTTCGAAAACTCCCCATTATTGTCACTTACAGCACCACTATCACTGTTGCTAACTACATCAACAACGATTTCTTCACTATCACTATGACGATGGCTCCTTTCTTCATTATCAGCGTGCTGAGGATATGGTTGTTTTCTCTCCCAAGGTCTCCACATTTTAAACACGTGAACACGGAACCGAAAATTACAACTATAAATAAAGTAAAGCAGTATTACTGTGATATTTAAATATAAATATACTATGTAAAATACTATGTGCTTTAAGAAAGTAACAAATTAATAATTCCTAAAGCAATGGTTTCTTTGGCAACGGATTCGAAATTCAGACAAGCGGGCACTTCCGATGTCGCGCAAAGACTGGTCCACATTGCATTCAAGTTCAAAATAAGTTTGGCATCATTGAGCATGTTTCAGAAGCGGCTAGCTTTGTTCACAGTTGTCAGTAGCAGGGGGTGCCTTCGCTAATTGGGCTACTTAACTGGTCTTTGATGCCGCCTGGAAACACATTCAGCGAGGCTGCTAAACACATAGGGTAACATCCTGGTATAATGGCGGGTAACGGAAGCGTAGTGTTCACCACACTTTCTATCTTTGTCGTGCGGTTTCTCTGCCTGACTCTAACAAACTACTGGATTTTACAAAAAGGAGCGCTATATTTTGGGTTATTCTTTAAGTATAGTTGTAGCTGTAATAAAAAACAATAACAATTAGATTTTTTCAAACCTCATTAATAAATTATCTGTCGTACCTATAGGCCATATAAAGTACAATATAATTACGTCCATTGTGTCCGGGCAACAATATAACTGACTGTACTATCGGATAATAAACATTTTTGAACAGTCATACGGTTACTTCGATTCCATTGAGTAATTGAGTCGCCCAACCTGGAACACAGAAAGGCCATTTACTCAACCAGAACATCGATTCTCCATTATAATTTTTTTGTAAAAACGAACATCTATTCCGATCTTGCCAATTAGAAACATGCAAACTTTACACGGTAAATAACTTGAATCAATATTTGTTCAGTTCCTATATTCAAAATTTAGTTTCCATTTTTTAGTTTAGTTTAGCAAAAAATGTGTACACAGAACATAATTTATAAAAGCATTTAAAACCTGTTTTAAGTATTTTACAAAATTTGTCGTATTTTTCTCAAACTAAGCCAGTCACAGACTAATTATTCAAATCAAACAAACTATTGAAGGCAAACAAAAAATAAAATTACAAAATACACGTACAATTAATTTATACCAGGAATAAAGACTACATGTAATTTTTAAGTTGCCAGAACGCTATTTCTTACATAAATCATAACCGACATGTTTACATCAATAGACATAGTACCAATTAACATGATAGCACAGATGTGAGGATTCGTATTTAACAAACGTTAACTTGGTAAACAAACGGACCGTTAGGGAAGAGTTAACAAAGGTTCGTGAAACGGCATAATTTAGTTACGTGCTCTACTACACAACTCACATTGTCATTAAGTAACCTAACTTAAGTTACTTTTAATAAATAAATATCTCTTGTCTATATCTCGTCACAAAAAATTACACACACGTCTCACCGCGGCATTTTGAAATAAGAAAAAGAAGAACCAAATCGTTATGTAAAACTGAATACAGCAAAACGTCATCGAACTTGAGCAAAGTAAATGCTGTTCTTTACAGTTTGCCCTACTTCTCCTCTGTGTGTTAAAAATTTACGCTGAAAACCAACAGTCAAATATGTCGCGACACGAGAGAGATTTGTAAAGATGTAAAGTTTAAAGTGTTAAACATTAAAAACCAGAATAATCTGTGTATAAGAACAAGGTGCATTTAAATGTTGAGTTTTTCGGAGATGTTACATTACAATGTCATTACAGTAATTTGAAGTTACTGTAGGTGAATTTACTTACATTAGTCTTATTATAGACAACAGTTATATTAAGTGGTAACAGTTCTCGATCACGAAAAACGCGAGTTTGCGATTCAGCAGAGAAAATGGATATAAGAAAACATCAATTGAAAATTTTTACTATTGAAAATCGTATTACAGAGAACAAAGAGAGATGGAAGTTTGCCTATACAAGCCTGTTGGACAACGAAGTAGCCTATAGGAAGGCCTAGGAAGCATTGGTGAAACGATTATATTCCTTTGGAACTAGAACAGGTGATTCGCCTAGTCCCTGATGGAAGAAGAAGAAGAAAACACCAAAACGTTATGCAAAATCCAAATACGTGCAACAAAACTTCACAAGGTTAAGGACTGTACGTAATACAACGTTGTTCTTAAGTCATCTAATTTAGTTTTGCCTTCTTAAGTTTCAATTAATAGATTGGCCTACTTATATATGTGACGCAAACGTTTTTGTTAACAGACAGATACAGTTCGGTACTGTTCAGTTCAGTTTGGAAGGTGATAATCGTTAGTCATTAATAATTTTAAAGTGAATACTTGCTAGTAAAATCGCTCCCAACTACTTATAAGTTTACGTATTTTTCTGCTAGCTCAGTTGCCACATGACTTTCGACCGTATTATTACTTAAGCCTTTGAACATCTGCGAATAAGCCAAGAAAAAGTATTAAGAACTAGCTGTTACCCGCAGCTCCATACGCGATTATTTGGGTTTAATATGTATTTTAATGTAATTTCTATGATATGTAATTTAATGTATTTTTATGATAGATGTAACTACAAATTTCAGTAGCCTACTTTCTATTTAACTGTACCTTGCTACATTTTTGATGTTTTGAGTACGTGATAGTATTGATACGTCATGCACCAAAACATATGAGGTGTATCAATTTTAATTATTTCTTTTATGAATTTTAATTGATTATATTGCTGAACGTAATGCGAAAATACGTAAGGTTTCAATGCGTGAGATTAGTAAAAATGTTTAATTTTTTTAGTTTATCGTTCAAAAAAAACCAAAACTCATCGTTTGGCAACAAATAACGTTTGTACACTGATTTTAACAAAGGAACATTTTGTGACAATCTCAACACACGTAACAAAAACCAAACGCAAGCAAACAGAATTAAGCATTATTATAGCATTCTTCAACCTTCGTTCCAAACTTAAATGTTGTTCAAAACCGATTTATTATGTTATTGTGTTTATTGCTTTATGAAACTGTATTTAAGAATAATCTTACGTACCTAACCGTTACGCACGAAAATATTACCCAAACATGCTGCGGTTACACCAAAAAACATAGGCTATCTTTACGGATTGCATTGAAATCATACGGACGCTACACATAAACATATGGAAAACATTGAAATCTAGTTCGGTACTAGAAAAAAAGCGAAAACAACGAAAATGTTTAAAGCGAAAAGCAAGTTCTGCCATATAATGCATGTAAAGCTAGTGTCTACTATTTCCAACTTTAAACGCGATTTTCTCAAATTGAAGTTTTTATTACTTATGACCCATTATATTAAAAACTACTTGAGCTAACTGCCTGAAAATTTCTAGCTTGTTTTAATATTTTAATACTTAATGAAACACCCACTAAAACAGAATTAAGCACAATGTCGCATAGGCCTACATCTGAAGTTATAATTTAAATATAAATATTATATTAGAAAAATGGAATGTTTTTAAAAAATTAATAACTTTGCTCCCTACAACTTTAATTAATTAATTCTACTTCAGTGTACAAAAATAATGTTATGAAGACAGTTGTAAAAATATGGAATCCTACATGCAGTGGTTTGCGAAATACAGGGGCATAAACCTGGTTAATTTTAAAAAAGCGAGACAGGCCTATCAAACTCCCCTTAAGAAATTAACGTGAACAGTTATCGACATTTTGTGAGTTTTATGACAGCAGTCCGTCAACACATTTTGAACAACAAAATAAAATATGAATGTTAACCAATATAATAAATATATACGTTTATAAACATACTAGCTGTTACCCGCGGCTTCGCACACAAATATTTGACTTTTAATAAGTATTTTAATATAATTTTTATTGTCTATGTCTATATGGCGTTCTATCGCCTCGTATAAAAATTTTGTACTCATTAGTCAAATTTTCTCCAAAGCTGTTTTCAACACTTGTACTATTTTAAATTGTACTAAATTATTATGTTGGTGCAACAGCCTTTGGAGATTTAAAAGTACCCATTTATAAACCCTTTGAAGATATTTATAAAGTACCTGTTATAATATATTGTGGATATCCTGCCTCCTTCAGCTGTTGTTCAAGCCCCGCGATGGAAGCCAATTTATAACCAAACTCGTGTCTCGTGTCCTCTCGTATACCTCTGTAGTATATAACAGTGTGTCTGAGTGTGAAAGTGTGTCTGTGTTTCTTACCACTGTGTCCTCGCACGGCGATGTACTTCACGATGTTTGGGCCCGTAGCGAACGTACTGGGGACCAGGTATCGTGGTTCCCGATTTGAGATTCAAACGTAGTGGATAATCTCCGGGTGGCGCCAAATTGTTTATATAAAACAATTAAAATGGTTTGCTTATCAATGTTCTATTTGAACGAGGCGACGAATTCAATCTGTCCCGCCTTTTCTCAATTTCGTGTTAATCGAGATAGCGGTTGCTGGATTCGCTACTTGAGCGCTAGCCGTCGCATTGGAAACCTTCACTAGACATTATATTTTTAAACATACACTTTGCTAATAGAAATAAAACACGATTTAACACACACAGTATAAATTTATTATTAATAGGAAGTTAATATTTTATAGACACAAGTTGTAATTAGTTTGTTCATATATAATTCTGCACCGGATAATTCTTTATAAGACTCTACTCAAGGTTAAACGATCGACTTTTGAATACAAATAAACAGTAATGGCGATTTATTTCGCCGATCAACAAATATTTTGGTCGACGTTTGTGGGTTGTTTGGATCACGTTAAAAGGTTCAGATGCAGTTACAACATTAAAAATACACAACCTTACAATGTTTTTTCCTTATGTAGGATAATGTTTAGTGGTAATTGTTTTGTTTAAGTGTCATACAAGATGTTTATAAGTCGTACATAAATATGAGGTTAGTTCTATAGTTAACAAAATTTTCAGTGATATAAGTTTATGGATTAATCCTTGTAAGAGAATAAAAATGATTTAGTGGTATTCAACATACATTGAGAAATGGTCAAAGTGCGTTTATTTTTTGGAAGTTGAAATAAATTAAGTGATACTTAACAGCCTTGCAGTACGGTATTATTCGGGATGTCAAGAAGGAAGGATTATGGCATCAATATTGTTCAGCGTTCTTTATTTAGTCTTCGGCATCTTTTCCAAAGTTGGTTTGTACTTATTTTGATATTTCATATTGATTTAAATATCTTCCCCTCTGGAAATGGTATTCTGTATACACCAGTCTTCTGTACTCTCAATTTCTACACTTTGTTTTACTTCCAATATGTTTTAAACATTAAAAGGTGTTGTACAGACAATTCGCATCTGGCTTGCGATAGCGTCACTTTTCAAGTCATTGTATTTAACGGTAATTACCTCGTTAAACGACTGTTTCCATGGTTACGTGTTTATTCTCATTGGGTGAGCTCAATATAAACACATTGTTATCAATTTTCGAATTTCTTTCAAATCTTCCCATATCTTCGGACTTTCTTCCTCCTCTTATCTTCCTTCGGGGTTATTATCTAAATGCACTGTCATTTATATTTTCTCACAAAGATTATTTTGGTACCCCACAATATTGGGTTTTATCAAGTTTTCTAAGTTTAAAATTAATTTCGTACTTACTAATTACATTTCTTTGTTTATATAATTCCTTCATTTAATATTTGATTTTTAATAATAACTATTATTCATCCTTGATGAATTAGCCACCTTGGATTTGTCCATTACATGGTGATTTTTATGCAATCAGTAATTGTTTATGTTTGACCGTTAGGCCTGTTTCACATTTAAGTAGCCATTACTGGATTTTTGTGGCTTCATACACAACATATTCATTTAGTCCCAAATTGTTATTTTGCATTTGTAATTATGTTTAATGTATCTGGATGTGTTTTAATTAGTAACAACTGTGTTATTCAACCTTACTTACTAATTATTTGCTATTCATTTCCAATATAAAATAAAACATCTAGGCTTATGGTCTGTATAACTCTTACAGCCATATCCATTTCATAACTAACAGTTTATATAATTCATTATTTCTTATTTGTTGTTCTGGTGCTAAACAATCTCACCTCTATTAAACTTTTTCCATTAAACTCCCCTTATAACATGGGTATTAAATTAATGTTGATACAAACTTATTTTCTAATGCTTTTTTCTCTCCCTTCCATATTAACACCATCTAATTACTTTTCCTTGTGAAACACACCTTTAAACTTTTACAATACATTTTTAAGTTCTAACCATATTATTTACTAGTCATTACAGTGAATATCACTATTTAGTGTTCATTATTTACTGACTAAATGTTCTATCCTAAATATTATTCATTGTAACTTGTTAAATGTTATTGTTCACTCTTAAAACTAAAACATATTGTTCACTCTTAAAACTAAAACATGAGTAATTTTACTAAGTCTTTACCTTAGCTTACTCTCCTCTTACTATTTATATGATAGACAATATTTGTATTTATTGTTCACTAGCACTTTCTTAAATTATTTAGTGTTTCTTTAGTATTATATCACTCTAGTATAAATCACTTTCACTAATTCAACTTCCATTTATTTCTCATCATTTTATTCTCTTTCTCTACACACTATTTATATAAAATTATTAATATTGCGTCTTTCTTAGTTAACTAATTACATATATTCCTAACTCTTTTGGTTAGTGTATTTTTATACATTGTTTCATAATGGTCATTTTATAATAGTTTTGGTTCTTAACCGAATTTCATGGTCTTTATTACTTTGGGTTACATTATTTCTCCCTTCTCTATTTTTCATTACTTGTCTAGTTTTCTTGATGCGTTTCATCTTGTTTTCTTCCTCATGGGTTTGTTCTCTCTTGGTTTTCATTCTTCTTCTCCTTCGTTCGTCTTGTTCTCTTTATTTTGATTTCTTAACTGGTTTCTCAACTGGTTTCTTAACTGGCCAATCTCTGGGGTTGGGTCAATGTCGTTTGTCTGTCAGTCTACTATTTTAAGTTCTTTATTAATCACTTTCAGTTTATTACACCTCCTCCTTCCATGTTAATTACCTTTTATTTATTTTTTACTATCCACATAATTTATTTATTCAAACATAATATCATTTAGCATTTTTTTTATACATACTTATTGTTATCAAAATTTATCTGAATTTGGTGATGTTATATAATGCTCTCCCACCAAAATTGATCATTTTATAAAACGTTATTCTAAGTTTGATGAAATTATCAATTGTATTGTATCATTTTCTTCTTAAACTCTCCTGCTTCTCACTCGATTTTTTATGCTTAATTCTGTATCTTTTATTTCCTTTCTTCTGATTCTCTTCTTCGTCATTTTTTTCTTATTACGAACTGGCTTATTGATTTTTTATTATAAATTATTCCCTATAAATCTTATTTTCCCTAACTAACTTTACTTGGTAGTTGCAATCGATTCGGATGGGCTCTATTAGCTTACCTAACTCCGTCGTTCAAAACTACTCTTATTCTGAGATCAGGGGAACATCATCCCTGCTCAGTAAAATGATTGCTGGACTTATTCAACAGTCAATCTCAATTAATGAATCTTAAATACAGTCATCTCGTGACTCAACATAATAATATTAATCATAACATTTGTTGGGAATCTTTCACCTTTATATTTCGTTATTGCTCAGTTCGAGTCATATATTTTTACTTCCATATTCCTTAAGGAATGGAAGTATGGTGATGGCAAAAAAAATCGTGTTCGAGATTATTGCAGATTCTGATTCTACTACACTCAAAACATGAAAAAAAGTCGTTTTCCGAAAAGTGTCTGTGTGTCTGTCTGTCTATCTGTCTATCTGTCTGTCTGTAGATTTTTTTTCTATGGCAAACGATAACTGCCGCAAATTCAAACAGAATCAAATAATTGTTTGCATACAGCCCGGTTTTGCAGAGTTCTCGCGACCTATTGTTTTTGGTGAAGATCGGTTGAGGGAAAGGGGTAGTTTACCTGCAACGGTTTTTTTTTAGCAAGGGTAATTTTGTTTGTTTGGCAAACGATAACAGCCGCAAATTCAAACAGAATCAAATAATGTTTCGCATACAGCCCTGAATTGTAGAGTTCTCAAGATCTGTTGATTTTGGTGAAGATCGGTTAAGGGAAAGGGGTAGTTTACCTGTAACGTTTTATGTTTTAACAAGGGTATTTCCTATGGCAAACGATGACAGCCGCAAATTCAAACAGAATCAAAAGATTATTTGCATACAGCCCTAAATTGTTGAGTTCTCAAGACCTATTGTTTTTGGTGAAGATCGGTTGAGGGAAAGGGGTAGTTTACCTGCAACGTTTTTTTAACAAGGGTATTTTCTATGGCAAACGATAACAGCCGCAAATTCAAACAGAATCAAATAATGTTTTGCATACAGCCCTGATTTGTAGAGTACTCAAGACCTATTGTTTTTGGTGAAGATCGGTTAAGGGGAAGGGGTAGTTTACCAGCAACGTTTTTTTATCAAGCGTATTTTCTATGGCAAACGATAACAGCCGCAAATTCAAACAGAATCAAATAATTTTTTGTATACATCCCTGAATTGTAGAGGTCTCAATGACTTTCGATTTTGGTGAAGATCGGTTAAGGGGAAGGGGTAGTTTACCTGCAACCTTTTACGTTTTAACAAGAGTAAAGTACTTGAAAATTTATTTAAACTTTTTGAAACAATGGTAATTGTTAAAAATAAAATAATTTTGTTGCCAGGCAATAAAATTATAATTTTTTCATTTTAATGTAATATAATATTTTTCATTTAATACAGCAATAAAAAGGCAGGTAAGACACAGCCTGGCTGTTTGGCTGAAAATGATTTTAAATATAAATCTTAGAATATGGAAGTCATGTATGGTTCTCCATACCGATATTTTCATCTTTCTTCATAGATACTGCTTAGTAATACTTGAAGCATTGCTTTTTATTGATACAATTCACATTTTTATTCATTTTTAATTACTTTTTATTTCATCTCAATTCATATTACAACTCTTAGAATGTTTATTTTATTTGTTTCGTTTTTTTACCATTGGTTTTCTTAATCTTACTTGCCATTTCTTTCTAAATAGTAGTGGAAGTTAATCATTTTGCTTGATATTAAATGTTTTTTTTTTCATAACTTTTTAAATATCATAGTAAGTTAGTGTTTCTTACTAGTTAGGAATGTTTTTTGCTCATTCCTTTATAGTATGTTTTACTTTTTTGTGCCTCATATTTTGGCTAAAGATTATTGTAACTTAATCTTATTTTGTTCGGAATGTTTTGTAACTTCACTCCATTATTATTAATTTTTATTCAAAGATTATAGTAAGTTATTGTTTCTTACTTTATGTGGATTCTTGGTAATTTTATTTTTCCATTTTTATGATTGGTCTAAAATACTTTCGAAACATCTGTGTAAGCTGTCCTTACATAACTTTTTGAATTTTGAAATTCATTTTTTAGACATATTTTTTCATTATTATTTATCAGTAAACTCATCTGCTTGTATTATTCTTTCTTTTTATTTTAAATTACTTAGGTAGGTTATCATGAAATCAGTCCCCTTTCAGTGTTTTTCTATGCATTCCATCTGTCTGGGTAGGGTATTTCATCCTGGTCCTCTGCTATAATATGGTTTATCCGATATACTCGAGGTTCTCCATCGCTACTCGCTCGATTATGCGGTAATGCACCACCAGAATTCTCATTGTTATTACCGTTTTGGTTAGCGTTCGGCTCATGTCGATTGTTCCGGTCATCCGCGCTGTTCCTGTGATCTTCTTCGAATGGGTGACTTCTTGTATCGGGTACCTGGTTAGAGTACGTTCGCCGATAGTTAGGTAAGGGATAGTTTCTTCTTGGACTCCTTTGTCTTTGTCCCCTCATGTAATTTACCTGTGGCCGGTATCCTGGATTATTGTTCTGATTATTGTTGTTGTTTCCAGGGCGATAATTGTTGTTGTAATCATTCGATGGAAAGTTACCCCTGTGGTTGTTCCTGAAGTTATTATTATTGTTTCCACTTCTGTTAAAATTTCTGGGCGCGTTATTGTCCCGTGTGTTCCCTTGGTAATTGTTAGGGTTGTTTACCGGTGGCTTATTATCTCCCTGTTGATTCGGTGACAATTGTCCCTCATTGGTTCTATTATTTCTGAAACTGTACCCTCTATTTTTTCTGTACTGCCACTCGTGTTCATGGCTTTCCAATAAGCTGGCCGTATCTTGGATGGTCTTTACCTGGCTGTACATCCGTGCCTTTTGGATGGCGTCGTCGTAGTGGTAAGATAACTGTATTACCAGACACTCTTCGGGTATACGTGGTTCCAAATTCCTGGCCATGCAGATTTTTCCCAAGAAGTAGGAGGTAAGGGATTGTCCGTTTTGGTTTTTATACCTTCCATTGCTCAGGTTATTGCGGACCATGTTCTGAGTTGATTCAGACCAGTATTTAGCCTTGGACTGAGTCTTAAATTCTTGAATGTTTTGGATGTCTGGTCGGGTGGCAGTCCACCAGTTGTCATAGGTCTCCTTGAACATTTCGTCCAGCATTCCTCGTATTACTGTCCACCGGGTCTCTCGATTTTTGATGATTAATTCTTCTACCCTTTTCAAGAACTCAATAGGGTTCCTTTTATAATTACGGAAATTAATAGTATCTCTGTTGTCTGTGTTCATGACATGATCATTATTACATGGTCGGTCACGCCAGGCGTCCACTTCTTCCCGTAATGACTCTTCTATTCTGCGCAATTCGTCAATCCTTTGTTGGTTTTTGTCTACTTTGCTGTCTATTTTATTTAAGTTACTGTAAACTCCTTCCATTCGTTCTCCCAAGTCTGTTCGTACAGCTGCTACCTCTTTCTGGTTTTCTTCCTGGACTTGATGTATGTCCTGGTCCAGCTGGACACATCTTCTGACTGTTTCTTCCTGACCCTCCTCAATTCTCCTTTTATTCTCTCCTTCGAGATGGTTCATTTTATTGAGTACTTCCTCGCGGACTCCAGAAACATTTTCGTTGGTCTTCTCTAGCTTCTCCAACGTCTCCTCTAATTTTTCATTGATTTCCGTTACCTGCTGTTTTGCTTCTTCTCGGTACTCCATTAATTGGTGTGCCATTTGCAGCTTCATTTCTTCTTTATTTTTCTCGTGGTCCTTCTTCAGCTGTTCCCTCAATTCTTCCTTCAATTCTTCGTTTCTTTGCTGAATTTCCTCCATCAATCGTTGTTGTAATGTTTCATTATTCTTGTTAATGGTTTGTCTCAATTCTTCCTTCTGTTTCTGAAAATTGTCGTTCGTTTCTTCCTTCATGCTGTCGAACTTCTCCTCCTGTTTCTTAAAATTTCCGTTTGTTTCTTTCTTCATTAGTTTCAAACTTTCTTCGTTCTTGTCGAATTTATTGTTCATATTATTCATCATTTCCATTAATTACTTCCATATTCCTTAAGGAATGGAAGTATGGTGATGGCAAAAAAAATCGTGTTCGAGATTATTGCAGATTCTGATTCTACTACACTCAAAACATGAAAAAAAGTCGTTTTCCGAAAAGTGTCTGTGTGTGTGTCTGTGTGTGTGTCTGTCTGTGTGTCTGTCTGTCTGTCTGTCTGTGTGTCTGTCTGTAGATTTTTTTTCTATGGCAAACGATAACTGCCGCAAATTCAAACAGAATCAAATAATTTTTTGCTTACAGCCCTGATTTGTAGAGTACTCAAGACCTATTGTTTTTGGTTAAGATCGGTTGAGGGAAAGGGGTAGTTTACCAGCAACGGTTTTTTTTTATCAAGGGAAATTTTTTTTTTTGGCAAACGATAACAGCCGCAAATTCAAACAGAATCAAATAATGTTTCGCATACAGCCCTGAATTGTAGAGTTCTCAAGACCTATTGTTTTTGGTGAAGATCGGTTAAGGGAAAGGGGTAGTTTACCTGTAACGTTTTATGTTTTAACAAGGGTATTTCCTATGGCAAACGATAACAGCCGCAAATTCAAACAGAATCAAAAGATTATTTGCATACAGCCCTAAATTGTAGAGTTCTCAAGACCTGTTGTTTTTGGTGAAGATCGGTTAAGGAAAAGGGGTAGTTTACCTACAACGTTTTTTTAACAAGTGTATTTTCTATGGCAAACGATAACAGCCGCAAGTTCAAACAGAATCAAATAATTTTCTGCATACAGCCCTGATTTGTAGAGTACTCAAGACCTGTTGTTTTTAGTGAAGATCGGTTGAGGGGAAGGGGTAGTTTACCGGCAACGTTTTTTTTTTCTATGGCAAACGATAACTGCCGCAAATTCAAACAGAATCAAATAATGTTTTGCATACATTCCTGAATTGTAGAGATCTCAAGGACTTTCGATTTTGGTGAAGATCGGTTAAGGGAAAGGGGTAGTTTACCTGCAACCTTTTACGTTTTAACAAGAGTAAAGTACTTGAAAATTTATTTAAACTTTTTGAAACAATGGTAATTGTTTAAAATAAAATAATTTTGTTGCCAGGTAACAAAAATAAAGTCATTTTGATTATAAAATATAAATATTTACAACAAGAAAAGAATTTTCAGTTTTCAAAATTTAAATATATTTTTATAAAACAATGGGTTCTTCATTGAGGTGGGGACCATGTCACTCACTCCATCTCAAGCCTCTCCCATTTTGCAGAAAAAGAGGACCCTGTCAAGGCTGATACTTTGACGACAGTGACAGGGCTTTCCACCAAATTCAGCAGAGTGACAGGTAGGCCCAACTCTGATTGGCTCCTCAGATTTCCCCAGCGTTAGTAGGTTCTATGAAAATATTTTATTTCAAAAATGATTTTAAATATAAATCTTAGATATGTTTTATAAATCTCATGTTGTATGTTTTAACATGGGTAATTTTTTATATGACGAACCATAACTGCCGTAAATTAAAACAGAATCAAATAATTTTTTACATATGTGCCTGAGCTATAGAGAACTCAATGTCTGTTGATTTTGGTGAAGATCGGTTACGGGGAAAGGGCAGTTTACCTGAAACATTTTTTGTTGTAACATGAGTAAAGTACTTAATTTTGATAAAGTACCCTGATAAGATCTTAATAATCCACTGTAGAAACATAGATGAAATATCTATAAATGTAGAGGCTAGTTGAACGGGCTGGGGGTAATTTTCTATAAATCAAAATTATAGTTGAAGGGGGAGGGGATAATTTTTTTTATATGTGTACTACGTTATTGGCAACAAAGAAGTATTTTTTTGTTAAAATTCCTTCCCTGGCTGTTTGGCTGAAAATGATTTTAAATATAAATCTTAGAATATGGAAGTCATGTATGGTTCTCCATACCGATATTTTTAGTATGTTCGGGAGTAGTAGAGGGAAAATGACAGTCCTGGCTCACAAAGGAATGCCGCCTTTCTTAAAAAACAATAAAAAACACTAAAAAACATGATCTAAGAGATGACGCCGCCACCGCTGGACCCGCAGCATCCCAATGGACCACAGCACCGTGAATTTCCGCGAATAAATTTTTTTATTTTTTTTATTTGATTTTTTTTATTTTTTTTATTAAATTGATTTGCATATCAAGGGGGTGGGATGAGGTTCAATGGACCACCAGCATCCGTGAATATAATTTTTTAATTTTTTAAGAAAGCTGATTTGCATATCAGGGGGTGGTGTTGGGTGGGTGGTTTTTTTATTTCATATCAGTGGGTGGTGGTGGGTGGGGGTGGTTCCAACTCGATGCATTATAGTGTATATTAAAATATATGATCAGGTGTACCAACCTTTGTATTATTATTATAGTGTATAGATATTTTATATGAGCAGGGTTGTCAACATTTTCTGCGGCGGGGGGAGGGAAATTCAAATATGTGTTATATAGTGTATATATTAAAATATTTGATCAGGGTTACCAATCTTACATTATTGTGTGTATATAGAGCAGATCTGCCAACATTTTTTTCTCTTCTGTGGTGGGAAATTCAAACTATATGATCATAATTGTTACTCTCTCTCTCTCTCTCTCTCACATTTGAATGTAAGTAAAACTATCTCTCTCTTGTTGTCAAACGTTATGTTCAAACCGTTTTCTCCTCTCCCTCTCTCTCTCTTTCTCTCTATCTCTCTCTCTCTCTCTCTCTCTCTCTCTCTCTCTCTCTCTCACTGTGTACATTGAGTAAATAATTTTAGCTCTCTCTCTCTCTCTCACTCGTTGTGTATGTCTCTCTTTCTCTGTGGTCAGTACCGCGCGCATGTATATGAAATTAGAAAGTTTATATTTATTCGACAAATATTAACGCCCTCTCTCTCTCTCTCTCACTCTCACTTGTGTCAACTGTGTCAACAAATAGTAACGTCCTCTCTCTCTCTCTCTCTCACTCTCACGCGTTTCAACTATGCAAGGTTTCATACCCTTTCTCCTGTCTCTCTCCCGTACATTGAGTAGTCGGTGTGATGAGTAAATAATTTTAGCTCTCTCTCTCGTTGTCAAACGTCGTCTTCATTTTTCATGTATCAAATAATTAATTAATAGTTTATAATGCAGTCAGTGTGATTGATCCTTGTTAGAAATATATATATTTGGCAAATATTAACTATGTATGCATGGACGTAGCCAGGATTTTGGATAGGGGGGGGCAGAGGACTAAAGGGTTACCTAAAAAGCGCCGGGGGGGGGATAAGCAAATTGTTTCGTCTCGGTATGTTATTAAGGCTCGTCAGTATAACTATGGCATACCTATTATAGGAATCTAAGCTAAAAAGAAATTTTTAAAATTAATCCAAAAGGGAATTTAAAAAAGTTTTACTCTATTGATCCAAAGCAGTGATTGTCGGATCTATTTAAAAGACTTTTATGTTACTTTATTTGTGAGTTACCTCTCACATAAAATTTTTTTTTATTAGCTACTTTTTAGTAACACGCACCGTTATCGAGTTAAAAATTAAATTTTTCCTTTATTTAAAAACTTTAGGAATTTTTTCTCTGGAATGAAGAATACTACGAAGAAATGTTTCAGATTTAACCATAGTAGTGCACACTTAGATTTGATATATTTTACTTTCGTGGCTGTACTAGGCACTGTTATATTCTTGGGCGATTACTTCTATTTGGTCGTTAAGAGGGTACCCTAGATTGTCAATATATACCGCAAGAAGTTCAAAAATATTTTAATTCAAGGGGTAAAATTAAAGATTGGAACACTTGATCCAAGAAAAGATGTTCTGGGGTGTCTGAGACCCCAAGATGCTTTAAGGGTTAAATAATCACCAAAAGTCACAAATAATAATGTGATTTTAATTAAAACGTGGCAACAATGAAAAAACAGAATTACTTACAAATACCGTGATGAATGAAAAAATTAAAGTTTTATAGTACGGTATGATATAAAATTAGTATAGGACAGTATAATTTTGTACAATTATATATTTTTAAAACAATATTAGTTTTTCGTATGCAAACTAGCAAAGGATATATTATCACAAAGTATTAAACTAAAACATGTTACTAAAATAAGTTAAACTAAAATAAAAACTAAATCAAATAACTAAAAAATGTTAAACTAAAATAAGTTTTCTTGGATTTTCAGAAAACCTTTTCAGCACTTCCTTCTCCAATTGCTCCTTTTTTTCTAAAGCAGTTTTTCTGTGGACACTCATTAAGCATAGTCCATTGAGACGCTCCCCTGTCATCGTCGACCTAAGCCAGGTCTTTACTCTCCGCAACGTACTAAACGACCGCTCTACAGTACAAGTGCTGCAAGGCAGAGTAATAGAGATAAGCAGCGCTTTTTTTGTGGCCGGGTAAAAGATTTCAGCCTCTTTTAGTAGATCTGCTATTGTCAGTTTTTTTAGCTGCTCTTTATTGAGTTTCTTCTTCTCCCACATAGTGTACTTCGGAGGCAACATCTTTTAAGTTATAAAAATCTGAGAACTCCTTGACTTTTATTTTAAAGTCTTTCATGGTTATCATGGATATCATCTAACGGATGTAGAGACAAAATTGAAAAGGCAGGTGAGTGTTCATCTGAAAAACGTGCCTCCAGTGAAGAAACTAATGAATCGAAGTAAGGAATTACCAAGGATCTGTTCCAGTACTCTAAAGGACTGGAAGCTGGAGGATTGGAGCGATGTTTTTGTTTTTGAATAGATCTTGGGACTGTCAGTTCCACTCTAACATCTTTGGTAATCTCGTCGACACTATTTACAAGCTCTGTAGTAACTTTCTCTGCATCACTACGATGAGTTGTTATCACTCCAAGGATCCGTTTGATGAGCATTGGACTAGGTCCAGGGTTTTAAATTGAAGAGCATTTACAGCAGATTCCAATAAGGCAGAATATTTGGCTATCAAGGCAACAGCAACAATAAATTCAGGTTTTGTGGCTGCAGAATGTAATTGAAATGCCTGATTCCTCGTGTTCGAATTTCCTTCTTCCAGTGATAATCTCTTCAACCCTTCAACAATATTTATGAAATGCTCGTTAAAAACTGAAATACTCTTGTAATTTTGGGACCATCGCAACTCACAGAGCATTGGAATGTTCGGGGCGTAGCGTCTTCTCAACACTGACTCTCTGAAGAACCTTATAATGTCTTTGATAGTGGCGATGGTGTTGCGTATTTGTGGAACACTATTCAAGTCATTTACAACAAGATTTAATTTGTGTGATGCACAATGAAAGAAGATAGCTTTCTCATACTTATTTCTTATAACTGATTGTACACCTCCATACTTGACAGCCATAGCTGAACATCCATCATAACCCTGACCTACACATTTCTTCGGGTCAAGTCCTTCTTTTTCCAGAAACTTGTCTATCGCTGTTGCAATCGTGGTGGTATTGAGGGCAGGAAGTTCCACAAAACCCACAAACTCTTCCCGAACTTGCATTTCTTTTTCATCGAAGAAGCGTAAACCGATAGACAGCTGCTCTTTCCCTGATATATCACCAGTCTCATCTGTCAGCACGCTAAAGGCAAATGCCTTCTTTGCTTGTTCTATAATGTCATCTTTGATAACAGCTCAGCAGAGATCAATAATTTCATTCTGGATCTGAGGGGACATATATGTTGCATTTTTTCTCATATTAAGGATATCACAGTGACGTTTTAGTTCTTGGTCACCAGCATCGATTCGGAAGTGGATCAGGTCTTGAAATACACCTTCATGCTGCTCATTTCCCCTCAGAGGCAAATCATGGGTACCACAAAATACGATTGTAGAAATTATCGATGCTAAGATTTTTTTGTTTTCTTCTATTAGTATCTTGTGGCCCGATATCACCTGAACGTCGACAGGAATTTCGTCCATAAAGGTTTTGGCTGCACTGACTGCAGCTTTGTGCCAGTGGGTGGAAGCATGACTTTTGCAATTTTCATGTAAATGTTTGTAACGTATAAAAGGAGTTACAATGAACGATCCTAAAACACCCTTCACTGTACCAAGAAGGGGTGGGAACAGCACACAGAATTTGCAGAGTGCGCCTTTCGACCCCTTCGAATATGCTAACCAAGGGGAGTAAGTTTGACCCAACCGCGATTAAACTTCCTGCTTGAGAGGCCGACATCTTTAGCAAAGTCATAAGTAGTGGGTGGAACCCAACAGTTTGTCAACAGTTCCTTTTTTTTTTGGCGCTGTCATCTGAGACGTCCGTCCGATCCACCGACCCAAATCATTCTCACGCTCACAGCAGTCTTCAACATCAGGTTTAGGTGACTCACTGAGTGTTGGAATGGAAGAAGGCCCTGGTTGAAGCTCAACAGGGCAAGGTGCTGGTGAGGTTTTAACTTTCTTCTCGCTTTCACGTTTATCACTGTCATCTAAATCCCTTTTTTTGCTCCCTAAAATAAAGATGAGAATTCCCAAATAAAGAAGATTATGCAGGAAAAATTAAACAAATTTATTTTTACATTACCGCATACAGGAAGGTGTGTCCAAATTTCTTTTAGTTTGTTACTTTTCTTTTAATTTTTTATTAAATGAAATAACTTTACATTTTTTCTATATAAATATAATTTTTCACCGTTTAGACATTTCATCAAGAAGTCGCTAGGGTGGCGCTGCTGATGCTGAAACAAGGCGAATATAATTGAGCCGGTGAGAATGCTTTATGGCTAATTGGAGAAATTTAATGGTTTGTTAAAATTGTTATTGAAAAATCAAATAAAAAGATACTGTAATACTAAAAACTGATCACTGTCTACATGTAAGTGATTAATCTGATTTATAAATATGTATTCTGCATGTTTTTATATTCTTTATATATTCAAATTTTATGACTTATGTCACTTTCATTCTCACCGGCTCAATTAACATAGCAGTTTTGAATATGGCGGAAACCAATCAGCAAGTAGGGATGGGTATCGATCGCCAACTTATTAATATTTGATATCGATAAAATATCGAGTCATTAACATCGATATATAAATATTATCGAAGGAAAACCATCGATATATCGGTCATGATTTAAGTTCAAGTTGGAAGTACAGAGATTTATAATTTCCCCCAAGTGAGTCTGTTCCGTCTTTGATTCTGTTTATCTTTTATGTGACTTGGATAGAAATAATGTAAAAAACATACATCACTTAGACCAATTGTTATTATAAATAGTAAATATCGATACTTGGACACTCATTTAAATGGATGTTGAATAGCTGAGTGGTTCCTAAACTGTCCGCAAAAAACTCAAAAAAGGTAATTTGAAACTGATTTTAAAATAAAACTACACGAAGTCAACTATTCTCGTATTCAGCTGTCAAGGACATAAACAAGAAAATAAGAAAACATTATCATAAAATAAGAAAAACATCGATAACTGAAGGGACAATATCGATATTTTGATATATATATATATATATATATATCGATACCCATCCCTATCAGCAATCTTAAGGCATCAGCACTACTATCCCTAGACTAGACTTATACTCTCATGCTTACTCTGCTACAACCCTGATCACAAGCGTTGTAAAAAAATTATATCCACCATCTTTTTTCAAAAATTTCACAACCCTGGTTATTACGCCAAATAAGTGAATATTCGCAAAGTGGACGAGACGAAATGGCCGATTAAAATGTAATTTTTTTTTCTTTTTTTATATCTTGTTATTGCGAGAGGTATTTTGAAATCATAAAATACACATCTGCTTGTAATTAGTGTATCCGAAATTTTAGTTTTGGAAATTGGAAGCGTCCGAATAATCGAAACTTAACCTAACTTTCTTCACTCAGGGAGAGTTCTGTAGTCTTGACTTTTTTGAGACAAACAAAATAACGTAACCACTATAGGTATAATTATAAATACTATTACGTGACCAATATACTCGTATTTTAATACTATTCAACGTTGTAGAAATATCCTGAAATTTTAGAAATCGACATAAAAAATTAATGGCTAATTTACCTTTAAAAAACTTTCGTATATCCATTTTACTACTAACTATTGATGTGTCCTGTAGGTACTGTGGATGAAGTGAGGTCTCTGATGAGGTTAGACTATATTTAAATAAAGACGGAAACTAAAAAGAAGCTTGCAAAGCCGAGTTGAGCTATAACGCGACTGGTCTGTTCACCAGGAAAATGGCGGATGCTTTAAAACTAGGGACTTACAAAAGCGGGAAGTTCAAAACTGTAAATTAACTATATATGTTTCTTTAATTCTTTAAAGTAAAGTAAGGATAACTGTCCATCACTGCTCCTGTTCTAGCACTCCTCGCATGCGTTTTTTATCTACTTTTATTTTATATTTTTTACTTTGTAACTTGATCTAGGGGGGGCAGCTGCCCCTCCCTGCCCCCCCTTGGCTACGCCCCTGTATGTATGTGTGTTGTTGTCAATGAACTACTTACCTGTGTGCTGTTACAGATGACAAATCCATACGTTAACGGCGTAGCAATCTTCAATACACTCTTCTTCATGTGGTACAATAATTCTGTTTAATGGGTACAGTTTACACACGCACATAGGTTCAGTGGTGTATAGCGAAATAAATTAAAATTATACACACACATGAAAACGGTGGTTGAAATTCATACAAATCTTCTGATGTAACAGTTCACAAAAATAAATTAATTGTACACATGTTCAGAGGTGTAGAGTTAAATCAAATAAAGTCATAATTTGTTTAAATATATTTTAAAATTCATAATATAAAATTGAAAATTCACAATTCATAATTAAATAAATACATTATAAAATTGATATTTTTCCGAAAGTTTATATATATAATTGTGTCGTACTTGTAGGAGAAGCAACCTGCAACATAACAATACAACAATATTAAAATCATGTTAAATATCACACACACACAGATATAGTTGGCAGAATCAACGCTTTACGCGAGTAACTTCTTAAATTATGTGTCATTCTCTCTCTCTCTCATACATAATTTGTTTAAATGATTAAATATATTTTAACATTCACAATATAAATTCACAATTCATAATTAAATAAATACATTATAAAATTGATATTTTTTCGAAAGTTTATATATAATTGTGTCGTACTTGTAGGAGAAGCAACCTGCAACATAACAATACAACATTAAAATCACGTTAAATATCACACACACACACACACACACACACACACACAGATGCACACGCAACGCGCGCACACACAGACGCACACGCAACGTAATCACACACATACATACGACGTGCACACGTTTGGGTTACACCACACACGCAACCCGCACACACACAGACGCACAGGCAACGTAATCACACACATACATACGACGTGCACACGTTTGGGTTGAATCATATACATGTAGGTCCAATAAAACAGATAACAGATTTAAATATGCTATAGTCATTGTAAGACGTTACAATCCTTGAAGTGTTTAATAAGTAAATTGTATGTATATAGCACTGAATAATAATAATATAATCGTTCTAGTGTTATCGTTTGCTGCAACAGGTAACGCAGTTTACAAATAATTACATATAGGTTCAGAGGTGTATAGTGAAATAAATTAAAAATAGAAATTAATTTCCTCATAAGTTAATGTCCTTTCATCAAAACTTTGTAAATTAGAATCTGCACTACATTCAAACACACGCACACACAGTGATAAAAAAATTGTTTATTAAAAGTAGTTTGTCACCTTAACGAGGTACTATTTCCACATGCGCTGTCTGGTTCCTCATCCCTCGAAACACGAGATGTAGGTCGCTGGGATTTATATGACGGAGTTCTTCATCTGTAAAGACGTCAGCATACCTCTTAGGTAGATATACACGATAGCGGCGCTCACAATCTTCCAACGTTACAAGCACAGACTTCCCATATCTCGTGTCCACATGCACCATGTTAACGATCGGATACTGCTTGTTCAATGTTAATTCTGCACACCGTTTGTACTCAATAGCAGAAACTGCGTTGAATTTTGTGATAAACGACATTATTAGAAGTGAAGACGTCTGTATCAAACGAGGTGGAACCAAACAATGTCAGAATATTCGCTACAAAGAAGACTAGTGAAAGTAATGGTGGTGGTGGTGTGGTCATCAGGAAAGTTCACTTTCATCGCCTGAAGCTTTGCATGTACATACACACAGGCAGAATTAGCGCTGTTACAAAATATATATATATATACATTAGGTGAATACAAGAGAAAAGACATACTTTACGGAATTTCTTGAAATTTTTTTTTTGTAGTTCGTCTTCACCTCATCACCCTTGCATGTACTAACAGTGTGTTTGGGTACAATTAAAGATTTAAATTCAATGTTCTGAGAAGTACACATATTCATCTGCTCGCCTCCCTCCCGTTTACTGACAGTATGTTTGGATGCAGTCAACCACTGGTAAGAATTCATCTTCTTGTTCCTATAACAATAATAACAGTACCTGCTTCATTATCATATACATTATGAGCTATATATATATAAATATATACATAAGGCTTTCAACACACACACACACACACACACACACACACACATACACACACACACAGCACATACAATAAATCCAGAACAGGAAAGGTATTATAACTAACATTACGAAAACAAGTACGTATGGTCACGTACATAGATCAACGTTTAAACAAACAGATTAATACCTGAATAAATTTTTTTTAAAACAGGACAGCGTATTATCTATATAACGTTCTGTTTCAGATAAGAATAGTTTGAATATAAAATGAAAGGGTACGTTGTATTGTGCCGTCTCCCTTGTTAAGACAACACAAAAGTCGGGAACTAGTTCAATTCTTTACCAGTTAATCAAACTAGCTGCCGTTTTAGTAAAACCTCCTTACCAACAAATTACAACACAATTATGACATAGGAAATTGACAAGGTTTGCACAAATTTATTCACTCACTTGGTGTTAGCGAAAACATCTCTTTATTACTATTCAAATATTATGTTTGACTTTGTTTCTTTTTTAATAAAATTTACTTTACTAAATTCTGCCTTTACTGCTTTAAAGATATTAAGTATAATATTCCTTTTATCTCAAAAATTTACTTATCTAGGTGTTAGTTTTAAATACCTCGGATCCGGGTCTGAACTTTCTCAAAATAATTAATTTATCATAAACTTCAACCAAATTATTTGAAGAATAATATTGGTGGTAATCTACATTATTATCTTACATTTATCTATATATTGCTGTTACTATTACTTCATTACCAAAATTTACAAATCTGATAATTTCTTCTTTACATTATTAGTTTCTTTTGTTAAAGTTCTTTAGTGTTCTTTTGTTACTTCTCTTATTAAGACGAAATATACAAATGTTGTGGTTGGATATCACCTGAATTTAATATGAGGTTGTTGTTGGGTCCTTGGGGCATCTCCTGTCGTCTTCCATGGGTGGAGTACGTGGTTCCTCTTGAATCTACATCGGGTTGATTATGTCTGCTCTCGACGATCGGTTTTTTACTTGAAGTTCATACTGTTGTAGTTTCACTTTTCTTCGTCCAGATTTTGTAGTTCACATTTTACACCTTAATTATAGTTCTTACTTTGCAGTACTAAAGTCTGGTAGTTACATATCTTACAACTTACAGTTTTATATTTTTAAAGAGATGTGTTGGCTACTTTTTCCTTTCTGCATATTCTCACTAACTCTACACACACTACATTATTCAAAATAAAATCATCTCACGTTGAATCTACGTTTAACGCCATACACTTACGTGTATGTAGACAACACACAACTCACATCTTTTCATGACGAAGTTCTACTGGCGTATGCGCGTATAGTTTAGGGGCGAGGGCTCAGTAAGCTGGTGCGTATTTACGCACTAAGAAAATAGTTCGTACTTTATATATTATTAATTATTCATTAATTAGAATGTAAATACTTTATGTTTACTTTATTATGACTTAGGGATTTCTTTATTTATATAGTCGCATTTTTAATAATTAAAGTAATTATTATTATTATTCTTTACTTAATACCTTTCTTGGCGTGTTGGTACTGGACAATTTCAAGTTGATTCAGGAATCTGGGTATAGGTAAGGGTGTATGATACTCTTACTTATTAAAATTAAAAATTTTAATTTGTGCGATTTTCGATATATTTAAAATCGTCACATCCTCCTGCACTTAACTATGAAAAACGGGGGGGGGGGGTGGAATAATAGAAAATCTAATAAACACTTATATTTGGACACAAAATTTCATACTGAAATTTCTCTCTCTCAGATTATTTCTATTCATCAATTGATTATCTTACACTTATGTCACATCTAAATTCTACTACATCTACTATATAAAATGCACAAAACGTAAATCTACCTTATTTTAATTCTTACATCTACTACCGGTTTTTTCTTGAATTGGTCACTCGTTTTACGGAGTTATACTCATGAGTATGTTACTAATAATAATCACGTATTGTAAGAACAATCGAATTACTTTTAGTTTGTAGCGCTAAGGATTATTTTTCTTTTTCTATTTTCTCTCTCTTCATCTTCATTATCATCGTCATCAGATTTCTCATGTATTATATCTTTCTCGCAGGACACTAGCTAAGGTTGATCAGGCCTCGCTAGTATTCGTTACGAGGGGGTTTTGAGTTTATACTCACTTATAGTATAGGATGTTGCACAATCTTATCTTATTTCGGTATAAGTATATACAACATATTTTATTCTTAATACTTATATAGTATTCTAGGTTTTCTATCTTTCTCGTAGTCTTTCTTCTGTATTTTGACACGTAAAACATTTTTTTATTTGAGACAGATGGCTTCTGCGAACGTAATTTTCTGTATTGGGTTCATACAGAGCTACAGTAACGGGGGTGATGAACTTATGAATTTGGTAGGGGCCACACCATCGATATGATAGTTTCGAAGTGGTCCTATCAACTGCTTTACTCATAGGATGAGTTTTATACATTACTAAATCACCTATTTTATACTTTATTTGCCTATTATTATGCTCATGATACTTCCTTGATTTTTGTAAATTCGCTCTCAAATTTGCACGAGCTTCGTTCCATATTTTTCGTATGTTATTCCCATTCACGTCGCGGGGTAATAACTCATTGATTTTCCACTTTGTGGTTAAAGGATGGTTGGGTTTGTACTTGTACAGTAAATCAAATGGTGTTGATTTATGACCTTCATGATACGCTGAATTGAATGCAAATTGTATCCATGAAATATTTTGATCCCAGGTTGTCTGGTCTTTAGCATGATAAGATATTAATGCTGATTTTAAGTTACGCAAGTATCTTTCTGCTAGATTTCCTTGCGGTCTGTACTCGGTCACGGTAATATGATTTATACCTAATTTAAAACACATGTCGTTAAATTCTTTCGACTTAAACTGGGGTCCATTGTCAGATATTAAGCTTAAAGGTGTACCATAGTCTTTAAATAGTCGTTCTTGTAGAATTTTAATTGTCGTAGATGCTAATGCACGACGCATAGGATACATCCACACGAATTTAGTGAATGAGTCTACACAAATTAACAGCATAGTATTTCCGGATTTAGAGCGGGGATAAGGTCCAGAATAGTCTATGTATATTTTCGAGAAGGGAGTGGTAGGTATTTCGGAGATTAATTTTCCGACTTGACTGGTTCTTGCTGGTTTGCTCAGGGCACAAATTTCGCATTCTTTCACGAACTTTTTTATTTCACTATTCATGTTTTCCCAGTGGTATTCCTTGCGAATACGATGTATAGTTTTCCTAATTCCCATATGAGCTCCAATTGTCGATGAATGGTAGTACTCCATTAACATGGGTTTGATTATTTCCGGGGCGATTATTCTCAGTAATTTTCCGTTTGCCTTTTTAAAACAAAGTACTCTTTTACTCAAGATATATTTGTCAGAGTTATTTCCTTTTTCTATTTGTTCGATTATTTTGCACAATTTCGGATCTTGTTGTTGGTGATATGCTGTATCCTTAAATGCAAGGGGAAAGTTAGTAATTAGTGTATTAACGGTAGTGGTTTCAATATTGTCTTCTCCAGATCTTGTATTGGGTAGTTGGAACATGCGGGATAGAGTATCGGCTACTACATTTTGAGTACCACGAATATGTTGCACTTTGAACTTGTAGCAATTTAATCTTAACACCCATCTTCCGATACGACCTAACTGTTTTGGGTGATTCAATAACCATGATAAAGCTTGATTATCGGTTTCTAGTAGAAATTCTTTGTGTTCCAAAAATGGTTTGAATTTATCAAAGGCGAATACTACGGCTAAACATTCAAGTTCGTAGGCTGAGAACTTCCTTTCTTGCTCGGTCAATGTACGGGATGCATAGCTGATCGGGAGTCTAGTATTATTTATTTCCTGGTATATTACGGCTCCTAATGCTACACTTGAACTATCGGTCTGTACGATAAATGGTTTACTGAAATCCGCTAACTGCAATACAGGTGGGGATATAATGCTTTCTTTAAGTGTTTCAAACGCTTCTTGATGTTGAGTAGTCCACTCGAATTTCGTTCCTTTCTTTCTTAAGGCATTCAATGGGGCTGCTATATCCGCTAAGTGGGGTATGTACTTATGAAAATAATTAATCATACCTAAAAATCGAGCTATACCTTTGACGTCTCTCGGAGGTAAAAATTCTCGGATTGCGCGTGTACGTTCGGGATCGATGGTAACCTTACCTTCGGCTGATACTATGTGACCTAAGAAGGAGAATTGTTTTACAGCGAAATTAACTTTACTCGGGTTTACGGTCAGTCCGGCTTTCTTTAACCTGGATAATACTTCACGCAAGTGATCAATATGTTGATCCATTGACTCACTATATACTACTATATCGTCAAGATAATGATATACAAATTTAAATTTAACGTCATGGAAAATTTTTTCTAACAGTCGGCTACATACTGAACTTCCTTGTGATATACCGAATGGTACTCTCGTAAATTGATATAGATTAAATGGGACAGCAAAAGCAGTTAAATGTTTTGATTCCTCAGCTAGTGGGATTTGATGGAATGCTTGGTTGAGATCCATTAGGGTGAAGATTTTCGCTCTTGTAAAATAGTGAAACGCACTGTGAATGTCGGGCAGTGGTATCGATTCAAATTCTATACTCTTATTTAGTTGTCTATAATCCACGACTAGTCTATGTTTGTCAGTTCCTTTTGGTACTAGGAATGCAGGTGATGAGTATGGAGACGTTGACGGTTCAATGACGTGCTGATCAAGGAGTTTGTTAATGTGGTTTCTCATTATTTCCATCTTGGGCGGAGATAATTTGTATGGGTGCAGTCGTATTACCTTGTTGTCACTAAGATTTATTTTATATTCGATTAAATGGGTTAATCCTAACTTGGGGGTGAGTACAGCAGAAAATTCTTTTATTAACTTTTGGATTCTTAGTCTCTCATTTCCTTTTAAATGACTCAGACTCGATTCATGATGCTCTGAATGAATAGTTGCGGTTTCACAAATAGCGTCGTTACTTAACTCGGAGTCGAACTGATATTTTCGAGTACGATCAAATCTGAAGAAATATTGTTTTGTATATATATCAAGGATTAAGGCAGTTTTTCTTATAAAATCCGCGCCTAATATTAAGTTTTGTCCTAACTCTTCAGCTACTAGTAGGGGAATATACCAAGTAAAATTCTTTATTTTTAATTTCACCGTAATACTGTGCGATATCTTTAGATTTTGTTTATTTGCGGTGGTACACTTTATGTTCATCATTTGGCTACGTTTAATCAGTTTATGATTAGCTAATAAGGTTGCTAACTGTTTACTAATTATACTACGGGTAGATCCGGAATCAATTAAACCAAGGGTATTCGTTGCTCCAAGGTCTATCTGTACATAGGGTAGTTGGCATATACTTGTTTTACATGCACCAATAGAGTTGCACTTCTCGATAAATTTTGTTAAGTAAGGGTCTATGCGTTTATTTTTATTTATTTTTATTTGATGCTTAGTATTGTTGTTACCTTTCCTTCTGGTGCTTCGGAAGACGTAGGATTTTCGTTCTTCCAGCTTCACATGTTTTATTGATTGGTCGGTTTTCTGTTTATAGCGCTTTTGTTTACATAACTTGCTAATATGTCCGGCCTTTCCACAGTTATAACATCTTCTTTCCTCATTTACTTCGCTCGTAGGTTGTCGGGGTTTTGGTTTGGAGTATGTTACATGGGGATAGCTTTGGGTTTTATATGTACTTACGAATCGCTTATCGCGGTAGTTTCGGGTATCATTTCCAATTGGTCGAGTTTGGAAGGAATCTCTGTGTTGACTCAGGGACATAGAAACGCGTCTATTCTGGTCAGAATACCAGACGTTGGATGAATGTATACAACATAGTTCTAGTTCGGTGAAAGTGGTAGGTCGCTTCATGAGTGCTAGGCGAGATCGCTCCTCGGGGGATAGTCCTACTAAGATAGTGTCTACTAACTGTTGTTCACTCCATTTAACTTGTAGCAATAAAGCAGATTCTCTTACCTCAGATATATAATGAGCTAGTCTCTCGTATGTGCCTTGTGCACGAAGTACTAAGTTTCGCTTCAATTCTTCGTAGATACCGGTGGGAATGAAATGTCTTATTAGTGTGGTATGAAGTTTTTCTACCGGGTGATTATACCTTAGGGATTCTAACACTCTATCTTTTAATGGAGGTCTACACTTAGGTAAAATTACTTGCAAAATCTGGTTATCTCTTAGTTGTTGCAGGTCCTTTAATTGTAAGATGTGCTTGATAAAATCAAGGAGCTTTGTAATATTCAGCCCATCAGTAATTGGTATGTCAGACAAAATACTTTCTACAGGGTGGGTTATCTTTCCATAGAGCTCGGGAGTTAGATTTATTTGGTTCATCACTCTAGGTTTTTCCGCAGATTGATTAGTCCGCAAGTGAGAAGGTAAATCGTAGGTACGGGTCATATTTTCTAGTTCATTAGGGAGTAACGTAACGTTTACTGGTTGAATATTTACTTGACTATCAGTTAACCGTTCCTTGAATGGATTTATATTTGATTCCTGCAGAATCTGAATTTTTGCAGTACCGTTTGGCTGTTCTTGAGTCGGGGATTGGGTAGGTGAAATATATAATTTCGTCATAGCTTCTTCGATTTCGTCTAATCTAAACGATTCGGATCGTCGACGTAATTCGCGCATTATCTCAGGTAATTGTTGTAATGCTTCCTCGGCGAATTTTTGTACATCATGAGGGGTATCTTTATCACCTGGCCAGTTCAACAAATTGGTGATACGGCGGGTTAGATGCTCGATTCTTTGGGTGGTTCGTAAAATTACTGCGGGAGATTTTTCATCACACAGGGTTTGTGCGATCGACGTTAGTTCCGTATACTTATGATAACACGTTTCTTTATCGCTTTCGAAATCTAAAACACTCAAACGATTTGTGTAATCATTAATACACTTTAACAGTGAGGGTTGGTCCGGTTTATTTTCACGTAACGTCTTGCGAAGTTCCGCGACAGTTACATTAGAGTAGGGAAGACCACGAAATAATGCTTCATAGCTTAATTCGTCTTTCAACAACAAATCGGGGTTAAATTGAGCCATTTTTGATGATAATAACTTTAAATACACGACGTATTACGAACGACAAATTTTATCACTTACTTTAATTCGTTTTATCAATGTTTAAAATAGATAACATTAATTCATTTAAACACATACACATATATCTTATTTCATATTAAGATTCCATATGCAATCTTATCTTAATTAATCAACATAACTTATCTCACAAAAATTAAATTCTCAATATTGACATATATAATTAATCAAAACAAAACGCTAATACCATTTTAGTAGAGAGAAATTTCATATACGAAAAGTTCATTGCTTTAACAATAGCACAAAGAGTCAGCTGTTTTGGGGTGTCGTCTAGTTGCATAGGGTGGTAATTCAGGACAATGGAAAACAGGAAAGAGCTTGTCTAATATGGTTTTGTTTTCTTATGGGGAGGAGGGGTTATGAATGAGATGGGTGTTTACAAAGGGGAGAGTTTACATTCCTCAACACGTATTTAACATGAACAGACTGGCTTCTATCGACTTGTTTGGAATGGAATCCTTACCAGCTATGACTTGCGTAATACGGCAAAGTCGCGATACTAATATTATTATAACATAATTAAAATTTTACTCATTTATTTTTTTGTTTATTTCTGAGTGAATAAATTTATGTTTGTCCTAGTTATCGTTAACGAATTATAAAATTACACAACAACAGCAACATAATTATTTCTTGCTTTAAAGTAGTAATGGTGCAATTTTGTGTGCCACGACGTACATAATTATTTTTAAAATAGCAGAGTGGCGCAATTTTATGTGTGACACTCTGTACACAATTAATTATTAAAACAACAGCACAATACACAATTTTTTTTTCAAAGCAGAGTGGCGCAATTTTGTGCCGTCTCCCTTGTTAAGACAACAAAAAAGTCGGGAACTAGTTCAATTCTTTACCAGTTAATCAAACTAGCTGCCGTTGTTAGTAAAACCTCCTTACCAACAAATTACAACACAATTATGACATAGGAAATTGACAAGGTTTGCACAAATTTATTCACTCACTTGGTGTTAGCGAAAACATCTCTTTATTACTATTCAAATATTATGTTTGACTTTGTTTCTTTTTTAATAAAATTTACTTTACTAAATTCTGCCTTTACTGCTTTAAAGATATTAAGTATAATATTCCTTTTATCTCAAAAATTTACTTATCTAGATGTTAGTTTTAAATACCTCGGATCCGGGTCTGAACTTTCTCAAAATAATTAATTTATCATAAACTTCAACCAAATTATTTGAAGAATAATATTGGTGGTAATCTACATTATTATCTTACATTTATCTATATATTGCTGTTACTATTACTTCATTACCAAAATTTACAAATCTGATAATTTCTTCTTTACATTATTAGTTTCTTTTGTTAAAGTTCTTTAGTGTTTTTTTGTTACTTCTCTTATTAAGACGAAATATACAAATGTTGTGGTTGGATATCACCTGAATTTAATATGAGGTTGTTGTTGGGTCCTTGGGGCATCTCCTGTCGTCTTCCATGGGTGGAGTACGTGGTTCCTCTTGAATCTACATCGGGTTGATTATGTCTGCTCTCGACGATCGGTTTTTTACTTGAAGTTCATACTGTTGTAGTTTCACTTTTCTTCGTCCAGATTTTGTAGTTCACATTTTACACCTTAATTATAGTTCTTACTTTGCAGTACTAAAGTCTGGTAGTTACATATCTTACAACTTACAGTTTTATATTTTTAAAGAGATGTGTTGGCTACTTTTTCCTTTCTGCATATTCTCACTAACTCTACACACACTACATTATTCAAAATAAAATCATCTCACGTTGAATCTACGTTTAACGCCATACACTTACGTGTATGTAGACAACACACAACTCACATCTTTTCATGACGAAGTTCTACTGGCGAATGCGCGTATAGTTTAGGGGCGAGGGCTCAGTAAGCTGGTGCGT